>CM019825.1:102497418-103034918 GCA_009763385.1 Coix lacryma-jobi var. lacryma-jobi
GTACCGGAAGCTACCCGAAGCGACCAGAGGGGGTGAATGGGAGCTTCAAAATTTCCTTTCGGAAACTAGATCCACTGTCCCAAACTCAACCCCAAAAACGAACCTAAGCTTGCTAATGTCCCGACCCTAGATGTAGGGTGGATGCTTCCTAGAAGCACAGCGGGACACTAGATAACTCTAGAAAGCCAACCCAAAAGACGAACTCAAATCCGATCAAGGACGAACGAGCCGCGAACGAAAACCGCGAAACAGCAGCGACCGGACTCTGGCCTGCGTCCGGTCAGCAGGGACCGGACGCTCCGGTCGTCAGAAACCGTCTCTGGGAGCTCTCTGGAAACGACCGGACTCACGGGTACGGAGCGTCCGGTCGTGACACGCGCTCCGGTCAGAGACAAACAAGAACACACGAGACTGCGCAGAAAAGCACTGACCGGACTCTGCCTGCTTCCGGTCTGTGAGCACCGGACGCGTCCGGTCGTGCGAAAACGATTTTCGGAGCTCTCTGGAACTGACCGGACTCTGTGAGATAGAGCGTCCGTGCGGTTTCACCTGCGTCCGTTCAGAATCAAACACGCGCAGTGAACAGTGACTGAGCGAGTCCGGTCAAACAAAATGCCGGCGTCCGGTCGGTCTACAGTGAACCACCGACGAGCTGTTCAACGACCGCCTTCTGGTCAAACACACACCAAGCTCACCCCTCAACCGATTTAAAGGTTGATTCGTCTAACTACTTGGTGAAAATATCAGCCAGTTGGTGATGAGTATCGACATGGCGAAGGTCGATATCACCCTTCTCCTGGTGGTCTCGCAAGAAATGAAAGCGCACATCAATGTGTTTGGTTTTCGAGTGAAGCACGGGGTTCTTAGCAACGCTAATAGCACTCGTACTGTCACAAAGTAAAGGCACGCGAGAAAAGCTCAAACCAAAATCACGCAAAGTGGCCATCATCCAGAGTAACTGGGAACATCAGCTAGCCGCAGCAACATACTCAGCCTCCGTGGTAGACTGGGCGACACTAGACTGCTTGCGAGAAGACCACGAAACAAGAGAAGATCAAATAAATTGGCAAGTCCCAGAAGTGGACTTGCGCTCAATGCGACAACCAGCAAAATCAGCATCGGAATAACCACAAAGCGAGAGGGTGGAGGAAGCAGAATACCAAATCCCGAACTCAGGTGTGAAACGAAGGTACCTGAAGATGCGCTTCACCGCCTGACGGTGAGAAGTGCGCGGCGACGCCTGAAAGCGCGCGCACAGACACACCGCGAACTGGATGTCCGGGCGTGTCGCCGTCAGGTAGAGGAGCGACCCGATCATACTGCGGTACTCCTTCTGGTCCACTGCTTCTCCGTCCACATCCGCATCCAGGGCAGTCGTCGTCGACATGGGTGTTGGAAGAGGCTTGGCCTCACCCATATCGAACCGCTTCAGCAAGTCCTTCGTGTACTTGCCCTGGTGCACAAACGTCCCCTCTCGGGATTGCTTAATTTGCAACCCGAGAAAGAATGTCAGCTCGCCCATCATGCTCATCTCGAACTCCCTGCTCATAGTATCTGCAAACTTGGCAACCAAAGCGTGAGAAGAACCACCGAAAATAATATCATCCACGTAAATCTGGACCAAAAGTGTGTCTTTGCCTTGCCGGAGGAGAAAGAGCGTCTTATCTACACATCCCATTTTAAAACCCTTAGCAAGCAAAAAGGTTTTCAACCTATCATACCAGGCTCTAGGGGCTTGTTTCAAACCATACAAAGCTTTGTGAAGTTTAAAGACATGGTTTGGAAACTTGGGATTTTCAAAACCGGGGGGTTGCTCAACATAAACCTCCTCCTCTATGTAGCCGTTTAAAAAGGCACTCTTGACATCCATTTGAAAGAGTTTGAAACCCCTGGATGCAGCATAAGCCAAGAGTATCCTAATAGCCTCCAAACGTGCTACAGGAGCGAAGGTTTCCTCATAATCTATCCCTTCCTTCTGACTATAGCCTTTCTCTACAAGCCGGGCCTTGTTTCTAACAACGTGGCCATCCTCTCCTTGCTTGTTTTTAAATACCCATTTTGTCCCTATAGGCTTACAGTCAGGTGGAGGTGGAACTAGAACCCAAACCCGATTTCGCTCAAAGTTCTCTAACTCCTCATGCATGGCATTGACCCAATCCGGATCCGTTAATGCGTGTCCAACATCTCGGGGCTCAAAATTAGCAACAAAAGCAGAATGAGCGAAGTGAGAGATGTGCTGAGACCTGGAGCGAGTGACTCGCTCGCCGATGTCGCCGATCATCTGCTCAGGGGGGTGCTGGCGCTGGATATGTCATGGCACCTCCCGAGAAGAAGTGACCTCCCCCTCAACAGCAGCTGGTTCCACCCCGGGTACAAAAGGTACCGCGCGAGGTGGAGGATCCCACGGCCCCCAGGAAGAAGAAGTGTCGGGGCCGTGAGTCGTCGTCGAGGCCGCTCTTTGCGGCGCGGCGGGTGGAGGGGGTGCTGGATCATCCATACCTTCAGCACCCTCGTCCTCCTCATCAAAAAGAGGCTCTCCAACCTCATGATCACCTGCACGCTCAAAACGAGAAGAAGAAGAAACAAGAGTCTCGTCGAAGGTGACATCTGATGTCTCCATGACTCGGTTAGTATCAAGGTTAAGTACACGATATGCTCTAGTGTGAGTGCCATAACCCAAAAATACACCGTTAGAGGAGCGAGACTCAAATTTGTCCAAGTTGCCCTTTTTGAGTATAAAACAATGGCAACCAAAAACTCGAAAATAACTCACCTTAGGCAGTTTGCCAAAACGCAACTCATAAGAAGTCTTTTTCAAGAAAGCTCTCAGAAAATGCGATTGGAAATATAGCATGCAGTGTTCATAGCTTCGGCCCAATAGCGCCTAGGAGTCCTATGCTCATCAAGCATCGTCCTGGCCATCTCAATAAGGGTCCGATTCTTCCTCTCTACAACACCATTTTGGGGCGGTGTGTAGGGGGAAGAAAACTGATGCTCCAAGCCGAGGCGGTTACAAAACTTCTCAAAATTCGAATTTTTGAATTCGGAACCATTATCACTTCTAATAGCTCGCATCGAGTTCAAAGGGAACTCGTTCTGAAGACGCAAAATCAGATTGCGAGCGAAGGAGAAAGTCTCAGTCTTCTCAGTCAAAAAGAAGACCCACGAATATCTCGAAAAGTCGTCAACAACAACCAAAACATACCACTTGCCACCAACCGAGCTCACCCGAGCCGGACCAACAAGGTCCATGTGTAAAAGCTCTCCGGGGTGCGAGGTCATGACCTTAGTCACTGGATGGTGGGGAGCGGCAACCATCTTCCCATGTCTGCAAGAATGGCAAACTAGATCCTTCTCCATCGAAAGCTTGGGCAATCCTCGGATTAGGCCAAGTGAGCTAAGTCTTGCAAGCAAGTCGAAGCTTAAATGACCGAGCCTCCTATGCCACTTCCAAAGATCGGAGGAAGAAGGACTAGCCAAAAGACAGCGAGAAGAACCAAACGACTCCGAAAAATTCGCGCGAAAGACTTTCCCAAAGGGCGAAATCAGACATACAAGATCGCCCTGAGGATCTAAGATGCGACTAAGGTTCGGTTTAAAACGAATCTCATAGTCATCATCAAAAAGTTGCGAAACAGAAAGAAGGTTAAAATGCAGGTTAGAAACAAGAGCAACATCGCGCAACACAAAGTGCTCATTAACCCGCACCGTCCCACGAGACAATACCTTACCTTTACTATTGTCGCCGAAGGTTATGTACTCCTTTCCGGCGACCGGGCTAAGGCTGGAGAACCACTTGGCGTTTCCGGTCATGTGCCTCGAGCAACCAGAATCCACCAACCAAATGTCCTCCAACCGTCTCACCTACATCAATAAAAAGACATAGGGTGAGCATACGGTCCAACACTGGGGTTAGTGAAATAAGGGGAAAACCAGTGTTGTGCCGGCTGCTCAAAAGAAGGGTTAGTGTAAAAACCATTCCTAGCACGTCTACGAGGGAAGCGATCACCACGCTGAGGAAAACGTGGTCTGCTAGGGAAGAAGCGCTCACCGCGGTACTCAACCTGCGGTGGGGGAAAGCGCTCAACTAAGCCTCCGCCACGGGGTCCAAAACCTGCAACTGCAGGCTCCCATCGGGCACGCTCTCTACGAGATCTACGCCTAGGAGCCTGGGGCTCAACTGCTCTAGCGTCTCTCCTCGGAGCTCTCTCCTGCCTAGGCCTAACAAACTGAGGTGCTGGACCTCTAGGCCTAGTTTCCCTCCTAGGGGCTCTCATCTCCTGCCTAGGCCGGGGACCTTGACGTCCGGACCTAGCAGCTCTCCCCTGAGCCTTCGGCACATGTCCACCATGAGCTGGATGGTACATGTCCGGGTTCTCCATCTCCCGAGCACGGCGCGCCTCCCGCTTGCGCAGGAAACAGAACTCGATCAAGTGACCATCCCTCCCACAGAAATCACACTGGTACCTCACCGCACGCAAAGGGGGTTGTTGGTGACCAGGGCTGTGGGTGTGGCTCACTTTGCCTTTGCCCTTCTGTGGCAACTCCTCACGAATGGGTGGCATAGCGTCAAGCTTGTTTCTGAGGTGGTTTGGCTTGGGTGCCCAAACTGGGTTCTTGGGAGGAGCTCTCGGGGGTTCCTCAACCACACCATCTTTGGTGATAGGCTTGGCTGGCTCTTTGAGTGGAAGCTTGGCAAGTTTGGGAGTAGTGGTGGAATTGGGCTTCTCACATGGGTTCAGACCACTAGACTCTCCAATCTTCCCAAAAGCTGAGAGATCAACACTCTAAGCAAAACCTACACCAGGGGCACCAACAGCTCGCTTGAATTGGGAGATCATCATCCCGAGCTGCGGCTCACTGCTGGAGACCCATGACAAGATGGACCGAAGGTATGTGTTTTCTTCCTCGGTTTGCATCTTGCCATGCTTCACATTGGCAATCTCCATCTCCAGGCCCTCACACAAAGCACACCTCGAGACACAAGTGCTATCTGAGCTGGCCTTCTCTAAAGACTTAAGCTTGGCATTTTTCTCTGCCAACTCAGATTGCAAGACAGGACAAGTCTTGCACGCACCCAACAGCTGCGGCCTAGCACGGAGCTCATCCACCTCTCCAACCAACGCAGCATACTTACCTCTCAGAGTGAGAAGGTCAGTCATGTGCGCGGTGCACGACTCGCACTCCGCCTCCTCCGACACTACCACGGTGGACCGAGCGAACTCAAGCTCCTTCACCGTGTCCTCCCACTTCTGCCTAAACTCCTTGCGCTCTCTAGCGGCACGCCTAAGCAACTTATCTTGGCTAAGGAGGGCAGCAGTCAACTTCTCAACCTCGGAGGAAAGCTCATCGTAGGTGAGAGATACCTGGGAGGTGTCGTCGTCGTCGTCGTTCCGAGGGGTACGCTCCGGCTCGCCGTCGACCTCATCTCCGAGCGCCATGGTGCACAGGCCTCCGTCGCCGGCGAAGAAGCACAAGCCGTTGAACTTGTCTTCCAGCTTCTTCTTCACGGACTCGTCATCGCTGGAGCCAGCGGAGTTGTCATCCGAGCCGTCGACGTCGCTGAGCGTGGCGAAGAACGCACACTGCTCAGCTTGCTGCTTCTCCAAGTACTTCTTTTGATGTACTCTTTGTCGAAGCCGCCCCGTTTCTTGTGCCTTGGGGGGACGTGCTTCTCCTTGTACTTGGAGTCGTGCTTGCGCCCATGTTCGCCCTTGCCCGAGTGCTTGTTCTTCTTCTTGGGGCAGTCGGCGATGAAGTGGTCGGGGTCGCCGCACTCGTAGCATCCCGTGCGTCCTCCTCCTCGACGACGGTTCATGCGGTTGTTGTGGAACCGCGAGAACCGGTTGGCAAGCAAAGCCAACTCGTCGTCTCCCAAAGACTCCAGCTGGTCCTCTGTCACAGAAAAGACAGAAGAAAGCGCAAAGCCAGCTGAGGGGTTAGAGGAAGAGCCGGAAACCAAAGCCATGGACGGGCGAGAAGGATTTTCAAAAGAAGCCCTCGCCATAGCATCAATCTCACTGGACTTGAGCTTACTGAAGAGCTCGTCGCAGGTGAGGGTCTCATAGTTCGGCGATTCGATGATTGCCTGAACCTTGGAGTCCCACACCGAACGGTCAAGAGTGTGCAAAAGCTTCAAAGCACGCTCATGATCGTCAAATGGCAACTGCTCTCTGTTAGCCCTCATCCTGTTGACAATCACCTGAAAGCGAGCGAATAAACTTTCTATGCTCTCGCCAGGTTGATGTCTAAAGTTCTCATACTCACGCTTGAACGACTCGTAGAGTCGGGTTTTGACTTGAGAGGTGCCCTCATGGAAACGCATGAGGGTGTCCCAGATCTCCCGAGCCGTAGCGAGGTGAGAAACACGATCAAACTCACCCATGCTCAAACAAGAAAAGAGAGCATTACGGGCTCGGCTATTGGCATCGTGCTCATCGATCTGTTGCTGAGAAACACGAGCAGCCAAGACCACGTAATCAGCAGAGTTGCAAATATCCCAAATAGACGCACCCAAACTCTGCAGATAGGCTGACATGCGTATCTTCCAATACGCATAGTTCGTCCCATCAAAGAACGGCGGTTTGCCCACGCCGCGATCCATGTCGCCTTCGGTGGATCTGGAACCGGCTAAGGTGGAAGATCCTTAACCTGCTCCGATACCAATTGAAGGACCGAGAAGCTACCCGAAAGCGACCAGAGGGGGGGTGAATGGGAGCTTCAAAATTTCCTTTCGGAAACTAGATGCCACTGTCCCTGATTCAACCCCAAAAGCGAAACCTAGAGCTTGCTAATGTCCACGACCCTAGATGTAGGGTGGATGCTTCCTAGAAGCACAGCGGGACACTAGACAACCCTAGAAAGCCAAAGCAAAAGACGGAAATCAAATCCGTCAACGAGCGAACAAACCGCGAACGAAAACGCGCGAAACAGCTACGACCGGACTCTGGACAGCGTCCGGTCAGCAGGGACCGGACGCGTCCGGTCGTCCAAAATCCGATTTCAGACCATACTGTTTCCGACCGGACTCACTGGTATGGAGCGTCCGGTCGTGAACAGTGCGTCCGGTCACAAGCACAGCACACTAATGAACAGTGACCACGATGAGTCCGGTCACGAGTTCAACAGTGCGTCCGGTCGATGCAAAACAAAACACCGAAAACGTTCAACGACCGGACTCACACGCTGAGCGTCCGGTCACCCCGTGACCTAGCGTCCGGTCACCCCGACAGTCGTCTGTTCTTCCACCGATTTGACTCAAACTCACCCAAAACGAATCCTCTAGGGATCAAACTTGGTGAGTGGAGTCACAAGGAGTATAGTGAGCTATCTCTAAGAGATCATGGCTCGAACCTATCTCCAAATCGGTGAATCGAAGAAATTCGGGAGAAGGAAGAAGAAGTGACCCGAAACTAAAAATCGATTGATCTCCTAGACCGTGAGGTTAGAGGATGATTCCTTCGGTGGAAAGAAGTGCCTCACGATCTAGAACAACTTGGTTCAAACGGATTTGCAAAAGATGAACCGAGCAAAGAGATCAAGCGACGGGAAAATCATGGAGAAAAAGGATTCCGCGAAGAACACAAAGAAAACGCGAATCACAGCCACGAACTCGAATTAAGGACGCAAATCAAGCCATCGATCTATGCTCCAAGCTGAGGATACGGCCTCACTTCCTCAACTCAACAGTACACAGAGTGGAGTCTCTCTGCGGATCTCAACTAGCTAAAGCAGGGGATGGGAGAGCAGGAAACCCTAGCAAATGAAGGCACTAGCTGAGCTAGCTAAAACTGAGATAGCTGAGATGGGGAGGAGGGTGTCTCCCCTGAACTACTTATACTAACCTAGACTAAGTCTATTTCCTACTCTACCCCTCTCTAAACTAATTACAGAGCGAACCAGCTAAACCCTAAGGCTATTCTGGTCCAACCCGCGGTGGTAGGTAGATCCGACGGCCACACCCGCTCGAACCGAAGCGTTGCCTCGACACAACCTCTGGATCGCCGCCACGTGCCGCCCTCGCTCTGCACCCCCGGTTTTGTGGCCTAAACCGGGAAACCAGCCGTTTCCATCAGCCCCCGGTTTTGAGGCCCAAATCGGGAAACCAGCCTCCAGCCTGAGTTTTGTGGCCCAAACTCAGAAACCCGCAGCGCCCGAGTTTTGAGGCCCAAACTCGGAAACCGGCCCACGCCCAGGTTTTGAGGCTCAACCTGGAAACCGTCGCGCCCAGGTTTTGTGGCTCAACCTAGAAACCGTCGCGCCCAGGTTTTGTGGCTCAACCTGGAAACCCAGCACCCAGGTTTTCAGGCCCAAACCTGGAAACCGTCCACCCGTTGGTTTTTCTCTGGCTCAACCAACAAACCGGCGTCGTAGAGGGGATGCACTTCCGTGCACCCCGTCCACCGACATGACCGCATTTCTTCACTTGTCGTCGCCACAGGCTGCCAGCCACCACAGCTGATCCTCCGGCCTCTAGTCCCTCAGTCCAAGCCTCACGTCCGCCCTTCACTGTCCGATACATCAGCATGGCACGTCCGCCGCACGGCACGCCCATCCTTCATCGCGCCCAGTCCATCGGCACGACACGTCTCAACTTGACCTTCACCTGCCATCGATCACTGTCTCCGAGCTCGACACCTGCACAACACAAGCCAAAGAACATGCGCATCAAACCCGTTGACAATCACTCATCACTCAGAGACTCGGCATACACCCATGTATCCGCAGTATTCGTCGGAGTCGGAGCCGTTGACGGCACGCCGCCTTGGCCGATGCTGGGACCGCAGCTCGCGGTACCATTCTCCGACGGTGGCTCGCCGGGGTGGCTCGATGGCTCGCGAGAAGTCGCGGTCGACGCACGCGGGGTGGATGATCTCCAGGTTGGCCATGGCCTGCAGCAGCACGCCCGAACGCTGCTCCCGGTCCGCCACCGTCCGGTCCTGATGGCGCTCGTCGAGGTGGTGGGCGTATACAGCCGCGGAGTTGTTGAGGCCGAACGGGAACCGCGGCATCGAGCGCGGCGCGACCCGTGCGGGAGGAGGCTGGGTGGCGTCGACGGCGCACGGCTCGGAGGCCTCTGGCCTGGTTCCTGGTCCGTACGCATGATGAACGCGAAGTCGCTAGGTGAGCGCGGGCGCGCCCTGGAAGTCTCCGGGCGTGCGCCGTGCAGGCTCCTCCTTGGGAACTCCGTAGCTGCCACGGGGAAGTGGGTGGACGCCGCCGGCATGGCCTGCGCTTGGCGACGATGGTAACGACGGCGCCGCTCACGGGGTGGCGACGCGTGGTGGTGTGGGCGACATGCCTCGCTCCTCGCACGGGGTGGCGTGACACGCCCTCCACCCGGGCCCTCCCTGGAGAGCAAGGTTGGCTCGTTGCCGTTGCCGGTGGCCAGGAACTCGAGGCTCCCGAACTAGATGACGGCACCGGCAGAGAACGACGGAGTCGAAGCAGCCATCCAAGAAATAGCGAGAAACCGACTCGACACGCGAAGGCCCCTACCTGGCGCGGCAACTGTCGGTGTTTCGAAACCGGGGGTATGACACCAACGAGTAATATGATCGCGTGCTTCTCTTCCTGGACGGTGATGCAAGAGGACACAAGGATTTATCCTGGTTCAGGCAAAGAAGGCCCTACGTCCAGCGGGGGAGGAGGTTCTTGTATTACTTCCACCTAAGTGCTTGTACAGGGGGCGAATACAAGCTTGGTGAGCGCGGACCGGGGTCCGGACCTAAGTGTGTGGGTGTAAGGCACTCTAACGTGTTTGTAACCGTCCGAATGAGGGCCCTGGCGTCCTCTTTTATAGGGCAAGGGGAGGCCAGGGTTACACAGGGGTTTTACAAGTGTCGGGGCGTACGGTGCCCAATACGAAGTAGGGTAGGAACCCTATCTTGTCGAAGACATTGTAGCCGACGTGGGCGTTGCTGTTGAGGCATCCTTGGGGCGTGGCCTCCATCCCGGGCGCGGACGCGGAGGCGTGGCGAGATGGAAGCCGTACAGCACCCATCCCCGAACGTACAGGACGCGGCGGGGTCCCTCCGGGTCTTGGGGTACCTGTCCTCCAATAGCATGAAAGTAGTTAGGGCTCGAGGGGCGCGGAGCCGGCCTCGAGGCGGCGCCTACGGGGGGCTCGAGTCCCCGCAGGTATGGGCAAGTCCCGTGAAAATCGATTGAGCGGCAGGCATCTGGGCCTCGGGGCGTGGCTTGGACGTGCCACAGTGTAGGGCGTGGGTTAACAGTGCTTCACTGGTGCCTTTTCGCCCATACTTGTGGTGAAAACGAGACTTGACTCTGCCCCGGACCACTGTGGCACACGTTGTGTTACAGAGGACATGATTGGAGCAGGTGGATGAATTAAGTGTGCGGTATGGGGCTGGCATCCGATGTCTGCACCGCTCGAGGGAGGCAAAACGCGTCTCGAGTGATAGGCCGCTGTGCCAGAGAGGCTCGAGGTCCCCGCGTGGGGTCTCGAGGTGTGGTGCTCGGCTGTGGGGGGCTCGAAGGGTAGTGGAGCGCTTGCCCGAGGCCTGGGGGGCTCGGGTGAGCGGAAAACGAACGTGCGCCCGAGGCCTGGCTTTTTAGGGGGTTAGACTAGTTAGGTCTGTTATTTAACCGGTGTTCTAGGTTTACCCTATTTGTTTGCGTTGATTGGGGGTACCCCTTTCGCGGACCCCCGACACAGGCCTAGGCAGCAGAGAGCTCCGAGGAGAGACGCTAGGCCTAGAGGCATAGTGCCTCAAGTTGCTAGGCCTAGGCCTCGTAGAGAGCGTGCCCGACGGGAGCCTGCAGTTGTAGGCTATGGACCCCGTGGCGGAGGCTTTGTAGTTGAGCGTTTTCCCCCACCGTGTTTTGAGTATCACGATGGACGCTCCTCCCTTAGTGGACCAAGTTTTCCTCTACGTGGTGATCGCTCCTCTCGTAGACGTGCTAGGAATGGTTTTTCTGCTAACCGTTCTTTTGAGCAGCCGGCCCAACACTGGTATTCTTCCTACTTCACTAACCTCAGTGTTGGACTGTATCCTCACCCTATGTCTTTTTATTGATGTAGGTAAAACGGTTGGAGGACATTTGGTTGGTGGATTCCGGTTGCTCGAGGCACATGACCAAAAACGCCAAGTGGTTCTCCAGCCTTAGCCCTATTGCCGGAAAGGAGTACAAAACCTTCGGCGACAATAGCAAAGGTAAGGTATTGTCTCGCGGGTCGGTGCGAGTTAATGAGCACTTTGTGTTGCGCGATGTTGCTCTTGTTTCTAACTTGCATTTTAACTTTCTTTCTGTTTCGCAACTCTTTGACGATGACTATGAGATTCGTTTTAAACCGAATCTCAGTCGTATTTTGGATCCTTAGGGCAATCTTGTGTGTTTGATTTCGCCCTTTTGGAAAAGTCTTTCGTGTGAATTTCTCGGAGTCTTTTGGCACTTCTCGTTGTCTTGTGGCTGGACCTTCCTCCTCTAATCTTTGGAAGTGGCATAGGAGACTTGGACATTTGAGCTTCGACTTGCTTGCAAGGCTTAGTTCACTTGGCCTAATCCGAGGATTGCCCAAGTTGCATATGGAGAAGGATCTTGTTTGCCACTCTTGTAGACATGGGAAGATGGTTGCCACTCCCCAACATCCAGTGACTCAGGTCATGACCAAGCGCCCTGGAGAGCTTTTACACATGGACCTTGTTGGTCCGGCTCGGGTGAGCTCGGTTGGGGGGAAGTGGTATGTGCTTGTTGTTGTTGATGACTTTTCGAGATATTCGTGGGTCTTCTTTTTAGCTGAGAAGACCGAGACTTTCTCCTTTGCTCGCAATCTGATTTTGCGTCTTCAGAACGAGTTCCCTTTGAACTCGATGCGAGCAATTCGGAGTGATAATGGTTCCGAATTCAAGAATTTGGATTTTGAGAAGTTTTGTAACTCTTTGGGTTTAGAGCATCAGTTTTCTTCCCCCTACACACCGCCACAAAATGGTGTTGTAGAGAGGAAGAATCGAACCCTTGTTGAGATGGCCAGGACGATGCTCGATGAGCATAGGACTCCTAGGCGATATTGGGCCGAAGCTATGAGCACTGCATGCTACATTTCCAATCATATTTTTCTCCGAGCTTTCTTGAAAAAGACTTCTTATGAGTTGCGTTTTGGAAAACTACCCAAGGTGAGTTATTTTCGAGTTTTTGGTTGCCACTGTTTTATACTCAAAAAGGGCAATTTGGACAAGTTTGAGTCTCGTTCTTCTGACGGTGTGTTTTTGGGTTATGGCACTCACACTCGAGCTTATCGTGTACTTAACCTTGACACTAACCGAGTCATGGAGACATCCGATGTCACCTTCGACGAGACCATGGTTTGTCCTTCTTCTCGCTTTGAGCGTGCAGGTGATCATGAGGTTGGCGAGCCTCTTTTTGATGATGATGAAGAAGGTGCTGAAGGGATAGATGACCCAGCACCTCCTCCACCTACAGTGTTGCAAAGAGCGGCTTCTACGACGACTCACGGCCCCAACACCTCTTCTTCCTGGGGGCCGTGGGATCCGCCACCCCGAGCAGTACCTTTTGTACCCGGGGAGGCACCAGCTGCTGTTGAGGGGGAGGCTACTTCAGCTCGTGAGGCGCCACGACACATCCAGCGCTAGCACCCCCCCTCAGCAGATGATCGGCAGCATCGACGAATGGGTTACTCGGTCCAGGTCATAGCACATCTCTCACTTCGCTCATTCTGCTTTTGTTGCTAATTTTGAGCCCCGAGATGTTGGACACGCCTTGACGGATCCGGATTGGGTCAATGCCATGCATGAGGAGTTAGAAAATTTTGAGAGAAATCGGTTTGGGTTCTAGTTCCTCCTCCTCCTAACTGTAATCCTATTGGGACAAAATGGGTTTTCAAAAACAAGCAAGGAGAGGATGGACACGTTGTTAGAAACAAGGCCAGGCTTGTAGCGAAGGGTTATAGTCAGAAGGAGGGGATAGACTATGAGGAGACGTTTGCTCCTGTAGCTCGTTTGGAGGCAATTAGGATACTCTTGGCCTTTGCTACATCCAAAGGTTTCAAACTTTTTCAAATGGATGTCAAGAGTGCCTTCTTAAACGGCTACATAGAAGAAGAAGTTTATGTTGAGCAACCCCCTGGTTTTGAAAATCCCAAGTTTCCAAACCATGTTTTTAAACTCCACAAAGCTTTATATGGTTTGAAACAAGCCCCTAGAGCCTGGTATGATAGGTTGAAAACCTTTTTGCTTGCTAAGGGTTTTTAAATGGGATGTGTAGATGAAACGCTCTTTCTCCTCAAGCAAGGCAAAGATACTCTCTTGGTCTAGGTTTACGTGGATGATATCATTTTCGGTGGTTCTTCTCACGCTTTGGTTGCCAAGTTTGCAGATACTATGAGCAGGGAGTTCGAGATGAGCATGATGGGCGAGCTGACATTCTTTCTCAGGTTGCAAATTAAGCAATCCCGAGAGGGCACGTTTGTGCACCAGGGCAAGTACACCAAGGACTTGCTGAAGCGGTTCGATATGGGAGAGGCCAAGCCTCTTCCAACTCCCATGTCGACGACGACTGCCCTGGATGCGGATGTGGATGGAGAAGCAGTGGACCAGAAGGAGTACCGCAGCATGATCGGGTCACTCAACCACCAAACTGAGCCGTAGAGGCGATGCAACGCCCGTGCACCCCGTCCACCGACACGAGCCCCCAGGTCCATGACCCGAGCCACTCCGTGCCTCGCAAGTCTCCGCTCGTCGCTGTCCCAGGCTATCAACCTCCACAGCTGATCCTTAGGCCACCGGTCCCTCAGTCCAAGCCTCACGTCCGCCCTTCACCGCTCCCGGTCCATTGGCACGGCACGTCTCTACTTGACCTTCACCTTGCCCTCGATCACTGTCTCCGTGCTCGACACCTGCACAACACAAGCCAAAGAGCATGCACATTATCCCAGTTGACAATCACTCATCACTCAGAGACTCGGCATACACCCATGTATCCGCAATCTCCCCCTTGATGAGTGCATTGTCAGCTACCAACACAAATCATAATGGAATAGAGGAAGGAAGGATGAAGGAGAGAGAACTTGACCAAATGACCCAAAAGCATAACAAAGCCGAAGAAGGTCAAGTGGAAAGAGCAAAACAACTTGGTTCCCGAAGACATGGGCAACGGCTCGATGCAACCAAGCAAAGCAAAGCTAGCCCTCAAGAAGAGGTAGAACAGGCTCAACACCGCTAGCACGAAAACTCGATACCAATTGAAGAATCAACTGAAATTCAAGCAAAACAGAGCTAGCCCTCAAGAAGAGGCAGAACGGGATCCGCACCGCTAGCGAGGAAGCTCGATACCAACTGAAGAAAGCTTGATACCAACTGAAGAGCACAAAAGCAAAGGTGCTAGTCCCTCAAGAAAGAGGCAAAGGCTCAACACAACTAGCTACCAAAAATGCTCCGGAAAACGCAGCAGCGAGCAAACTCCCCCTCAAATAGTGCACACAACCAGGAAATCATTTCTCCCCCTTAGTTCAACTCAGAAAGCACATGATTTGTCAATAATTTCTCCCCCTTAGATGAAAATGCACCATCAAGCAAGTTTCTCCCCGTTGACAGAATAACTCCCCCTTACAAAATGCATATGAGTCAAAATGCAAGTTAGCAGCTTCAGGAATATAGTCGATAGAATGAGAAGATGCTCGACAAAGTGCTGATCCGATGACTCATAAAATGCACAGAATGCTAGCAAAGGCTCAAACTGATACTAAATATGAAATCTGAATATTTGAGCAAAAAGAGCAGTTTTTAGCCAAAAGGTATTCACCATTAACATAGCTCTAAGCATGTATAGACAGGAAGTCAAACAAGTGCTAAACATGTATACAAGGTGAACTACCCCTAGCTCAGTTCAACCATCATGTTATAGAATGAAACATAGACTTGGGTATCCAAATTTTATCGGAGTTGCAGCGGTTAAATTACAGAAGTTCAAATTTCAGCATGTGATTGCGAGAGGTTGAAAGCTTGTCATTGCCTAACTTTTCAACTGTGCGAAGCCTATGCAGAAGCAGTCAGAAGCTTAAAGCAATAGTTTCGATCATGCACTAAACAGCTCAAGTTTAACTCAAAGTGCAATGAGAAACAGTCTCGAAACTGTGATGTGCTGACAAGCAATCCCATCTCGATCTTTCTAATTCACTTAACTTGGTTCAAATTTAAAGCAGAATATGAACAAACCAAGCAAGTGAATGACTCAGAACAAGAGACATAGTGACCTAGCATATATGAAAAGCACAAGTGATTTCAACACATTCTACACATGCTAGTTGCATATCTCAATGGTGAACATTTTCAAGTTTTATGTTTATTAAGCAAATTCACCATTCAGAGACTAGCTCAGCTCACAACATATATCAGTGATCAGAAAGAGCATAAACTACAAGCATCATCATAAAGCATCGGAGCAAACACTGTACAGAACATAGTCACATTCTAAATATTATATGCATGAAGCTCTGAATGTAAATATGCAAGATGAAATGCAGAAAAGATACCAATTGAAAAACACAGTCAGTTTATGACACAAAAACCAAAATGTTTCCCCCATCTAAAAGGGGAAACACACACCAAACTCACCTCTCAACCTAGCAAAAGTTGATTGGTCCAAAGGCTTAGTGAAAATATCAGCCAACTGATGATGAGTATCGACATGGCGAAGGTCGATATCACCCTTCTCATTGTGGTCTCGCAGAAAATGAAAGCGCCCATCAATGTGTTTGGTCTTAGAGTGCAGCACGGGGTTCTTAGCAACGCTAATAGCACTCGTTCTGTCACAAAGCAAAGGAACGCAAGAAAAGCTCAGACCAAAATCACGCAAAGTGGTCATCATCCAAAGCAACTGGGAACAGTAGCTAGCCGCAGCAACATACTCAGCCTCCGTGGTAGACTGGGCGACACTAGACTGCTTGCGAGAAGACCACGATACAAGAGAAGAACCAATAAACTGACAAGTCCCAGAAGTGGACTTGCGCTCAATGCGGCAACCAGTAAAATCGGCATCAGAATATCCGCAAAGGGAGAGGGTGGAGGAAGCAGAATACCAAATCCCAAACTCAGGACTGAAGCATAAGTACCTCATAATGCGCTTGACCGCCTGACGGTGAGAGGTGCGCGGCGACGAATGAAATCGCGCGCAAAGACACACCACGAACTGAATGTCCGGGCGTGTCGCCGTCAGGTACAGCAGCGACCCGATTATACTCCGGTACTCCTTCTGGTCCACTGCTTCTCCATCCTTGTCCGCATCTAGGGCCGTCGTGGTCGACATGGGTGTTGGAAGAGGCTTGGCCTCACCCATATCGAATTTCTTCAGGATATCCTTGGTATACTTACCCTGGTGCACAAACGTTCCCTCTCGAGATTGCTTGATTTGCAATCCGAGGAAAAATGTCAACTCGCCCATCATGCTCATCTCAAACTCCCTGCTAATAGTATCTGCAAACTTGGCAACCAAAGCGTGAGAAGAACCACCGAAAATGATATCATCCACGTAAATCTGGACCAAGAGAGTATCTGCGGATACATGGGTGTATGCTGAGTCTCTGAGTGATGAGTGATTGTCAACTGGGATAATGCGCATGTTCTTTGGCTTGTGTTGTGCAGGTGTCGAGTGTGAGGGCCCCCCTTCTAGAGGGTCCACTGTGCATTGTATCAGTCCCTGGATCAGTTGCTGATACACACAGATCAACAAGATTGATATCAAAATTCCATACTTTTATTGCTAACGGGAAAACATGTTACAAGGTTCATATTACAACACATAGGCCACGGGCCTTTTAGCAAACATCAGAGTCTAACACAGCGATCCTATGACGTCGTGGCTCCATTCCGACAGGCAGCTTGGAGTGTGGACGTAAACCTTATCCTATGCGCGTTCCTACGTCGTCGTCCTTACGTAGCTCCTTCTTGTGATCGTCCAGCTTCGTCTTCGGGTATCCTCCTATGGTTCCATCCTTGCGAGTGCATCGACAACTTTATCCTTGCGAGTGCTCCTGTGGCTTCACTCCTAAAAACATAGTAGCGAAGGGGGTTGAGTACATACGTACTCAGCAAGTCCTAACTTGGGGTGCAGGCTAAGGGAAAGATAAGGTCATATGTGGATGTGGTTATGGTGAAAGGTGAAAGAAGTATAGATTATAAATAAATTAAGGGTTGGGCCCTAGGAGAGAATCTACCTTCTCGCTAGTTCCCGAAGATTAAGTTATTATCGCAACATACCAGATTATTACAAGTTCCATTTTGAAAACATCTAGTCATTGGTGTCCGCATTCCAGGAGGTTGCCCATAACCAAGGACGTGGCTATTCGAATAGGATTGAAGTTATACTACTGCAGCAGTTGTCCAATTTTCCCCACACGATGAAACAACCTCAACCATGGCCAATGGCCAAGATTGTCCCAATCCGCACTCGTACCCGAGAGGACGCATCCATAGGTTCCATATAACCCTTACCACGGTTCGCACAGGGGCCGGAAACAGACCACACATGGTCTAATGCTAGCAAAATAATAATATCAATAGAGGGGGGCTCGCACACGGCCCAAACAAGAATTTAACGTGGAAGACCACTTAGCAACTACGCCGACCGGGCCACGAGAGATCACTTAGCAGTCGTGCCTTCTCCTGTCAAACCGTTGTCACCCGACCTCCAGGCAGGTATTATACTTCTCCTATCGAGGTGTGAGCTTGGACCTACCCATATAGGCGTGTGGCTGGACGCGTTTCTGTCCAGACGCGCGAGGCCAATGACTCAGTCCCTAAATGACCAAGTGTCTCCAAACAGGAACCCTCACTAGGCGAACCTGTCCAAGAGGTAGTTTCACACCACGTGAAGTACCTCCCACTTGCTCAGTCGGAAAAACAGTTTTGTCATCTAGTTCAATTAGCATCATGGTTCATATAGTCATATTATCATGTTTACCTTAAATCACATTTACCATAATAATATTAATAATATAAAATGAGCATATTAAATATGTTAAATGGATGGAAGGTGGAAGTGGTTTATATGGTGGAGGTGATAGAAAAGGGGAGGTTTAGGAGTGGCAAGTTGGATGGATGAGATAGGATAGGCTTTTATGGTGGTGGTGGCTAAATATGGTATTTATTGGAAATGGGATGGTTTGGAGTGATGGCATTTGGAGGGAAGGGATAGGTTGTGTGGTAAAGTATGGTAGGGGTAGTATGTAGTGTATGATTTGGCTGGAGTGGTAGGTGGAGAATAGAGCTAAGAAGATTTGGTGGAAGGTGGGAAAGGGAATTAGGACTTGCCTGCACTCGCAGTCGATGCATCCTTATCTCGTAATCTTGATCCTTGTTCCTTCAATCTCCGGTTGTTCTTCATCCTTCAGGTTCCGTCGGGGTCTTCTCATGTCTTCTATCTTATGCGATCTAGCGTCGACAAACAAGAAAAACACAACAAGCAAAATAAGCATGATCAAGCAAGAGGTTTGGTTTTATTTGGGTTGGTGAGTTTCTTTTAGTTATATCACTATTATGGCAAATTAAGATTAGCAGTGCATACACATAGGTATGCACCTAGGGTTAAGATGGAGAGGGATATGAGGTTAAGGTTAGCGACATATACGCACATGCATATGTATATGCCTCAGGGGTTAGCAAGAGAGGGTTTGACGTATGAAGACATATCACTTACTAATATATATATAGGAATATATACGAATAAGCATATGTCCACATACGTGTGCAAGATTATAACTACGTGTGTGTATATTTGAGTACCCATGTATGTGACAGGTGTTCATGGACACGCAAATATACGGGGTTAAGAGCGTGATGAGGTTTATTATTTAGACTATATCTATTATTATTATTATTATTATTATTATTATTATTATTATTATTATTATTATTATTATTATTATTATTATTATTATGTGAGAGAGTGTATGTATATTCGAGTATTCCTGTACGTGCTGTAGTGTACACGTATATTCGAATATACAGTGCTTAGATGGTGCAACTACAAGTTAGCGCTAAAAGAAACAGAGCAACAAACATAACTAGAATTTAAATGGGCACCAATAATTAGTAAAAGGATATGAATGTGTAGAGTTGAATTTAAGAAGATTTTTGGTGGAGAGATCACAGGGTTTGGAGATGGGATGATGGAGATAGATTTTTTTCCAGGTTTATATATGGAACAGGAATGAGATGGAACTTGAAAAAAAATATTTCTGGAAATTGGGATGATAGCAAGAATAGTTTGGGAAGGTTTTAGGGTGGCTCTAGTTATTTTAGGAATTTTCTGGGATTTTTCTGGAAAAGGAAAGGGCTCACTTTAGTCTCCTGTGTACGATTCCCGTGTGTGCCTAGCATTTTCTCCTCGACTGAGCCAGTTGACGCAAGTGGGTAGGCTTGCCGACCTGCTGGTGTTCATACTGTGCTCGTGAGCTATGCACCGATCGTTGTACTGCTAGCTTCCTCTCTCTGGTCTATGTGAACGAGTGCACACAAGGAGAGAGAGGACACGCGTGGGGTCCGAATGATGACGTGGTGCCCCCCAATTGGGCTGAACGACGTGGCCGGCTCATCCACATCTCCTGCCTTGACTGTGTGCGGTCACGAGCGCGCGGTGCTGTGCTGTTGTCCGACCGGCAGAGAGGAACAGACAGAGACAGGCGGAGGGAGCAGAGGGACAGGGTGCCGACGGCGGTTGCCAGTGGCTCGGCTGGGCCGCTCCGGCGCAAGGTCGGCCGAGCAGCAGAGCGGCTGCGGCGCGGCCCCGTCGTCATAACCTCGTGCCTTGGCTGCGCAGCTGGTCGAAGCGAGGGTGGAGCAGAGGGAGAGCAGAGCAGGACGGCGGTGCTGAGCAGAGGAGGGCGCTCCACTGTTGTTCCCTCGGCGTGGATGGCTCCGAGAGGCAGAGGCGGCGATGGCGAGCTCCTTGGCTTCGGCGGCAGCGGCCGAACGACCGGCCGGCCGCAGCTACATCGGCAGCAGGCCAAGGCGGCGCTCCGGTGCGGCAGACGCGACGACGACGGTGGCTGTGGCGTGAGCGTCGGGTTGGCCCACGACAACGGTGGAGGCGTGGCTTCGGTGTGAGGACGGGCGGCAGCGGCTCCGGCGGGCAGAGGCGAGCGCGGACGACGCTCAGCCTCGGTTCGGGTCGAGCTGGTCGGGCAGCGGCCGGCTTCGGCAATGGCGACTGCAGACAGAGACGGGACTCCAGCGCGGCGACCTCGACGCGGAGAGCTCGACAGCAACCCCGGTCATGGCGCTAGCCTCAACGGCGGCTCTCGCGGCGCGGCATCCTCATCCGGACGGCCTCGGCTTCGGCGGATGCGGTGTCGCATGGGCGAAGCGACCTTGCAGGGGGCTCGTATTCGGAGCTCAGCTCCACACCGGCCCTGCAACATCATGGTGGCCTTTTATAGCCGGCGAGGTCGGTTCCGACGGCGGCAGATATTTTCAGCAGCGCCTCGGATGCCTCGTGCACTTGAGCTCAAGGCGGTGTGTAACAGGGAGGCGGTGGCGCACAGGATGGCGGTGCGTACAGGAAGGCGGTTCGGTACAGTAGGGCGGTGGCGCACAGCGGTCTCCGCGGCGTGTGTCACGTGCGCGAGGAGGAAGACGGTATCGCTTTCGGGTTGTTCACTTGTTAGCGTTGTCAGGTGCAGGCCAGCAGCATTGGGCTGGGCCTGACGACGAGAGGAAGGGAAGAAATGGCCTTCGGGCCTATAGGATGAACAAGATGAATATATGTATTCTATAATATAATTTCTCCTTTTCCAAAAACAAATGGTTTTGTATTTCCAAAATTTTTAGAGAGGAGAATTTAAGTATGAAGTGGGATTTGAGTTTAGAATAGGTTTCAAAGTTTCAAGGGATGAGACGAAAAGTTGAAGAAATGGTTCTAGGATCTCAAGGAATATTTTGGGTGCCACAAATAAATTCTAGAAAGCAACACACAAACATCCAATCAAACATATTTGCAGACAAACATTCCAAGCACAAAAGCAAATACTATTTAAAAGCGAAGCTCCTAATTCTAGAAAAAATGCATATGGCGAATTTTGATGCAAGAGTTTTGGAAATTATTTTAAAACGGTTTTGCGAAAAATAAATAGTCAAGTTTTAATTTGTTGTAAATTTGAAAAGTTCAAATTTTTAGTGAATTTTAAATGATGCAAAACACAGGGTGTTACATTGAGCACGGATACAGTGATCAAAGGCAAGGTGAAGGTCAAGTAGAGACGTGCCGTGCCGATGGACCGAGAGTGGCGAAGGGCGGACGTGAGGCTTGGACTGAGGGACCGGTGGCCTGAGGATCAGCTGTGGTGGCTGACAGTCTGGGACATCGACGAGCGAAGACTTGCGGGTGGACGGGGTGCACGGGCGGTGCATCCCCTCTACGGCTCGGTTTGGTGGTTGAGCCACAGAAAAACCACCGAGAGGACGGTTTCCAGGTTTGGGCCTCAAAACCTGGGCGTTGATGGTTTCCGAGTTTGGGCCACAAAACTCGGGCTGAGGACGGTTTCCAGGTTTGGGCCTCAAAACCTGGGTGCTGCGGGTTTGCTGAGTTTCGGCCACAAAACTCAGGCGATGGTCGGCGGGTTTCCCGGTTTGGGCCTCAAAACCGGGGATTGGCTGTGAAGGCTGGTTTCCCGGTTTGGGCCACAAAACCGGGGGTGCGACGTCTGGGAAAAGGACAAGCAAAGCGGTGGCAGCACATGGCGGCAATCGGTGAGGTTGCGTCGAGGCAACGCTACTAGTTGTGCGGGCGTGGCCGTCGGATCGCCACCTACCACAAGTTGGTCCAGAATAACCCTAGGGTTCAGCTGGTTCGCTCTGTAAGTAGTTAGGGGTAGAGTGGGAATTAGAATTAGGATAAGTAGCGGGAGACACCCACCTCCCCATGTATCTCAATTATTTGCTCTTTGCTTCTAGGGTTTCCTGCTCTCCCAATCCCCTGCTGTAGCTACTGAGATCCGCAGAGAATCATACCTCTATGTACTGGAGATTTTGAGGAAGTGAGACCGTAATCTCACAGTTGTAGCGTGTGGTAGCCACACGGTTGCAGATCGATGACTTGAGTCGCGTTTTGTTCGTGTTCTTCGCGTTCTTCGTTTCTTCGCGATTTTCTCGTCACTCGATCTCCCTCTCTGTTGCGTCTTTGCGAAATCCGTTTGAATCATCTTGTTCTTTATATTGAGGAGATCATTTCTATTGAAGGAATTCATCTAACTCCTCACGAACAAGTAGATCGGGTTGATTTCGTTTTTGTGGCGCTTTTTTGTTCATACTCCTCCCCTTTCGATTTCCCGGTGTTTGAGTTGATTTGAGCGGATGATTTCTTGGGGATAGTCTCCTAACTACCTCGTGATCATCCTCTCCAAGTTTGGGAACTTGGGATTGAGTTTTGTTTCGGATTTGGGAGGATTCGTGAGAGGGGCGACCGAAATTGCCGTCTCTGTTCATCCGCGGACAGTCCGCCAGGTGAACCCCGGACAGTCCGCGCGTCGGGCTCGAGCCAGACCAGTGGCAGCGAGCCTCGGCCACTTTGGTCAGATTTGACCGGCGGACAGTCTGTCGTAGTCGATCGCGGACAGTCCGCGAGTTGACCAGGGACCTTCAGCAACCTTACTGTTTTGTCCATTTGGCCGGCGGACAGTCCGGCTCCCAGTCACGGACAGTCCGGGGTTGAGCCGGACAGTCCGGGACCGTATCGGCGGAAAGTCCGTGAACTCGCTGTGTGTTCTGGTTTAGTGCGTTTGCTCTCCCAGCTTCTCCGCTTGGTTTCCGGACTTCTCGTTCGGCCCTAGAGTTGATCAAGGAACCTCTCTAGATATCTTTGCTACTTGTTAGCATAGGTATTTGGGGATTTCTCGACGTAGCCGTCTATCTACATTCGGGACTTGGTTTTCGAGGGTCGAACTTGTGCCGGTGTTTTTGTCATTTGGTTCTCTATCACTTTGTGGTGCCTCGCTGTGATCCTAGGGATCATCCACCCTCTTCCAAGGGTCGTGGGCATCACGGTTTCGATCGAAGCTCTTGGGGTTGATTTTGGGGACAAAAGGCCAAAGTTTTGAAAGAGATTTTTGTGCTGCCATTCACCCCCCTCTGGTCGCCTTGCTATTGCATTCTCGGTCCTTCAATAGGTATCAGAGCGGGTTAAGGATCTTCCACCTTAGCCGGTTCCAGATCCATAGAAGGCGACATGGATCGCAGCGTGGGCAAACCGCCGTTTTTCGATGGGACGAACTATGCATATTGGAAGATACGCATGTCGACCTATCTGCAGAGTATTGGAGCTTCCATTTGGGATATTTGCAACTCTGCTGATTACGTGGTATTGGCTGCTCGTGTTACTCAGCGTCAGATCGATGAGCATGATGCCAATAGCCGAGCTCGTAATGCTCTTTTCTCCTGTTTGAGCATGTCCGAGTTTGATCGCGTCTCTCACCTCGCTACGGCTCAGGAGATTTGGGATACCCTCATGCGTTTCCATGAGGGAACCTCTCAAGTCAAAACCCGTCTCTATGAGTCGTTCAAGCGAGAGTATGAGAACTTTTGACATATGCCTGGAGAGAGCATAGAGAGTTTATTGGCTTGCTTTCAGGTGATTGTCAACAGGATGAGGGCTAACAAGGAGCTGTTGCCTTTCGACGATTATGAGAGAGCCTTGAAGCTTTTGCACACTCTTGATCGGTCGGTGTGGGACTCCAAAGTTCAGGTGATCATCGAATCACCGAACTATGAGACCCTCACTTGTGACGAGCTCTTTAGTAAGCTCAAGTCCAGTGAGATTGATGCCATGGCGAGGGCTTCTTATGAAAATCCTTCTGGCCCGTCGATGGCTTTGGTTTCTGGTTCTTTTGCTAACCCCTCTGGAGGTTTTGCACTCTCTTCTCTTCTTTCTGTCACAGAGGAGCAGCTGGAGTTCATGGGGGATGACGAGTTGGCTTTGCTCGCCAACCGGTTCTCGTGGTTTCACAACAAACACATGAACCGTCGCTGCGAAGGAGGACGCTCGGGATGTTTCGAGTGCGATGACCCCAACCACTTCATTGCCAATTGCCCGAAGAAGAACAAGCAGACCTTCGGCAAGGCGGATCATGGGCACAAGTACGACTCCGGCAAGCGCAAGGAGAAGTACGTCCCCACGAAGCACAAGCAGAAGGGTGGCTTCGACAAAGAGTACATCAAGACGAAGTACATGGAGAAGGCCCAGGCTGAGCAACGTGCGTTCTTCGCCATGCTCAGCGACGTCGATGACTCGGATGACGACTGCGCTGCCTCAAGCGACGACGAGTCCGAGGAGAAGAAGAGGATCGAGGACAAGCTGAACGGCCTCTGCTTCTTCGCCGACGACGACGGCTTCTGCACCATGGCCCTCGGCAAGGAGGTCAACGGCGAGCTGGAGGACACCCCTCGGAACGACGACGACGACACCTCCTAGGTATCTCAGACCCCCGACGAGCTTTCTACTGAGGTTGAGAAACTTACTACCGCGCTCCTTAGTTAGGATAAGTTGCTTAGGCGTGCCGCTAGAGAGCGCAAGGAGTTTGGGCAGAAGTGGGAGGATACGGTGAAGGAGCATGAGTTTGCCAAGTCCACCGTAGTCGTGTCTGAGGAGGTTGAGTGCGAGATGTGCACCACACACATGACTGACCTTCTCACTTTGAGAAGCAAGTATGCTGTGTTGGTAGGAGAGGTGGATGAGCTGAAGGCGAGATCTTCACTGTTGGGTGCGTGCAAGTCCTGTGCGGGCTTGCAATCTGAGTTGGCAGAGAAGAATGCCAAGATTGTGTCTCTTGAAGAGGCCAACTCGGGTAGCACATGTGTGGCTAGGTGTGTTCTTTGTGAGGGTTTGGAGATGGAGATTGCGAATGTGAAGCATGACAAGATGCAAACCGAGGAAGAAAACACATACGTTCGGACCATCTTGTCATGGGTGTCTAGTGGTGAGCCTCAGCTTGGGATGATGATCTCCCAATTCAAGCGAGCTGCTGGAGGTCCAGGTGTAGGTTTTGCTCCGGGTGTTGATGTTTCATCTTTTGGCAAGATTGGAGAGTCGAGTGGTCTTAACCCATGTGAGAAGCCCAACTCCACCACTACTCCCAAGCTTACCAAGATTCCACCCAAAGAGTCTCTCAAGCCTAACACCAAGGATGCGGTCTTTGTTGAACCTCCGAGAGCTCCACCCAAGAAACAATCATGGGCTCCCAAACCAAACCACCTCAAGAACAAGCTGGATACCATGCCACCCATCCAGGAGGAGCTTATGCCACAGAAGGGCAAAGTGATCCACACCCACTACCGTGAGTACCAACAACCCCCTTTGAGAGCGGTGAGGTACCATTGTGAGCACTGTGGGAGAGATGGACACTTGAGTGAGTTTTGCTTTCGACGCAAGAGAGAGGCGTGCCGCGCAAAGGAGATGAACAACACGGAAATGTACCATCCTTTCCATGATATACATGTGCCGAATGTTCAGAGGCATGCTGGTAGGCCTAGAGGTCAAGAACCTCAAGTTCCTAGGCCTAGGCAGCGGAGAGGACGTGCCCGGCGGGAGCCTGCAATTGTAGGCTATGGACCCCGTGGCGGTGGCTTTGTTGTAGAGCGTTTTCCCCCACCGCGTTTTGAATATCGCGATGGACGCTCTTCCCTTAGCGGACCACGCTTTCCTCAATGTGGTGATCGCTCTTCCCGTAGGCATGCTAGGAAAGGTTTTTCTGCTAATCGTTCTTTTGAGCAGCCGGCCCAACACTGGTATTCTCCTTACTTCACTAACCCCAGTGTTGGACTGTATGCTCACCCTATGTCTTTTTATTGATGTAGGTAAAACGATTGGAGAACATTTGGTTGGTGGATTCCGGTTGCTCGAGGCACATGACCGGAAACGCCAAGTGGTTCTCTAGTCTTAGTCCGATCGCCGGAAAGGAGTTTATCACCTTCGGCGACAATAGCAAAGGTAGAGTGTTGTCTCGCAGGTCGGTGCGAGTTAATGAGCACTTTGTGTTGCGCGATGTTGCTCTTGTTTCTTACTTGCACTTTAACCTTCTTTCTGTTTTGCAACTCTTTGATGACGACTATGAGATTCATTTTAAGCCGAATCTCAGTCGTATTTTGGATCCTCAGGGCAATCTTGTTTATGTGATTTCGCCCGTTGGGAAAGTCTTTCGTGCGGATTTCTCGGAGTCGTTTGGAGTTTCTCGTTGTCTTTTGGCTGGACCTTCCTCCTCTGATCTTTGGAAGTGGCATAGGAGACTAGGACATTCGAGCTTCGACTTGCTTGCAAGACTTAGTTCACTTGGCCTAATCCGAGGATTGCCCAAGTTATCCATGGAGAAGGATCTTGTTTGCCATTCTTGTAGATATGGGAAGATGGTTGCCGCTCCCCACCATCCAGTGACTCAGGTCATGACCAAGCGCCCTGGAGAGCTTTTGCACATGGACCTTGTTGGTCCGGCTCGGGTGAGCTCGGTTGGGGGGAAGTGGTATGTGCTTGTTGTTGTTGACGACTTTTCGAGATATTTGTGGGTTTTCTTTTTAGCTGAGAAAACTGAGACTTTCTCTTTTACTCGCAATCTGATTTTGCATCTTCAGAATGAGTTCCCTTTGAACTCAATGCGAGCTATTAGGAGTGATAATGGTTCCGAATTCAAGAATTCGGATTTTGAGAAGTTTTATAACTCTTTGGGTTTAGAGCATCAATTTTCTTCCCCCTACACACCGCCTCAGAATGGTGTTGTAGAAAGGAAGAATCGGACCCTTGTAGAGATGGCCAGGACGATGCTCGATGAGCATATGACTCCTAGGCGATATTGGGCTGAAGCTATGAGCACTGCATGCTACATTTCCAATCGCATTTTTCTCTGAGCTTTCTTGAAAAAGACTTCTTATGAGTTGCGTTTTGGAAAACAGCCCAAAGTGAGTTATTTTAGAGTCTTCGGTTGTCATTATTTTATACTCAAAAAGGGCAATTTGGACAAGTTCGAGTCTCGTTCTTCTGACGGTGTATTTTTGGGTTATGGCACTCACACTCGAGCTTATCATGTACTTAACCTTGATACTAACCGAGTCATGGGGACATCAAATGTCACCTTCGACGAGACCATGGTTTGTCCTTCTTCTCGTTTTGAGCGTGCAGGTGATCATGAGGTTGGAGAGCCTCTTTTTGATGATGAGGAAGAGGGTGCTGAAGGAATGGATGACCCAGCACCTCCTCCACCTGTTGTGCCACAAAGAGCGGCTTCCACTACGACTCATGGCCCGGATCCCTCTTCTTCGACTTGGGGACCATGGGATCCGCCACCTCGAGCGGTACCTTTTGTACCCGAGGAGGCACCAGCTGCTGTTGAGGGGGAGGCTACTTCAGCTCGGGAGGCGCCACGCCACATTCAGCGCCAACACCCGCCTCAACAGATGATCGGCAGCATCGACGAACGTGTCACTCAGTCAAGGTCACAACAAATCTCTCACTTTGCTCATTCTGCATTTGTTGCTAATTTTGAACCCCGAAATGTTGGACACGCTTTGACGGATCCTGATTGGGTCAATGCCATGCATGAGGAGCTTGAGAACTTTGAGAGAAATCGGGTTTGGGTTCTTGTTCCTCTTCCTCCTGAGTGTCACCCTATTGGGACAAAATGGGTTTTCAAAAACAAACAAGGAGAAATGGCCATGTTGTGAGAAACAAGGCCAGACTTGTAGCCCAGGGGTATAGTCAGAAGGAGGGGATAGACTATGAGGAGACTTTTGCTCCTGTAGCTCGTTTGGAGGCGATTAGGATACTCTTGGCTTTTGCTGCATCCAAAGGGTTTAAACTTTTTCAAATGGATGTCAAGAGCGCCTTCTTAAACGGCTACATAGAAGAGGAGGTGTATGTGAAACAACCCTCCGGTTTCGAAAATCCCAAGTTTCCAAACCATTTTTTTAAACTTCACAAAGCTTTGTATGGTTTGAAACAAGCCCCTAGAGCCTGGTATGATAAGTTGAAAACCTTTTTGCTAGCTAAGGGTTTTAAAATGGGATGTGTGGATAAAAGGCTCTTTCTCCTCAAGCAAGGCAGTGACACTCTCTTGGTCCAAATTTACGTGGATGATATCATTTTCGGTGGTTCTTCTCATGCTTTGGTTGCCAAGTTTGCAGATACTATGAGCTGGGAATTTGAGATGAGCATGATGGGCGAGTTGACCTTTTTCCTCGGATTGCAAATCAAGCAATCTCGAGAGGGAACGTTTGTGCACCAGGGTAAGTATACCAAGGATATCTTGAAGAAATTCGATATGGGTGACGCCAAGCCTCTTCCAACACCCATGTCGACCACGACGGCCCTGGATGCGGACAAGGAGGGAGAAGCAATGGATCAGAAGGAGTACCGGAGTATGATCGGGTCGCTGCTGTACCTAACGGCGACACGCCCGGACATTCAGTTCGCGGTGTGTCTTTGCGTGCGTGTTGGCATAAGTTAATGCACACTCTACTTTATCCACAAGCGCACAGATAAAATCTACCGATGTAGCACTTCACCGGAGTAACCCAGTTTTAATATCGAACCCAAAGGAATGGATAGCGATGAGTCTCACGTGTATAACCCCTGAGTAACTAACAAGGACAGAGAAGCTAAAAGTATAGAGGGGATCACTAAGGCTATCTAAATCCAACTTAAGAGTGATATGTTTATTATTCTTAATGGGGAAGTTGCCATAAAAGGTCACAACAAAGTATAATCCTACCGAGCCTACACACGGGTAAGTGGACTATAGAAGAATCAACAAGGCTATAAGAATCACCCTTGCGAACTACCACTTCTACCGGTGTTATAGGAGGTAAATATGAGCTATCAAGTCTAAGCACCACGCTTATACTATCCAACTACTCTAACTATAGAGCGACTAGAATTAAAGTACTCAAAAGAGAGTCATAAACCTCAAGAATAATAAGAACCATAGCTCAAACTTAAATATAGATGTCGATTACCGAATTAATCGTTGAAGCAAGTCGATGAAGAACTTGAATCCACAGGTACAAGATGAAGAAGTTGATCCGACAGGCCGGAGCTTCCTCTTGATCTCTTCCTCTCTCTCTCTTCTAGTTCTAAATAAGACTAGGTTCTAATCCTACTAGAGGGGTATCTAGTCTTCTACTTGAAAGCTAACTCCTGAAGTCTCTTCTAGGGTTTCTAGTTGAAGCGTAGTCTTCTGAAGAGGGACCTTCTGTCTGACCTGGGGCTCAGGGGCCTGTTTATATAGCCCGGAGGGATCAACCGCGACCGTTAGATCAAACCGACTTCACGTAGGGCTGAGATTGATCCTCAAAGGCGGTGGAAGTAGCTTGCAGAAGACGGAAGCCAGAGGAGCCGGGGGGAGACCGACCGGTGGGCCCAGGGGACCGTTCGGTCCCACCTAGAAGTGAACCGGGGTCCCCTCCTCGTGGTGTCTCTACATGATCTCTGGAGTCTTCTGGAAGGTTCCTGACTTGGCGAATGCGTTATCTCCCGTCGGTTTCCTTCTAGGGGAAGGAATCGAGGGTTGTTTCCTGGTTTGGTCCCTGCGGATTCACAATTCACCAAAACTCGTGGAGTTCATTAGTTTTAATCCCTATACTAAGGTGGAGTTTATATATTCGTCCATTTTCATGCTTAATTGACCTTTAATAATAAGAGTTAATTAGTTTCAACAAGCTCCCCCACACATAGACTTTTACTCGTCCTCGATAAAAGGTTGGATCATAAGATATCAAATATTTAAGCTTTTCTGTGTTTTACCATAAAACCTTTGGAAGCTGGAGAATAGAATAGTTGAAACAGATCACCCTTTTCTTTTAGCATAAGACATTGGAGTTTTTGGAATTTTGAAACAAGTCATAGCTTTCCTTCTCCTTTTGTAGTACTTCAATTCCTTACCAAAGCATTTGATTTATGTGAAGCAGTTTTATGTTACTAAGTCAATGGAGAAAAATACTATACTCTTAGATCAAGACATTTAATCTTTTTAAACTTTGTCACTCTTACTGGCATATTGCAATTAGAGGGACCATGGGCTATCTTCTTTTTTTATCATATTTTTATATGTTTCTTTCTCTCCCTTTTTTTTTCTTTTGAGGTATGTCGGACACTTGTCCATTTTTCTTTCCTCATATTTCATACTTTTGCATAGCCCATGCCTCTAATACAATACTACTACGGAAGAGTGAATCTTTCTTTATTTGTAAGGATCTCGATCTTCGGAGCATAATAAATTTCTCAACAAAGAACTCAGTATTAAAGTAAACAATAATTGATTGATGTCTTTGGCAGGTAACTTATTTACTACAAAGGAGAAGTGTTGCTAAGCTCTTTTTAACTTTGCAAGTACAATTCTCCAATGCTCATACCTTAAGAATTGAGTTCTCATTATTCTCTATCATATTCCACAACAACTCTAGATAATATGGGTTTCTTTAAATAGAACAGGTTTTTTTCAGAAAAGGTGTTGTGAGATTCTTTGAGTATGAGTCTATCCAAACTTCTTCCCTTTTAATTAAAGTTCATGAATTGCAAGAATATGATTTTAATTTGAACAGAAGCTTAAACATCAAAAAATAGAATGTAGTAGTTATGTACCGATCCGTGGACGAAGGAAGAGGCAAGGGGGGTCCACCCCTGACCGACCGGTGGGGTCTAGCAACCGGTCGGTTGGGCCTAGGGCCCAACCGTGGCCTGCTTCGTGGTGCGTGATCTTGATAATGTTATCTTCTGTTCTGTGCAGCTTTGACGATCGTTTTTTGGTAATTCTATTGTCGTCTTCCCCCCCACACTTATTTTCTGTTTTCTGCTAATCACAACATGTGGAGACAAGACACATATCCAAAATAACAATATAAAAGATAGCTCTAACAAAAACTTTATTGATATTTAAGGCACTTTTATTACACACTGAATTTAAATAAACAGAAACTCTTAACAAAACACGACTCAACTACGAGACTCTGCAAACACGAGTGCCTTATTAAACTATCGACGAACTATTCTTACTTCTCTCCCTCGAGTAGATTTCCTAGCGTAGAGGCTACACTGACGACCTTATCCTTCAAGCTAATGTGTTTAGTTACATATTCATGCATCGTATTGGCCATCTTTTTCGTAGTCTTGGCTAGCGAGGCGTATCTCTGCTTGAGCTCTAAATTATCTCTCTCAAGATCTTCAATTTTATCCCCGAGATGATCTAACTGGGTAGTCCTTTTGCGTTTAGCTGCGATATTAGGAGTGGTGGGTGCCCTGGTCACTGATGTAGTGACCTTGATCTGCTCAGGGTGACCACGAACTCCCTCAAAACACGGGCGCGGATTTTCAAATGTGTATCTTACGACAGTGGGTTCTCCAAGCTTGTTCGTCTTCAGCCCGACGAGTGTCTCATTGGGCATAGGAGGAAAGAGCGGGATCTCTTTGGTGACGGAGAAAGTCGAAAGTCTTCTCGCCGGCACCGCTTGAGCGTAGAAAGCTTGCTGACGATGCGACGAGGTCTCTTCTAACGGGATCGTATCAACAGGTGTAGGCGAGTCAACAAGAGAGATCTCCTTGGATGATGTTACGGCGAGGTCCTTTGATGCGGTGACGACAAGAGCCATCGAGTCGTCAGCGGGTTCGTTGAGGTCGATCCTTGGATAGGAGGCCATTAGTGCTGGTGGGAGGAGAGCTCTGTTGCTGCTGGTTTTCTGGGAGAGGTTGCAATGAATCTAGAGGCAGGCCTGGGGCGGGTTTTATAGCTGAGGAAGCTTGAATGATAGGCACGATAGGTTCGTTACGAGGGTTATCGCTTCTATAGATCAGGTTACCAGAATGGGTACGAGAAAGAGTCGGGACACATAACGAAAGAAGGAAGAGGGTGAGGGGCCTCCAAGGCAGACCGGTCGGTCTCCCTAGGAGACCGGTCGGTCCCTCCCCTGTGGGATCTCGCGGGTCCATCGCTCGTGGTGTCTTCAAACTTGATCCTAAGCCCAGAAAATATATCCTCGATGTGAAAACTTATCGGAAAAATGACGATGGTGTAAATCTATGGGATAATGAAGAATTGGATGACATCCAACTCTTCAGGACTCTTTTTAGGATCTAGAAAAATCTTAAGACGTTGTCCGTTTACCTTGAATAACGTACCTTCATCATTTTGAAGTGTAATGGCTCCATGTGATGAAGTGGCTACCACCGTGAAAGGTCCTTCCCATTTGCTTCGTAGTTTTCCATGCCCGAACCACTTTACCCTGGAATTAAAGAGTAATACCTTGTCTCCCGGAGTGAAGTTCTTCTTCTTGATTCTCTTATCATGCCACCTCTTTGTTCTCTCTTTGTAGATCTTTGCGTTATGATATGCTTTTTTGCGCCATTCATCTAGTTTAGAGAGTTGCATTCTCCTCTTGACTCCGGCATCTTCTAAGTCCATGTTCCATCTTTTGATTGCCCAGTGAGCTTTGAATTCTAACTCCACTGGTAAGTGACAAGTCTTTCCGTAGACGAGTTGATATGGAGACATTCCCAATGGTGTTTTGTAGGCAGTACGGTAAGCCCACAGTGCTTCAGGTAGTCTATCTTTCCATTGTGTTCCCATCTCGTCAACTGTTTTCTGCAGAATATTCTTGATTTGCTTGTTCGATGTTTCTGCTTGGCCACTTGTCTGAGGATGATAGGGAGTGGCAACATTGTGATGGATCCCATGATTTGTTAGATATTTATGAAAGCCTTTGTCAATGAAGTGGGTTCCTCCGTCACTAATTACCATCCTTGGCACTCCAAATCTTGGAAATATTATCTCCTCGAATATCGTCTGAGAGTTTCTTGCATTAGCAGACTTGCATGGCACTGCTTCGACCCATTTTGAGACGTAGTCGACAGCAACGAGGATATACTCATGATTCCTTGATTCAGGGAATGGTCCCATGTAATCAATTCCCCAGACATCGAAGAGCTCAATCTGAAGGTTGTTAGTGAGTGGCATGGCATCTCTGGTGTTGATGCTGCCGTGCCTCTGACATGACCCACACCTCCGGACGAAATCTTTTGTGTCTTGGTACATAGTTGGCCAAAAAAATCCACTTTGCCAGATCTTCGCATGTGTTCGAAATGCTCCATAATGTCCTCCATATGGTGAAGAGTGACAGCGTTCAATAATCTTGATTCCTTCTTCAGCTGGCACACATCTTCTGAGTAATCCATCAGAGCAAACTCTGAATAGATATGGATCATCCCATATGTGGATCCTGCTATCATAGATTAGCTTCTTCTTATTTGCTCCTGGTGGTACATACCCTGCAACTATAAAATTGACAATATCTGCATACCAGGGGTCAGATCTAGAGATTTGAAAGAGCATGTCATCCCTGAGTGAGTCATTTATAGGCAATTCCTGCGGATTTTCAAAATACATTCTAGACAAGTGATCAGCTACAGAGTTTTCTACTCCTTTCTTATCTTTTATTTCTAAGTCAAATTCTTGGAGTAACAAAACCCATCTTATCAAGCGTGGCTTAGCATCTTTCTTAGTGAGCAGGTATTTTAGTGCAGCATGATCAGTAAAAACAATCACCTTTGATCCCACTAAATAAGATCTAAATAGCAAAAACAACAGCCAGAAGTTCTTTTTTTGTAGTAGCATAATTAAGTTGAGGTCCAATTAAAGTTTTGCTGGCATAAGCGACTGCATGATGCTTTTTATCTTTATATTGTCCTAGGACAGCTCCTACAGCAAAATCACTTGCATCACACATGATCCCAAAAGGTAGAGACCAATCAGGAGGTTGAATGATAGGTGCAGAAGTGAGTGCTTTTTTAAGAGTGTTAAAAGATTCTAAACATGCATCATCAAATTCAAAAGGAACATCTTTGGCCAAAAGATTTGTAAGTGGTCTTGCAATGTAAGAAAAATCTTTTATAAATCTACGGTAAAAACTGGCATGGCCAAGAAAACTTTGGATTCCTTTGACATTAATCGGTGGAGGCAAACGTTCAATTACTTCAATTTTAGCTTTGTCTACCTCGATTCCACGTTCAGATACTAAATGACCTAGCACTATGCCTTCTTTAATCATAAAGTGACATTTTTCCCAATTAAGGACTAACTGCTTTTCTTCACATCTTTGCAAAACCTTGTCTAGATTTTCAAGACAATCATCAAAAGTTTTTCCATAAACAGAAAAGTCATCCATGAAAACTTCCATGATTTCTTCAATCATATCAGAAAATATAGACATCATACATCTTTGAAAAGAAGCAGGTGCATTACATAATCCAAAATACATTCGGCGATAAGCATAAGTTCCGTATGGACATGTAAAGGTGGTTTTGCTTTGATCATCTGGATGGATTGGGATTTGGTGATATCCAGAATACCCATCAAGAAAACAAAAGAAAGAGTGATTGGCTAACCGTTCTAACATTTCATCTATGAAAGGTAGCGGAAAGTGATCTTTCTTAGTTGCCTTGTTCAGTTTTCTGTAATCAATACACATTCTCCAACCAGTAACAGTTCTTTGTGGAATTAATTCGTTCTTCTCATTCTTTACCACAGTCATGCCTCCCTTTTTAGGCACAACTTGGACAAGGCTTACCCACTCACTGTGTGGCACAGGATAAATGATCTCGGCGTGCAAGAGTTTCAAAACCTCTTTCTTTACTACTTCCCTCATCGCATTGTTAAGCCTGCATTGTGGCTCTCTGGATGGAGATATGTTAGGATCAGTAGGAATGCGATGGGTGCAGAAAGCGGGGTTGATTCCTTTTAAGTCATGGAGTGAATAGCCAAAGGCTGATTTATGCTTTTCTAAGACAGTGATCAACCTAGAAGTTTGTTCCTGAGTAAGATTATTATTTATGATTACTGGAGATTCAGGATCATTATTCAAGAAAGCATATCGAAGCCCAGAAGGTAAGGGTTTTAACTCTATGGGAGGTTTAGGAGGTTCTTCTAAGGAATCTAGAGGATCTGGATCAAGTGTGTTATCTTCTTCCTCAGTGAAGAACTGAGCATCTTCTTCATATTCGGATTCAGTTATTATTTCAAAAGATGCTTCTTTAATTTCTTCCATAGGATCTGGCTCGGGACATGATTCATTCTCAGCATTTAGAGAGTGAGTAATAGGTATGGTTCCTTTAAGATTTTTCCCAAGATGGAAGTTTAAGATCCCTAATTGTCCTTCATGAATGAGTTGCTTAAGTGGTTGGCCTATCAGCAGATTAAACTCTTTAATATCAAAAATATAGAAGCTTAAGTGAAGTGGAGTGTTATCTACTATGACAGGCAGGACATACATGATTCCTGAACTAGGAATAACATGTCCTAAAGGGGTTTTCAATAATTTAGCTGTTGGGGTAAGTGGCATTTGTTTTAATAAATCTTGAGCAAAGGTTTCAGACATAATGTTGATTCCCACAACAGGATTATAGAGAGCTTCGAAGGGTTGTTGATGGATTTGACATTGAATGTGTGTAGAAGGTGAATTTAAGCGGATTGTATCAGTAGAAAGCTCTGATTCTTCTAACCATTCATGACTTATTATAGAGATTAGTTTCTTCGTAGTCTCTTTTAGGAAAACCTTATCAGTAAGTTCTTCTAAAGACAATTTTTGATTTTGTGGTTTCCTAATTGTGTGATATTTTGAGGTATTACCAAATTCGGTAAAGTACTCATCCTTGAAATCATAGGTGTCTCCTAAGTTTGAGGTTTCCCTCTCACTAGGAATTAAAGCTGAGGTTTGTTTATGATTAAGAGTAGATATAGGATCAGCTTCAACATTTACTTCTAGTGGTTCTTGTGGTTTAGCTTCAGGAGTAGGAGTAATTTGAGATAAGTTTTGCAACATTTCCCTTGCCTTGGAGGTTGGGGTATGTAGGAACGATCCGTTTGAAGCTAAGTTAAGGTAATTAGAAGTTTTTCTATTCAGACCATTATAAAAGTGTTGAAGCAAGACAGGGTCATCTTTCCCAGGCTGCAATTAGAGACTCATTATCCTCTTGGATGAAGGACAAAATCTCTAAGCGAAGAAAAATAATTTTGGAGACAGGGAAGTATTCTAAGCAAAAGCTAGAGCAGAGTTCTTTCCAATCCCCATTTTTACTTGGTGCAGTTTGAAGGTACCATGTTTTGGCTCTTCCCTCTAAGGAGAATGGAAAAAGTTTCCATCTAAGGGTTTCGTCAGACATGCCTGCGATATGTAGGCACGCACAGGTTTGTTCAAACTCATTTAAATGAATATGTGGGTTTTCGTCTTCTAAGCCAGAAAAAGTTTGATTCTTAACCATCTCTATCAAACATGGGCGTAGCTCGTAGTTGTCTGAAAGGATAGGCTTAGCAGATTTGGGCAACTCTAAGTCTACGACAGTGCGATAGGTATACTGGTTCAGTGGAATGGAATTCGTGGAGCTAGTGGTTGGCTCTGAGAAATCCATTGTAAAAAGAATAAAAAGATATAAAAGATAAAAGAAAAGGCAAAGCAAAGTAAAATATAAAGGTAAAAATAAAGGTATAAAAGTATAATACAAGGTTATTCTCAAGACGTAAAATGATCTACCATTCTCCGGCAACGGCTCCAGAAATGCTTGTTGGTATAAATTAATGCACACTCTACTTTATCTGCAAGCGCACAGATAAAATCTACCGATGTAGCACTTCACCGGAGTAACCCAGTTTTAATATCGAACCCAAAGGAACGGATAGCGATGAGTCTCAAGTGTATAACCCCTGAGTAACTAACAAGGACGGAGAAGCTAAAAGTATAGAGGGGATGACTAAGGCTATCTAAATCCAACTTAAGAGTGATATGTTTATTATTCTTAATGGGGAAGTTGCCATAAAAGGTCACAACAAAGTATGATTCTTTTATGCAAATGTATAATCCTACCGAGCCTACACATGGGTAAGTGGACTATAGAAGAATCAACAAGGCTATAAGAGTCACCCTTGCGAACTACCACTTCTACCGGCGTTATAGGAGGTAAATATGAGCTATCAAGTCTAAGCACCACGCTTATACTATCCAACTACTCTAACTCTAGAGCGACTAGAATTAAAGTACTCAAAAGAGAGTCATAAACCTTAAGAATAATAAGAACAATAGCTCAAACTTAAATATAGATGTCGATTACCGAAACAATCGTTGAAGCAAGTCGATGAAGAACTTGAATCCACAGGTACAAGATGAAGAAGTTGATCCAACAGGCCGGAGCTTCCTCTTGATCTCTTCCTCTCTCTCTCTCTTCTAGTTCTAAATAAGACTAGGTTCTAATCCTACTAGAGGGGTATCTAGTCTTCTACTTGAAAGCTAACTCCTGAAGTCTCTTCTAGGGTTTCTAGTTGAAGCGTAGTCTTCTGAAGAGGGACCTTCTGTCTGACCTGGGGCTCAGGGGCCTGTTTTTATAGCCCTGAGGGATCAACCACGATCGTTAGATCAAACCGACTTCACGTAGGGCTGAGATTGATCCTCAAAGGCGGTGGAAATAGCTTGCAGAAGACAGAAGCCAGAGGAGCCGGGAGGAGACCGACCGGTGGGCCCAGGGGACCGGGCGGTCCCACCTGGAAGTGAACCGGGGTGCCCCTCCTCGTGGTGTCTCTATTTGATCTCCGGAGTCTTCTGGAAGGTTTCTGACTTGGCGAATGCGTTATCTCCCGTCGGTTTCCTTCTAGGGGAAGGAATCGAGGGTTGTTTCCTGGTTTGGTCCCTGCGGATTCATAATTCACCAAAACTCGTGGAATTCTTTAGTTTTAATCCCTATACTAAGGTGGAGTTTATATATTCATCCATTTTCATGCTTAATTGACCTTTAGTAATAAGAGTTAATTAGTGTCAATAGCGCGATTTCAGTGGTCGCCGCGCACCTCTCATTGTCAGGCGGTCAAGCGCATCATGAGGTACTTTTGCTTCACTCCTGAGTTTGGGATTTGGTATTCTGCTTTCTCCACCCTCTCCCTTTGTGGTTATTCCGATGCCGATTTTGCTGGTTGCCGCATTGAGCGCAAGTCCACTTCTGGGACTTGCCAGTTTATTGGTTCTTCTCTTGTATCGTGGTCTTCTCGCAAGCAGTCTAGTGTCGCCCAGTCTACCACGGAGGCTGAGTATGTTGCTGCGGCTAGCTGCTGTTCCCAGTTGCTTCGGATGATGGTGTAACACCCCGGGTGTTTAATGAATTAAAATAATTAGAATTTAATTAGGAAATGGAAAAAACCCTAGATGGAGGAAAAATCCTAACCAGATGTTTGTTGCACTCATGCCGTTGCATAATTTTTATTGGGTGAAAAATAATATTGTTAAACCCGTTTAAGGCGAATCGAATTTATTCTATAAATGAAAAGGTTTACAAAAATTAACAAATTCAAACTCAAATTTTATTTTCAAAATCTAGGGAAAATATTTTCAAAGTTTTACAAATTGGTTTTCATTTCAAACTTGTTTCAAATTTGGATTTAAAAAGAATTTAGAAAAAAAAGTTTGAAAAAGAAAAGAGAAAAAAAAAGAAAAGGCAAAAGGACAACTGCCTCACTGCCCATTACGGCCTAGCCCGACACCACCACCCTTGGCCCAGCCGGCCCGTTCCCCCACCCGCCTTCACTCTCTGCTCGGACCGGCCTAGCAAGCGTCAACCCACTCCCTCCTCCCCTCCCCACCGAGCTAGCCCAGCGCCCCATGGAGGCCTCCCCGCTCCCTCCTCGGCCCGAAGCTCTGCAGCGGCCCATCTCCCTCAGTCGGCCCGCGTCGCACCCGCCTCCCTCACCGTCACTGCTAGGCAGGCCCATCCTGTCGGCGTCACTCGCCCCTCCCCTCTCTCTCTGACCGGTGGACCCCACATGTTGGAGCCCTCTCCAACCTCCCGATGCCGATTCTTCCTACCCTCCGCTCTATCGCATCCGCGTTCTCGGTCACAAGACTCGGCTGCTGAGATCCGAACGGCGCGGCTTCGTCCGATCTACTCCCCTCCTTAAGGACAGAAGCTAAGCATGGAGTCTGTCCCCGTCATTTCCTCTCTCCCCAACCCTCATCAATCTACACCACCATAGCTGTAGCTGTCGCTCTCCTAGCCACCCGAGGGCAAACCGAGCACCCTACATAGAGGCCAAAACCCTCATATGCAACTGCCGCCTCCACCTTTCCCCTCTCTGCGCGATCTGCGCCGCTCTAGAGCCATTCCGAGCCGCCGCCGCCGCCATCTCCATTGGCAAACTCGAGGGGAGCTCGGTGCTCTCCAAGTCAGCTACAACCGGTCCTGGTTTCCCTCCATCGGTTACGCAGGATCACGGCGAGCCCTCGCACCGTCCTCCCGATTCCAGTTGCGCCCTGCTACGCATCCGTGCCCACGCCGGGGCATCGGCACGAGTCACCGAGCCGCCGTCATCGACACCTCCCCTCCAGGCCCCTCTCGGCGCCAAAAACTGCATCATCCACCTCGAGGCTAGCTCTGCTCCTTTTCCCCACCCACCGCGAGGTCTCCAGTGGTCCCTAGCCCTCAAACCGATCGACGTCTGCGAGCTCAACCATGGCACCGCCGTCCCTACTTCACCCTCCGCCGCACGGATCGCCGCCGAGCTGCCGTCGTCGTCCGCCGATTCCCCTTGGCCGTCCGATCTTGGTTCGATAGGTCAGATTAGATTCCTCGGCGAACTGGTATGCACCGCGCCCACGGTCCATAGACCAGCGCCTTTTATTTGCCACGTCCGCCGGTCTTCCGACCACGCGGTGCACCGAGCCTTTCACAGCACGCCACGTGGCGCACCGTCAGCACCACGCCAGCGCCGCATCAGTCGTCCACGCCATCTTGCAAAAGAACCCCTCGCCTTCCTTGAAATCAACCCGCCATCCACTTGAACAGTATACTGAGTCATCCAAAATATTGCGATCTAGCCCCTGCACTTCTAGCTAAACGAGGCCCGGTCCCTCCGCCGGTCTACGGTGGACCGCGAGCCCAGAGGGCCATGAACCGCGCCCACCGCACAGCAACACCGCACCAACCGCACGGAGCCACCTGGCGCTGGCTCCCGCTCCGCGGATCGGCCGCTGCATCTTTGCAGTAAACCCCCTTCCCTTTTGCAAAATTAACCCGCACTCCATGCTCCTATGCGCTGAGTTTCGGAAATCTTTCTTCCGAGCCCCTGTCTTTCCTTGAAAGTGAGGCCCGGTCCGGCTGCTATCCTTTTTTAGTTTTTCATTTATTTTAAATACGAAAATGAGTTCAAATGATTTACAGTTTTGCCACTCAGATTCAAAAGCTCATAACTTCCTCATTTTAACTCCGTTTTGACCCGTTCAAGTTGCGTTAGATTCGTCTCATCGAGCTCTATGTGTTAGTTCTATTTACGTTCTATTTTCATACTGTTGATGTACTGTTTCTTATATGTTTGTTTGGGCCCTGTTTGATGATTGATCCAAAGAGTGCGATCTACGCGGAACCCCAGAATCCAGCCTTCGTATCCGTCGATCAGACCCAGCCCGAAGGCAAGTGTTCTTGAACATCTTGCACCTATACTTTATTTTGCTTTTGGTATTAGAGTAGTTAGATCCTGTAGATGCATGCTTGTCATTAATTTGAATCCCATGATATGGTTTACTAGCACTTGATTATATTTTCCTTGACACCTGGTGCAGATACATGGGTGTATGCCGGGTCTCTGAGTGATGAGTGATTGTCAACTGGGATGATGCGCATGTTCTTTGGCTTGTGTTGTGCAGGTGTCGAGCACAGATGCAGTGATCGACGGCGAGGTGAAGGTCAAGTAGAGACGTGTCGTGCCGATGGACCGAGAGTGGCGAAGGACGGACGTGAGGCTTGGACTGAGGGACCAGAGGCCCGAGGATCAGCCGTGGTGGCTGGCAGCCTGTGATGACGACAAGTGAAGAAGTGCGGTCATGTGTTACCTGAGTTGTGGACTCGGGGACACGTGTCGGTGGACGGGGTGCACGGGAGGTGCATCCCATCTACGACGTCGGTTTGGTGGTAGAGCCAGGAAAAAACCATCAATGGACGGTTTCCAGGTTTGGGCCTCAAAACCTAGGCGTGGACGGTTTCCGAGTTTGGCCACAAAACTCGGGCTGACGGTTTCCGAGTTTGGCCACAAAACTCGGGCTGAGGGTTTCCGAGTTTGGCCACAAAACTCGGGCTGAGGACGGTTTCCAGGTTTGGGCCTCAAAACCTGGGCTCTGAGGGTTTGCTGAGTTTGGCCTCAAAACTCAGATGCTGGTGGGCTGGTTTCCCGGTTTGGGCCTCAAAACCGGGGGTTGGCTGGAAAAGGCTGCTTTCCCGGTTTGGGCCAGAAAACCGGGGGTGCAGAGCGAGGGCGGCACGTAGCGGCGATCTGGAGGTTGCGTCGAAGCAACGCTTCGAGTCGAGCGGGCGTGGCCGTCGGATATACCTACCACTGAGTTGGTCCAGAATAACCCTAGGGTTTAGCTGGTTCGCTCTGTAATTAGAATAGAGAGGGGTAGAGTAGGAATTAGACTTAGGTTAGAATTAGGATAAGTAGAGGGAGACACCCTCCTCCCTTCCTATCTCAGTCATTTGCTCTTTCGCACTTAGGGTTTCCTGCTCTCCCATCCCCTGCTGTAGCTAGCTGAGATCAGCAGAGAGACTTGCCTCTGTGTACTGTTGATTCTGAGGAAGCGAGGCCGTATCCTCACTATTGTAGCGTGTGGTAGCCACACGGTTGTAGATTCGTGGGTGTGATTTGCGCTTTGTTCGTGTTCTTCGCGGAATCCTTTTTCTCCACGTTTTCCCTTCGCTCGACCTTTTTGCTCGGTTCATCTTTTGCAAATCCGTTTGAACCAAGTTGCTCTAGATCGTGCGGCACTTCTTTCCACCGAAGAAATTAACCTCTAACTTCACGGTCTAGAAGATCAAACGATTTTCGTGTTGGATCGGTTTTTGCTCCATTGCCCCGATTTCTTCCAATTCCTCGATTTGGAGTTAGGTTCGAGCCATGATTCCCGTGGGATAGCTCACTAACATCCTTGGAACTCCTCATACCAAGTCTAGGCCTTAGTGCTTTTGATTCGGAGGAGATCGAGTGAATTTCACGGAAGAACTGCACTGCGTCGGGGGCATCAGACGCTCGTGTTCGTAGCATCGGACGCTGACCCCTTTGGCATCGGAGGCTCCGTTGCCATGTGTCAGGATCTGACATTTTCTAAGGAGCATCGGACGCTTCCACCGGACGCTCTGTTGTGCATCGGACGCGCCGGGGTGTGACCATCGGACGCTGATAGTTCACTGTTCACAGCGTCCGATGCGTATGCAGTAAGGTTTCCGAGGGGCACTATTCACATCGGACGCTACAGGTGCTAGGGCATCGGACGCTAGCCAGCTTCCGATGCTGCTGATTCAACACTGATTCATCCTTCGTTTGCTCATCCATTCTCGGATTTGGTTTTGGGTTTTTGCGTTGGCTTTCTAGAGTTGTGTAGTGTCCCGCTGTGCTTCTTGGAAGCATCCACCCTACATCTAGGGTCGTGGACATTAGCAAGCTCTAAGGTTTGTCTTTGGGGTGATTCTCGGGACAGTGACTACTAGTTTTGAAAGGAAATTTTAAAGCTCCCATTCACCCCCTCTCTGGTCGCTATCTGGTTGCTTCTCGGTCCTTCAATTGGTATCGGAGCAGGTTAAGGATCTTCCACCTTAGCCGGTTCCAGATCCATAGAAGGGGACATGGATCGCGGCGTGGGCAAACCGCCGTTCTTTGATGGGATGAACTATGCGTATTGGAAGATACGCATGTCGGCCTATCTCCAGAGCATGGGCTCTTCTGTTTGGGAGATTTGCAACAGGGCCGATTACGTTGTCCTGGCTGCTCGTGTCTCTCAGCTTCAGATAGATCAGCACGAGGCCAATAGCCGGGCACGTAACGCCTTGTTCTCCTGTTTGAGCATGTCGGAGTTTCATCGCGTTTCTCACCTCCCCACGGCTCGTGTGATTTGGGACACCCTCATGCGCTTTCATGAGGGCACCTCTCAAGTCAAATCCCGTCTCTACGAGTCGCACAAGCGGGAGTATGAGAACTTTCTACATATGCCTGGCGAGAGCATAGAAAGCTTATTCGCTTGCTTTCAGGTGATTGTCAACAAGATGCAAGCTAACAAGGAGCTGTTGCCTTTCGACGATCATTAGAGGGCTTTAAAGCTTTTGCATACTCTCGATCGATCGGTGTGGGACTCAAAGGTCCAGGCGATCATCGAATCGTCTAACTATGAGACTCTCACTTGCGACGAGCTCTTTAGTAAGCTCAAGTCTAGTGAGATTGACGCCATGTCGAGGGCTTCTTATGCGAATCCTTCCGGCCCGACTATGGCTTTGGTTTCTGGCTCTTCTGCTAACCCCTTTGCTGGCTTTGCACTTTCTTCACTCTTTTCTGTCACAGAGGACCAGCTTGAGTCATTGGGGGATGATGAGTTGGCAATGCTCGCCAACCAGTTCACGCGGTTCCACAACAACCGCATGAACCGTCGCCGCGCTGGAGGACGCTCAGGATGCTATGAGTGCGGCGACCCCGACCACCTCATCGCCAACTGCCCCAAGAAGAAGCTTTCATCTGGGAAGGGCGATCATGGGCACAAGTACGACTCCGGCAAGCGCAAGGAGAAGTACGTCCCTGCGAGGCACAAGCGGAGGGGCGGCTTCGACAAGGAGTACATCAAGAAGAAGTACTTGGAGAAGGCCCAAGCTGAGCAGCGTGCGTTCTTCGCCACGCTCAGCGACGTCGACGGCTCGGATGACGACTCCGCTTGCTCAAGCGATGACGAGTCCGAGAAGAAGAAGAGGATCGAGGACAAGCTGAACGGTCTCTGCTTCTTCGCCGACGATGACGGCTTCTGCACCATGGCGCTTGGTGATGAGGTCGACGGCAAGCTGGAGCACACTCCTCGGGACGACGACGACGACACCTCGCAGGTATCTTTGACCCACGATGAGCTCTTTGCTGAGAATGAGAAGCTTACTGCCGCCTTGCTTAGTCAGGATAAGTTGCTTAGGCGTGCCGCTAGAGAGCGCAAGGAGTTTAGGCAGAAGTGGGAGGACACGGTGAGAGAGCTTGAGTTTGCCAAGTCCACCGTGGTCGTGTCTGAGGAGGCTGAGTGTGAGATGTGCACCACGCACATGACTGACCTTCTCACTTTGAGAGGTAAGTATGCAACGTTGGTAGGAGAGGTGGATGAGCTAAAGGCTAGACCCTCGCTGTTGGGTGCATGCAAGACTTGTCCTGTCTTGCAATCTGAGTTGGCAGAGAAGAATGCCAAGATTGTGTCTCTTGAGGAGGCCAACTCAGGTAGCACTTGTGTGGCTAAGTGTGCTTTGTGTGAGGGTTTGGAAATGGAGATTGCCAATGTCAAGCATGACAAGATGCAAACCGAGGAGGAAAACACATACCTGCGGAACATCTTGTCATGGGTCTCTTGTAGTGAGCCGCAGCTCGGGATGATGATCTCCCAATTTAAGCGAGCTGCTGGAAGTCCTGGTGTAGGTCTTGCTCAGGGTGTTGATCTTTCTGCTTTTGGGAAGATTGGAGAGTCGAGTGGTCGGAATCCAAGTGAGAAGCCCAACTCCACCACTACTCCCAAACTAACCAAGCTTCAACCTAAAGAGCCCGTCAAGCCTACCACCAAGGATGGGGTGTTTGAGGAACCTCCGAGAGCTCCACCCAAGAACCAAGTGTGGCATCCCAAACCCAACCACCTAAAGAACAAGCTGGATACAATGCCACCTATCCAGGAGGAGTTGCCACAGAAGGGCAAAGTGATCCACACCCACAGCCATGATTACCAACAACCCCCTTTGCGTGCGGTGAGGTATCATTGTGATTTCTGTGGGAGAGATGGACACTTGAGCGAGTTCTGCTTTAGGTGCAAGAGAGAGGCGCGCCGTGCTAGGGAGATGAACAACCCGGACATGTACCATCCTTTCCATGATGTACATGTGCCGAATGTTTAGAAGAGAGCTCCGAGGAGAGATGCTAGGCCTAGAAGCGCAGTGCCTCAAGTTGCTAGGCCTATGCCCCATAGAGAGCGTGCCCGGCGGGAGTCTGTAGTTGTAGGCTATGGACCCCGTGGCGGAGGCTTTGTAGTTGAGCGTTTTCCCCCACCGCGTTTTGAGTATCGCGATGGACGCTCCTCCCTTAGCGGACCACGTTTTCCTCTACGTGGTGATCGCTCCTCTCGTAGACGTGCTAGGAATGGTTTTTCTGCTAACCGTTCTTTTGAGCAGCCGGCCCAACACTGGTATTCTTCCTACTTCACTAACCCCAGTGTTGGACCGTATGCTCACCCTATGTCTTTTTATTGATGTAGGTAAAACGGTTGGAGGACATTTGGTTGGTGGATTCCGGTTGCTCCAGGCACATGACCGGAAACGCCAAGTGGTTCTCCAGCCTTAGCCCTGTTGCCGGAAAGGAGTACATAACCTTCGGCGACAATAGCAAAGGTAAGGTATTGTCTCGCGGGTCGGTGCGAGTTAATGAGCACTTTGTGTTGCGCGATGTTGCTCTTGTTTCTAACTTGCATTTTAACCTTCTTTCTGTTTCGCAACTTTTTGACGACGACTATGAGATTCGTTTTAAACCGAATCTCAGTCGTATTTTGGATCCTCAGGGCAATCTTGTGTGTTTGATTTCGCCCTTTGGAAAAGTCTTTCGTGCGAATTTCTCGGAGTCTTTTGGCACTTCTCGTTGTCTTGTGGCTGGACCTTCCTCCTCTGATCTTTGGAAGTGGCATAGGAGACTTGGACATTTGAGCTTCGACTTGCTTGCAAGGCTTAGTTCACTTGGCCTAATTCGAGGATTGCCCAAGTTGCATATGGAGAAGGATCTTGTTTGCCACTCTTGTAGACACGGGAAGATGGTTGCCGCTCCCCACCATCCAGTGACTCAGGTCATGACCAAGCGCCCTGGAGAGCTTTTGCACATGGACCTTGTTGGTCCGGCTCAGGTGAGCTCGGTTGGGGGGAAGTGGTATGTGCTTGTTGTTGTTGATGACTTCTCAAGATATTCGTGGGTTTTCTTTTTAGCTGAGAAAACCAAGACTTTCTCCTTTACTCGCAATCTGATTTTGCGTCTTCAGAATGAGTTCCCTTTGAACTCGATGCGAGCAATTCGGAGTGATAATGGTTCTGAATTCAAGAATTCGGATTTTGAGAAGTTTTGTAACTCTTTGGGTTTAGAGCATCAGTTTTCTTCCCCCTACACACCCCCTCAGAATGGTGTTGTAGAGAGGAAGAATTGGACCCTTGTTGAGATGGCCAGGACGATGCTCGATGAGCATAGGACTGCTAGGCGATATTGGGCCGAAGCTATGAACACTGCATGCTACATTTCAAATCGCATCTTTCTGAGAGCTTTCTTGAAAAAGACTTCTTATGAGTTGCGTTTTGGTAGACAGCCCAAGGTGAGTTATTTTAGAGTCTTCGGTTGCCATTGTTTTATATTGAAGAAAGGCAATCTGGACAAATTCGAGTCTCGTTCTTCTGACGGAGTATTTTTGGGTTATGGCACTCATACTCGCGCATATCGTGTACTTAACCTTGATACTAACCGAGTCATGGAGACATCAGATGTCACCTTCGACGAGACTCTCGTTTGTCCTTCTCGTTTTGAGCGTGTAGGTGATCATGAGGTTGGCGAGCCTCTTTTTGATGACGAGGACGAGAGTGCTGAAGGTATAGATGATCCAGCACCCCCTCCACCTGTTGTGCCGCAAAAAGCGGCTTCTACGACGACTCACGGCCCCGACACCTCTTCTTCCTGGGGGCCGTGGGATCAGCCACCCCGAGCGGTACCATTTGTACCGGGGAGGCACCAGCTGCTGTTGAGGGGGAGGCCACTTCGGCAAGGGAGGCGCCACGACACATTCAGCGCCAGCACCCGCCTCAGCAGATGATCGGCAACATCGACGAACGGGTTACTCGGTCCAGATATTATGAGCAGGGAGTTCGAGATGAGCATGATGGGCGAGCTAACGTTTTTCCTCGGGTTGCAAATCAAGCAATCCCGGGAAGGGACGTTCGTGCACCAGGGCAAGTACACCAAGGACTTGTTGAAGCGGTTCGATATGGGTGAGGCCAAGCCTCTTCCAACACCCATGTCGATGACGACTGCCCTGGATGCGGATGTGGATGGAGAAGCAGTGGACCAGAAGGAGTACCACAGCATGATCGGGTCGCTCCTCTACCTGACGGCGACACGCCCGGACATCCAGTTCGCGGTGTGTCTGTGCGCGCGTTTTCAGGCGTCGCCTCGCACTTCTCACCGTCAAAGCGGTGAAGCGGATTTTCAGGTACCTTCGTTTCACACCTGAGTTCGAGATTTGGTATTCTGCTTCCTCCTCCCTCTCCCTTTGCGGTTATTCGGATGCCGATTTTGCTGGTTGCCGTATTGAGCGCAAGTCCACTTCTGGGACTTGCCAGTTTATTGGTTCTTCTCTTGTTTCGTGGTCTTCTCGCAAGCAGTCTAGTGTCGCCCAGTCTACCACGGAGGCTGAATATGTTGCTGCGGCTAGCTGCTGTTCTCAGTTGCTTTGGATGATGGTCACTTTGCGTGATTTTGGTCTGAGCTTTACTTGTGTTCCTTTGCTTTGTGACAGCACGAGTGCTATTAGCGTTCCTAAGAACCCCGTGCTTCACTCGAAGACCAAACACATTGATGTGCGCTTTCATTTCTTGCGAGACCACCAGGAGAAGGGTGATATCGACCTTCGCCATGTCGATACTCATCATCAACTGGCTGATATTTTCACCAAGCCTTTAGACGAATCAACCTTTAACCGGTTGAGGGGTGAGCTTGGTGTGTGTTTCCCCTTTTAGTTGGGGGAAACTTTTTGGATCTTGTATCATAGACTGACTTTTCTTTTGTCTTTCTTTTCTTTTGCATTTTAGCATACGCATTTACATTCTGAGCTTCATGTTTATAATCACTAGAATGTAACTATGCTCTATGTAGTATGCTCCGATGCTTATGTTGATGCTTGTAGCTTATGCTCTTTCTGATCACTAGTACATGTTGTGAGATGAGCTACTTTTTGAAATGGTGAATTTGCTTAATAACTTAGAACCTGAAAATGTTCACCATTGAGATATGCAACTAGCATGTGTAAGATGTGTTGAGTTTACTCGTGCTTTTCATATATGCTAGGTTGCTATGTCTCTAGTTCTGAGTCATTCACTTGCTTGGTCTGTTCATATCATGTTTATCTTTTGAACCAAGTTTTAGTAAATTGAAAAGATTGAGATGGGATTGCTTGTCAACACATCACGGTATCGAGACGGTTTCTCATTGCACTTTGAGTTATACTTGAGCCGTGTAGTGTATGACTGAAACCGTAGCTTTAAGCTTCTGATTGCTTCGGCATAGGCTTCGCTCGGTTGAAAAGTTTGGCAATGACAAGTTTTCAACCTCTCGCAATCACATGCTAATAATTGAACTTGTGTAATTTCACCGCTGCAACTCCGATCTGAATTTGAATTCACAAGTGTATGTTACATTCTTAAGCATGATGATTGAAATTTGCTAGGGGTAGTTCACCTTGTATACATGTTTAGCACTTGTTCAGACTCCTGTTTATACATTGCTAGTGCTATTTTGATGGTGAATACCTTTTTGACTCAAAACTGCTCTTTTCTGCTCATATGTTCATATTTCATATCTGGTGATCAGTTTGAGCCTTTGCTGAGCTTGTATGCTGTTGTTGAGTCATTGGAGTTATACTATTTAGAGCATCTTTGCATTCTCCTGAATATATGCCTGAAGCTGCTAACTTGCATTTTGACTCATATGCATGTTGGAAGGGGGAGAACCTCCCATGTTCGCACTTTTGTTGGTGCCTTTTCTGATGGGGAGAGTCTTTTACTTGATTAGTGCATTTTCAACTAAGGGGGAGAATTTGCAAATCATTTGTGCTTCCCGAGTGTTCATTTGAGGGGGAGTTCCCAGGGGGAGAGTTTGCATGTCTCCTGGATGTTCAACTAAGGGGGAGTTTGAGCTTTGTTGTCTCTTGTTGGCCGAAAGGCATCGGTATCGAGCCTTCTTTGCTAGTTGTGTTGAGCCTCTGTGCCTCTATCTTGAGGGACTAGCATTTTGCTTCGATATTTTCGATTGGGATTTGCTAGCGGTGTTGAGCCTGTTCTACCTCTTCTTGAGGGCTAGCTTTGCTTTGCTTGGTTGCGTCGAGCCGTTGCCCATGTCTTTGGGGACCAAGTTGTCTTGCTCTTTCCACTTGACCTTCTTCGGCTTTGCTATGCTTTTGGGTCATTTGGTCGAGTTCTCTCTTCTCCTTCTTCCTTCTTCTCTTTCTATTATGATTTGTGTTGGTAGTTGACAATGCACTCATCAAGGGGGAGATTGCGGATACATGGGTGTATGCCGGGTCTCTGAGTGATGAGTGATTGTCAACTGGGATGATGCGCATGTTCTTTGGCTTGTGTTGTGTAGGTGTCGAGCACAGATGCAGTGATCGACGGCGATGTGAAGGTCAAGTAGAGACGTGCCGTGCCGATGGACTGAGAGTGGCGAAGGACGGACGTGAGGCTTGGACTGAGGGACCAGAGGCCCGAGGATCAGCCGTGGTGGCTGGCAGCCTGTGACGACGACAAGTGAAGAAGTGCGGTCATGTGTTACCTGAGTTGTGGACTCAGGGACACGTGTCGGTGGACGGGGTGCACGGGAGGTGCATCCCATCTGCGACGTCGGTTTGGTGGTAGAGCCAGGGAAAAACCATCAATGGACGGTTTCCAGGTTTGGGCCTCAAAACCTAGGCGTGGACGGTTTCCGAGTTTGGCCACAAAACTCGGGCTGACGGTTTCCGAGTTTGGCCACAAAACTCGGGCTGAGGGTTTCCGAGTTTGGCCACAAAACTCGGGCTGAGGACGGTTTCCAGGTTTGGGCCTCAAAACCTGGGCTCTGAGGGTTTGCTGAGTTTGGCCTCAAAACTCAGATGCTGGTGGGCTGGTTTCCCGGTTTGGGCCTCAAAACCGGGGGTTGGCTGGAAAAGGCTGGTTTCCCGGTTTGGGCCACAAAACCGGGGGTGCAGAGCGAGGGCGGCATGTAGCGGCGATCTGGAGGTTGCGTCGAAGCAACGCTTCGAGTCGAGCGGGCGTGGCCGTCGGATATACCTACCACTGAGTTGGTCCAGAATAACCCTAGGGTTTAGCTGGTTCGCTCTGTAATTAGAATAGAGAGGGGTAGAGTAGGAATTAGACTTAGGTTAGAATTAGGATAAGTAGAGGGAGACACCCTCCTCCCTTCCTATCTCAGTCATTTGCTCTTTCGCACTTAGGGTTTCCTGCTCTCCCATCCCCTGCTGTAGCTAGCTGAGATCAGCAAAGAGACTTGCCTCTGTGTACTGTTGATTCTGAGGAAGGGAGGCCGTATCCTCACTATTGTAGCGTGTGGTAGCCACACGGTTGCAGATTCGTGGGTGTGATTTGCGCTTTGTTCGTGTTCTTCGCGGAATCCTTTTTCTCCACGTTTTTCCCTTCGCTCGACCTTTTTGCTCGGTTCATCTTTTGCAAATCTGTTTGAACCAAGTTGCTCTAGATCGTGAGGCACTTCTTTCCACCGAAGAAATTAACCTCTAACTTCACGGTCTAGGAGATCGAACGATTTTCGTGTTGGATCGGTTTTTGCTCCATTGCCCCGATTTCTTCCAATTCCTCGATTTGGAGTTAGGTTCGAGCCATGATTCCCGTGGGATAGCTCACTAACATCCTTGGAACTCCTCATACCAAGTCTAGGCCTTAGTGCTTTTGATTCGGAGGAGATCGAGTGAATTTCACGGAAGAACTGCACTGCGTCGGGGCCATCGGACGCTCGTGTTCGTAGCATCGGACGCTGACCCCTTTGGCATCGGAGGCTCCGTTGCCACGTGTCAGGATCTGACATTTTCTAAGGAGCATCGGACGCTACCACCAGACGCTCTGTTGTGCATCGGACGCGCCGGGGTGTGACCATCGGACGCTGATAGTTCACTGTTCACAGCGTCCGATGCGTATGCAGTAAGGTTTCCGAGGGGCACTACTGGTGCTAGGGCATCAGACGCTAGCCAGCTTCCGATGCTGCTGATTCAGCACTGATTCGTCCTTCGTTTGCTCATCCGTTCTCGGATTTGGTTTTGGGTTTTTGCGTTGGCTTTCTAGAGTTGTGTAGTGTCCCGCTGTGCTTCTTGGAAGCATCCACCCTACATCTAGGGTCGTGGACATTAGCAAGCTCTAAGGTTTGTCTTCGGGGTGATTCTCGGGACAGTGACTACTAGTTACTGAAAGGAAATTTTAAAGCTCCCATTCACCCCCCCTCTGGTCGCTATCTGGTTGCTTCTCGGTCCTTCAATTGGTATCGGAACAGATTAAGGATCTTCCACCTTAGCCGGCTCCAGATCCACAGAAGGCGACATGGATCGCGGCGTGGGCAAACCGCCGTTCTTTGATGAGACAAACTATGCGTATTGGAAGATACGCATGTCGGCCTATCTCCAGAGCATGGGCTCTTCTGTTTGGGAGATTTGCAATAGGGCCGATTACGTTGTCCTGGCTGCTCGTGTCTCTCAGCTTCAGATAGATGAGCACGAGGCCAATAGCCGGGCGCGTAACGCCTTGTTCTCCTGTTTGAGCATGTCGGAGTTTGATCGCGTTTCTCACCTCCCCACGGCTCGTGAGATTTGGGACACCCTCATGCGCTTTCATGAGGGCACCTCTCAAGTCAAATCCCGTCTCTACGAGTCGCACAAGCGGGAGTATGAGAACTTTCGACATATGCCTGGCGAGAGCATAGAAAGCTTATTCGCTCGCTTTCAGGTGATTGTCAACAAGATGCGAGCTAACAAGGAGCTGTTGCCTTTCGACGATCATGAGAGGGCTTTAAAGCTTTTGCATACTCTCGATTGATCGGTGTGGGACTCAAAGGTCCAGGCGATCATCGAATCGTCTAACTATGAGACTCTCACTTGCGACGAGCTCTTTAGTAAGCTCAAGTCTAGTGAGATTGACGCCATGTCAAGGGCTTCTTATGCGAATCCTTCCGGCCCGACTATGGCTTTGGTTTCTGGCTCTTCTGCTAACCCCTCTGCTGGCTTTGCACTTTCTTCACTCTTTTCTGTCACAGAGGACCAGCTTGAGTCGTTGGGGGATGACGAGTTGGCAATGCTCGCCAACCGGTTCACGCGGTTCCACAACAACCGCATGAACCGTCACCGCGGTGGAGGACGCTCAGGATGCTATGAGTGCGGCGACCCCGACCACTTCATTGCCAACTGCCCCAAGAAGAAGCTTTCATCTGGGAAGGGCGATCATGGGCAGAAGTACGACTCCGGCAAGCGCAAGGAGAAGTACGTCCCCGTGAGGCACAAGCGGAGGGGCGGCTTCGACAAGGAGTACATCAAGAAGAAGTACTTGGAGAAGGCCCAGGCTGAGCAGCGTGCGTTCTTCGCCACGCTCAGCGACATCGACGGCTCGGATGATGACTCCGCTTGCTCAAGCGATGACGAGTCCGAGAAGAAGAAGAGGATCGAGGACAAGCTGAACGGTCTCTGCTTCTTCGCCGACGATGACAGCTTCTGCACCATGGCGCTTGGTGATGAGGTCGACGGCAAGCTGGAGCACACTCCTCGGGATGACGACGACGATGACACCTCGCAGGTATCTTTGACCCACGATGAGCTCTTTGCTAAGAATGAGAAGCTTGCTGCCGCCTTGCTTAGTCAGGATAAGTTGCTTAGGCGTGCCGCTAGAGAGCGCAAGGAGTTTAGGCAGAAGTGGGAGGACACGGTGAGAGAGCTTGAGTTTGCCAAGTCCACTGTGGTCGTGTCTGAGGAGGCTGAGTGTGAGATGTGCACCACGCACATGACTGACCTTCTCACTTTGAGAGGTAAGTATGCAGCGTGGGTAGGAGAGGTGGATGAGCTAAAGGCTAGACCCTCGCTGTTGGGTGCATGCAAGACTTGTCCTGTCTTGCAATCTGAGTTGGCAGAGAAGAATGCCAAGATTGTGTCTCTTGAGGAGGCCAACTCAGGTAGCACTTGTGTGGCTAAGTGTGCTTTGTGTGAGGGTTTGGAAATGGAGATTGCCAATGTCAAGCATGACAAGATGCAAACCGAGGAGGAAAACACATACCTTCGGACCATCTTGTCATGGGTCTCTTGTAGTGAGCCGCAGCTCGGGATGATGATCTCCCAATTTAAGCGAGCTGCTGGAAGTCCTGGTGTAGGTCTTGCTCAGGGTGTTGATCTTTCTACTTTTGGGAAGATTGGAGAGTCGAGTGGTCTGAATCCAAGTGAGAAGCCCAACTCCACCACTACTCCCAAACTAACCAAGCTTCCACCTAAAGAGCCCGTCAAGCCTACCACCAAGGATGGGGTGTTTGAGGAACCTCCGAGAGTTGCTGATTCAGCACTGATTCGTCCTTCGTTTGCTCATCCGTTCTTGGATTTGGTTTTGGGTTTTTGCGTTGGCTTTCTAGAGTTGTGTAGTGTCCCGTTGTGCTTCTTGGAAGCATCCACCCTACATCTAGGGTTGTGGACATTAGCAAGCACTAAGGCATGTCTTCGGCGTGATTCTCGGGACAGTGACTACTAGTTTCTGAAAGGAAATTTTAAAGCTCCCATTCACCCCCCTCTGGTCGCTATCTGGTTGCTTCTCGGTCCTTCACCTGGTTTGGGATGTCCTGCGTAGAAGTCATGCTTAGCCCTGCTGTCTTGGGATGGGATGGTGGTTTAATAATTAATTCCGAATAATGATATATGAAACATTGTGGTCTGGTAATGAGTAGTATGGTGAGCAGGTAAATCTGGCAGGATGGACCGTACTGGTGGTTTTGTGCCGTGGGACTCGGCCGCTGGTTTTGGTTTTTGGTTCTGGGCTTGTGCTAGATTTATCCTGCCTGGATCCCTAGGACACGGTTCTTGGAGCATGTAACCCGGCAAAATAGCGCAAACCATGAGGCCTATATGGCTCTGGGACTGGCTAAGTAATTAGTTTCCTCCAAGTTGAGGGTTTACACGGGGTCAGATTTGTGGCACAAGAGGGGGCTTCTGCAGTGGTGTGTATATCCACTGTTAGCGGTGAAACCTTAGTGAACGTGTAGAACAGACTTGGAGGAGGCTTTGTAAAGGCCTTGTAGTGTGACCCCGCTGTGCACCTTGGCAGTGTTTAGCGTGATGGGGAACGCATGACACATGGGTAAAGATTTGCGAACTCTGCAGAGGAATAAAACTGATATATCAGCCGTGCTCACGGTCATGAGCGGGCTTGGACTTCTTCCAGATTAGTTAGTGGTTTGGTTCCGGTTCGTTAGAGAAGCCTTATGTGGTTATTAGTCTCTTATGACATGGGTACAGAGGCTTCTTCTACGTGGGTTACTGCTTGGTACGGGAGTGATTCCCAGGCTCGGGCGCGGACCTGGTGTTATTACGGAAGGTAGCATTCTATGTCGTGACGTATGGAACTAATACACATAGGACTCCTTGTAACGGCCTAGTTCGGGTCATCTGATGGACTTCAGGTGTGGTTTGCCTGATGGACTTCAGGTGTGGGATCGCTTGGTGTGACTCCAAGTGTGGTTGCTTGGTGGACACCAAGTGTTGGTTGCTCGGTGTGACTCCGAGTGTGGTTTGCTCGGTGCGACTCCGAGTGTGGTTACTGTTACAGATGGAGACTGTGGTTATAACCTAGTAAATAGGTGCATAGGATTAATAGGATTAATAGGATGTGTTGCTTTAGGCGCCTGAGTCAAACATAGTCAGCCTACCTTTGTTTTTAGCCTCATAAGCATATATTTCCTACACTTGTGGAGTACATTTCGATGTACTCACCCTTCCTCTTTCAACCCCCTGCTACCCCACCCAGACGTTGGAGTCTACGACGAGGAGCAGGAGTACCCTGAAGATGGTGGATACGACCCAGACGACCTGTACTAGGATGGCGCAGCCCTCGGTCTGTGGAGATGACGTCCAGTTTCCGCGAGTCTACATTAGAGTTAGACTGAGAGTCTGTACTTTTCTTTCAGACACGAGGGTCATTTTTGTAATAATGTTCGATATATTAATAAAGCATTGTTTTGATATTTACTTTGATGTCGATATATGTATGAAAATTGATCCTGGCATACATATATTGTGCTCCAATTTTATTCTTAAAATTGGGGTGGCACAGAGCCGTGTTGACCGTAGGACGCTACCCTAGTAAGTCGTCGAGTTTACAAAACTATTTTTTTGAAAAAACCTCACCCTTTTTCCCACTTCAGTAGACCCTTTTGTATGCTGAAAATTCAAACTTTTTTTCAAAGTAGGTCCTCCACTAGTAGGATGCCCACCATAATTGTTTCAACTCGTAGCACGTTGTTTGACATGTACTTATGCACTTGTTTGATTTGGCTCTTTGTATTGACTGTAGCCTCCCCGAATCTCAGGACGAGATTCAAGTTAAGGGGGTAAGTTTGTAACACCCCGGGTGTTTAATTAATTAAAATAACTAGAATTTAGTTAGGAAATGGACAAAACCCTAGATGTAGGAAAAATCCTAACCAGATGTTTGTTGCACTCATGCCGTTACATAATTTTTATTGGGTGAAAAATAATTTTGTTAAACCAGTTTAAGGCGAATCGGATTTATTCTATAAATGAAAAGGTTTACAAAAATTAACAAATTCAAACTCAAATTTTATTTTCAAAATCTAGGGAAAATATTTTCAAAGTTTTACAAACTAGTTTTGATTTCAAACTGGTTTCAAATTTGGATTTGAAAAGAATTTACAAAAAAAAGTTTGAAAAAGAAAAGAGAAAAAAAAGAAAAGGCAAAAGGACAACTGCCTCAGTGCCCATTACGGCCTAGCCCGACACCACCTCCCTTGGCCTAGCCGACCTGTTCCCCCACCCGCCTTCACTCTCTGCTCGGACTGGCCCAGCAAGCGCCGGCCCACTCCCTCCTCCCCTCCCCACCGAGCTAGCCCAGCGCCCCATGGAGGCCTCCCCGCTCCCTCCTCGGCCCGAAGGTCTGCAGTGGCCCATCTCCCTCAGTCGGCCCGCGTCACACCCGCCTCCCTCACCGTCACTACCAGGCAGGCCCATCCTGTCGGCGCCGCTCGCCCCTCCCCTCTCTCTCTGATCGGTGGACCCCACATGTCGGAGCCCTCTCCATCCTCCCGATGCTAATTCTTCCTCCCCTCCGCTCTATCGCGTCCGCATTCAAGGCCACAAGACTCGGCTGCTGAGATCCAAACGGCGCGGCTTTGTCCGATCTACTCCCCTTCTTAAGGACAGAAGCTAAGCACGGAGTTTGTCCCCGTCGTTTCCTCTCTCCCCAACCCTCATCAATCTACACCACCATAGCCGTAGTTGCCGCTCTCCTAGCCACCCGAGGACGAACCGAGCACCCTACATAGAGGCCAAAACCCTCATATGCACCCGCCGCCTCCACCTTTCCCCTTTCTGCACTATCTGCGCCGCTCCAGAGCCATTCCGAGCTGCCGCTGCTGCCGCCGCCGCCATCTCCATTGGCAAACTCGAGGGGAGCTCAACGCTCTCCAAGTCGGCTACAACTGGTCCTAGTTTCCCTCCATCCATTACGCAGGATCATGGCGAGCCCTCACACCATCCTCCCAATTCCAGTTGCGCCCTGCTACGCGTCCGTGCCCACGCCGGGGCATCGGCATGAGTCACCGAGCCGCCGTCATCGACACCTCCCCTCCAGGCCCCTCTCGGCACCAAAAACTGCATCATCCACCTCGAGGTGAGCTCTGCTTCTTTCCCCCCCCCACCGCGAGGTCTCTAGTGGTCCCTAGCCCTCAAACCGATCGACATCTGCGAGCTCAACCATGGCGCCGCCGTCCCTACTTCACCCTCTGCCGCACGGATCGCTGCCCAGCTGCCGTCGTCGTCCGCCGATTCCCCTTGGCCGTCCGATCTTGGTTCGATGGGTCAGATTAGATTCCCCGGCGAACCGGTATGCACCGCACCGATGGTCCATAGACCAGCGCCTTTTATTTGCCACGTCTGCCGGTCTACCGGCCACGCGGTGCACCGAGCCTTTCACAGCACGCCACGTGGCGCACCGTTAGCACCACGCCAGCGCCGCATCAGCCGTTCACGCCACCATGCAAAAGAACCCCTCGCCTTCCTTGAATTCAACCCGCCATCCACTTGAACAGTATACTGAGTCATCCGAAATATTGCGATCTAGCCCCTGCACTTCCAGCTAAACGAGGCCCGGTCCCTCCGCCGGTCTACGGTGAACCGCGAGCCCAGAGGGCCATGAACCGCGCCCACCACACAGCAACACCGCACCAACTGCACGGTGCCACCTGGCGCTGGCTCCCGCTCCGTGGATCGGCCGCTGCATCTTTGCAGTAAACCCCCTTCCCTTTTGCAAAATTAACCCGCACTCCATGCTCCTATGCGCTGAGTCTCGGAAATCTTTCTTCCGAGCCCCTGTCTTTCCTGGAAAGTGAGGCCCGGTCCGGCTGCTATCCTTTTTTAGTTTTTCATTTATTTTAAATACGAAAATGAGTTCAAATGATTTACAGTTTTGCCACTCAGATTCAAAAGCTCATAACTTCCTCATTTTAACTCGGTTTTGACCCGTTCAACTTGCGTTAGATTCGTCTCGTCGAGATCTATGTGTTAGTTCTATTTATGTTTTCATACTATTGATGTATTATTTCTTATATGTTTGTTTGGGCCCTGTTTGATGATTGATCCAGAGAGTGCGATCTACGCGGAACCCCAGAATCCAGCCTTCGTATCCGTCGATCAGACCCAGCCCGAAGGCAAGTGTTCTTGAACATCTTGCACCTATACTTTATTTTGCTTTTGGTATTAGAGTAGTTAGATCCTGTAGATGCATGCTTGTCATTAATTTGAATCCCATGATATGGTTTACTAGCACTTGATTATATTTTCCTTGACACCTGGTTTTGGATGTCCTGGGTAGAAGTCATGCTTAGCCCTGCTGTCTTGGGATGGGATGGTGGTTTAATAATTAATTCTGAATAATGATATATGAAACATTGTGGTCTTGTAATAAGTAGTATGGTGAGTAGGTAAATCCGGCAGGATGGACCGTACTGGTGGTTTTGTGCCGTGGGACTCAGCAGCTGGTTTTGGTTTTTGGTTCTGGGCTTGTGCTAGATTTATCCTGCCTGGATCCCTAGGACCCGGTTCTTGGAGCATGTAACCCGGCAAAACAGCGCAAACCATGCGGCCTATATGGCTCTGGGACTGGCTAAGTAATTAGTTTCCTCCAAGTTGAGGGTTTACACGGGGTCGGATTTGTGGCACAAGAGGGGGCTTCTGCAGTGGTGTGTATATCCACTGTTAGCGGTGAAACCTTAGTGAACATGTAGAACGGACTTGGAGGAGGCTTTGTAAAGGCCTTGTAGTGTGACCCCGCTGTGCACCTTGGCAGTGTTTAGCGTGATGGGGAACGCATGACTCATGGGTAAAGATGTGCGAACTCTGCAGAGGAATAAAACTGATATATCAGCCGTGCTCACGGTCATGAGCGGGCTTGGACTTCTTCCAGATTAGTTAGTGGTTTGGTTCCGGTTCGTTAGAGAAGCCTTATGTGGTTATTAGTCTCTTATGACATGGGTACAGAGGCTTCTTCTACGTGGGTTACTGCTTGGTACGGGAGTGATTCCCAGGCTCGGGCGCGGACCTGGTGTTATTACGGAAGGTAGCATTCTATGTCGTGACGTATGGAACTAATACACATAGGACTCCTTGTAACGGCCTAGTTCGGGTCATCTGATGGACTTCAGGTGTGGTTTGCCTGATGGACTTCAGGTGTGGGATCGCTTTGACTCCAAGTGTGGTTGCTTGGTGGACTCCAAGTGTTGGTTGCTCGGTGTGACTCCGAGTGTGGTTACTGTTACAGATGGAGACTGTGGTTATAACCTGGTAAATAGGTGCATAGGATTAATAGGATTAATAGGATGTGTTGCTTTAGGCGCTTGAGTCAAACAGAGTCAGCCTACCTTTATTTTTAGCCTCATAAGCATATATTTCCTACACTTGCGGAGTACATTTCGATGTACTCATCCTTCCTCTTTCAACCCCCTGCTATCCCACCCAAACATTGGAGTCTACGACGAGGAGCAAGAGTACCCTGAAGACGGTGGATACGACCCAGATGACCTGTACTAGGATGGCGCAGCCCCCGGTCGACCTTCCTGTGGAGATGGCGTCTAGTTTCCGCGAGTCTACATTAGAGTTAGACTGAGAGTCTGTACTTTTCTTTCAGACATGAGGGTCATTTTTGTAATAATGTTCGATATATTAATAAAGCATTGTTTTGATATTTACTTTGATGTCGATATATATATGAAAATTGATCCTGGCATACATATATTGTGCTCCAATTTTGTTCTTAAAATTGGGGTGTCACAGATGGCCACTTTGTGTGATTTTGGTCTGAGCTTTACTCGTGTTCCTTTGCTTTGTGACAACACGAGTGCTATTAGTGTTGCTAAGAACCCCGTGCTGCACTCTAAGACCAAACACATTGATGTGCGCTTTCATTTTCTGCGAGACCACTATGAGAAGGGCGATATCGACATTCGCCATGTCGATAGTCATCATCAGTTGGCTGATATTTTCACCAAGCCTTTGGACCAATCAACTTTTGCTAGGTTGAGAGGTGAGCTTGGTGTGTGTTTCCCCTTTTAGATGGAGGAAACATTTTGATTCTTGTACTATAAACTGACTTTGTGTTTTTATTTGGTTTCATCATGCATCTTTGCATTTCATCTTGCATATTTTCATTCAGAGCTTCATGTATATAATCTTTAGAATGTAACTATGCTCTGTATAGTATCTCCTTCGATGCTTTATGATGATGCTATAGCTTATGCTCTTTCTGATCACTGTTACATGTTGTGAGCGGAGCTATTTTATGAATGGTGAATCTGATTAATGAACATAAAACTTGAAAAATGTTCACCATTGAGATTTGCAACTAGCATGTGTAGAATGTGTTGAAATCACTTGTGCTCTTCATATATGCTAGGTTGCTATGTCTCTAGTGTTGAGTCATTCACTTGCTTGGTATGTTCATATTCTGTTTAAAATCTGAACCAAGTTAAGTAAATTGGAAAGATCGAGATGGGATTGCTTGTCAGCACATCATAGTTTCGAGACTGTTTCTCATTGCATTTTGAGTCAAACTTGAGCTATGTAGTGTATGACCGAAACTGTTGCTTTAAGCTTCTGATTGCTTCTGCATAGGCTTCGCACAGTTGAAAAGTTAGGCAATGACAAACTTTCAACCTCTCGCAATCGCATGCTGAAATTTAAACTTTTGTAATTTAACCGCTGCAACTCTGATAAAATTTGGATACACAAGTCTATGTTTCATTCTATAGCATGATGATTGAACTGTGCTAGGGGTAGTTCACCTTGTATACATGTTTAGCACTTGTTTGACTTCCTGTCTATACATGTTTTGTGCTATTTTGATGGTGAATACCTTTTTGGCTGAAAACTGCTCTTTTTGCTCTCATGTTCATATTTCGTATCTGGTGATCAGTTTGAGCCTTTGCTAGCTTCTTATGGATGTTGTTGAGTCATCGGATCAGAACTGTGTAGAGCATCATTGCACTCTCTTGATTATATTCCTGAAGCTGCTAACTTGCATTTTAACTCATATGTATTTTTGGAGGGAGATATTCTGTCAAGGGGGAGAAATTTCAGTGCTTGTGCACATTTGCTTGATGGTGCATTTTCAACTAAGGGGGAGAAAATATTGACAAATCATGTGTTCCCTGGGTTGTGTGCAATATTTGAGGGGGAGTTTTGCTAGTTCTGTTGAGCCTTTGCCTCTTTCTTGAGGGACTAGCAAACATTTTCAGCTCTTCAATTGGTATCGAACTCTTTTGGTTTTTGAGTTGGTAATAGTTGGTGTCGAGCTTCCTCGCTAGCGGTGTTGAGCCCGTTCTACCTCTTCTTGAGGGCTAGCTCTGTTTTGCTTGATTTTCAGTTGATTCTTCAATTTGTATCAAGTTTTTCTCGCTAGCGGTGTTGAGCCTGTTCTACCTCTTCTTGAGGGCTAGCTTTGCTTTGCTTGGTTGCGTCGAGACGTTGCCCATGTCCTTGGGGACCAAGTTGTCTTTTTCTTTCCACTTGACCTTCTTCGGCTTTGCTATGCTTTTGGGTCATTTGGTCAAGTTCTCTCTCCTTCTTCTTTCTTCCTCTATTTCATTGTGATTTGTGTTGGTAGTTGACAATGCACTCATCAAGGGGGAGATTGCGGATACATGGGTGTATGCCGAGTCTCTGAGTGATGAGTGATTGTCAACTGGGATAATGCGCATGTTCTTTGGCTTGTGTTGTGCAGGTGTCGAGCACGGATACAGTGATGAAAGGCAAGGTGAAGGTCAAGTAGAGACGTGTCGTGCCGATGGACCGAGATTAGCGAAGGGCGGACGTGAGGCTTGGACTGAGGGACCGGTGGCCTAAGGATCAGCTGAGGTAGCTGACAGCCTGGGACATCGACGAGCGAAGACTTGCGGGTGGACGTGGTGCACGGGCGGTGCATCCCCTATGCGGCTCGGTTTGGTGGTTGAGCCATAGAAAAACCACCGAGTGGACGGTTTCCAGGTTTGGGCCTCAAAACCTAGGTGCGGCCGGTTTTCCGAGTTTGGGCCACAAAACTCGGGCTGAGGACGGCTTCCAGGTTTGGGCCTCAAAACCTGGGTGCTGCGGGTTTGCTGAGTTTGGGCCTCAAAACTCAGGCGATGGTCAGCGGGTTTCCCGGTTTGGGCCTCAAAACTGGGGGTTGGCTGTGAAGGCTGGTTTCCCGGTTTGGGCCACAAAACCGGGGGTGCGACATCCGGGAAAAGGACAAGCAGAGCGGTGGCGGCATGTGGCGGCAATCGGTGAGGTTGCGTCGAGGCAACGCTACCAGTTGTGTGGGCGTGGCCATCGAATCACCACCTACCACAAGTTGGTCCAGAATAACCCTAGGGTTTAGCTGGTTCGCTCTGTAAGTAGTTAGGGGTAGAGTGGGAATTAGAATTAGGATAAGTAGGGGGAGACACCCACCTCCCCATGTATCTCAGTTATTTGCTCTTTGCTTCTAGGGTTTCCTGCTCTCCCAATCCCCTGCTGTAGCTACTGAGATCCGCAGAGAATCATACCTTTGTGTACTGGAGATTCTGAGGAAGTGAGACCGTAATCTCACTGTTGTAGCGTGTGGTAGCCACACGGTTGCAGATCGATGACTTGATTCGCGTTTTGTTCGTGTTCTTCGCGTTCTTCGTTTCTCCACGATTTTCCCGTCACTCGATCTCCCTCTTTGTTGCATCGAATCATCTTGTTCTTTATAGTGAGGAGATCATTTCCACCGAAGGAATTCATCTAACTCCTCACGAATAAGTAGATCGGGTTGCTTTCGTTTTTGTGGTGCTTTTTCGTTCATACTCCTCCCCTTTCGATTTCCCGGTGTTTGAGTTGATTTGAGCGGATGATTTCTTGGGGATAGTCTCCTAACTACCTCGTGATCATCCTCTCCAAGTTTAGGAACTTGGGATTGAGTTTTGTTTCGGATTTGGGAGGATTCGTGAGAGGGGAGACCAAAATCGCCCTCTCTGTTCATCCGCGGACAGTCCGCCAGGTGAACCCCGGACAGTCCACGCGTCGGGCTCGAGCTAGATCAGTGGCAGCGAGCCTCGACCACTTTGGTCAGATTTGACCGGCGGACAGTCTGCCATAGTCGATCGCGGACAGTCCGCGAGTCGACCAGGGACCTTCAGCAACCTTACTGTTTTGTCCATTTGGCCGGCGAACAGTCCGGGGTTGAGCCGGACAGTCCGGGACCGTACCGGCGGACAGTCCGTGAAGTCGCTGTGTGTTCTGGTTTAGTGCGTTTGCTCTCCCGGCTTCTCCGCTTGGTTTCCGGACTTCTCGTTTGGCCCTAGAGTTGATCAAGGAACCTCTCTAGGTATCTTTGCTACTTGTTAGCATAGGTATTTGGGGATTTCTCGTCGTAGCCATCTATCTACGTTCGGGACTTGGTTTTTGAGGGTCGAACTTGTGCCAGTGTTTTTGTCATTTGGTTCGCTATCACTTTGTGGTGCCTCGCTGTGATCCTAGGGATCATCCACCCTCTTCCAAGGGTCGTGGGCATCACGGTTTCGATCGAAGCTCTTGGGGTTGATTTTGGGGACAAAAGGCCAAAGTTTTGAAAGAGATTTTTGTGCTCCCATTCACCCCCCTTTGGTCGCCTTGCTATTGCATTCTCGGTCCTTCAGTATCACTGCCTTGCTTGAGGAGAAAGAGCGTTTTATCCACACATCCCATTTTAAAACCCTTAGCAAGCAAAAAGGTTTTCAACCTATCATACCAGGCTCTAGGGGCTTGTTTCAAACCATATAAAGTTTTGTGGAGTTTAAAAACATGGTTTGGAAACTTGGGATTTTCAAAACCGGGGGGTTGTTCTACATACACCTCTTCTTCTATGTAGCCGTTTAAGAAGGCACTCTTGACATCCATTTGAAAAAGTTTAAACCCTTTGGATGCAGCAAAAGCCAAGAGTATCCTAATAGCCTCCAAATGAGCTACAGGAGCAAAAGTCTCCTCATAGTCTATCCCCTCCTTCTGACTATAACCCTTGGCTACAAGTCTGGCCTTGTTCCTCATAATGTGGCCATCCTCTCCTTGTTTGTTTTTGAAAACCCATTTTGTCCCAATAGGATTACACTCAGGAGGAGGTGGAACCAGAACCCAAACCCGATTCTGCTCAAACTTCTCTAACTCCTCATGCATGGCATTTACCCAATCCGGATCCGTCAAAGCGTGTCGAACATCTCGGTGTTCAAAATCAGCAACAAATGCAGAATGAACCAAGTGAGAGATTTGTTGTCACCTAGACCGAGTGACACGTTCGCCGATGCTGCCGATCATCTGTTGAGGCGGGTGCTGACGCTGAATGTGTTGTGGCGCCTCCCGAGCTGATGTAGCCTCCCCCTCAACAGCAGCTGGTGCCTCCCCGGGTACGAACGATACAGCCTGAGGCGGTGGATCCCATGGCCCCCAAGTAGTCAAAGAAGAAGGGTCGGGGCCGTGAGTGGTAGTAGAGGCCGCTCTTTGCGGCACAGCAGGTGGAGGTGGTGTTGGGTCATCCATCCCTTTAGCACCTTCGTCCTCATCATCAAAAAGAGGCTCACCAACCTCATGATCACCTGCACGCTCAAAACGAGAAGAAGGACAAACCATGGTCTCGTCGAAGGTGACATCGGATGTCTCCATGACTCGGTTAGTATGAAGGTTAAGTACACGATAAGCTCGAGTGTGAGTGCCATAACCCAAAAATACACCGTCAGAAGAACGAGACTCAAACTTGTCCAAATTGCCCTTTTTGAGTATAAGACAATGGCAACCGAAAACTCTAAAATAACTCACTTTGGGCTGTTTTCCAAAACGCAACTCATAAGAAGTCTTTTTCAAGAAAGCTCGGAGAAAAATGCGATTGGAAATGTAGCATGCAGTGCTCATAGCTTCGGCACAATATCGCCTAGGAGTCCTATGCTCATCGAGCATCGTCCTGGCCATCTCTACAAGGGTTCGATTCTTCCTTTCTACAACACCATTCAGAGGCAGTGTGTAGGGAGAAGAAAACTGGCGCTCTAAACCCAAAGAGATACAAAACTTCTCAAAATCTGAGTTTTTAAACTCGGAACCATTATCACTACGAATAGCTCGCATTGAGTTCAAAGGGAACTCATTCTGAAGACGCAAAATCAGATTGCGATCAAAAGAGAAAGTCTCAGTTTTCTCAGCTAAAAAGAAAACCCACGAATATCTCGAAAAATCGTCAACAACAACAAGCACATACCACTTCCCCCCAACCGAGCTCACCCGAGCCAGACCAACAAGGTCCATGTGCAAAAGCTCTCCAGGGCGCTTAGTCATGACCTGAGTCACTGGATGGTGGGGAGCGACAACCATCTTCCCATGTCTACAAGAATGGCAAACAAGATCCTTCTCCATGCACAACTTGGGCAATCCTCGGATTAGGCCAAGTGAACTAAGCCTTGCAAGCAAGTCGAAGCTCAAATGTCCTAGTCTCCTATGCCACTTCCAAAAATCAGAGGAGGAAGGTCCAGCCACAAGACAACGAGAAGTGCCAAAAGACTCCGAGAAATTCACACGAAAGACTTTTCCAAAGGGCGAAATCAAACACACAAGATTGCCCTGAGGATCCAAAATACGTCTGAGATTCGGTTTAAAACGAATCTCATAGTCGTCGTCAAAGAGTTGCGAAACAGAAAGAAGGTTAAAATGCAAGTTAGAAACAAGAGCAACATCGCGGAACACAAAGTGCTCATTAAGTCGCACCGACCCACGAGACAACACTTTACCTTTGCTATTGTCCCGAAGGTGATAAACTCCTTTCTGGCGACAGGACTAAGACTAGAGAACCACTTGGCGTTTCCGGTCATGTGTCTCGAGCAACCGGAATCCACCAACCAAATGTCCTCCAATCGTTTTACCTACATCAATAAAAAGACATAGGGTGAGCATAAGGTCCAACACTGGGGTTAGTGAAGTATGAGGAGTACCAGTGTTGGGCCGGCTGCTCAAAAGAACGGTTAGTAGAAAAACCATTCCTAGCACGCCTACGGGGAAAGCGATCACCACGCACAGGAAAACGTGGTCCGCTAAGGAAAGATCATCCATCGGGATACTCAAAACGCGGTGGAGGGTAACGCTCAACAAAGCCACTGCCACGAGGTCCGTATCCTGCAAAGTCAGGACCCCGCCGGGCAACTCCTCCCTGACGCCTAGGACCTTGAGGCACTGCACCTCTAGGCCTAGCAGCTCTCCTCTGAACATTCGGCACATGCACATCATGGAAAGGATGGTACATGTCCGGATTGTTCATCTCCCTGGCACGACGCTCCTCTCTCTTGCGCCGAAAGCAGAACTCACTCAAGTGTCCATCTCTCCCACAGTGCTCACAATGGTACCTCACCGCTCTCATAGGGGGTTGTTGGTACTCACGGTAGTGGGTGTGGATCACTTTACCCTTCTGTGGCATAAACTCCTCTTGGGTAGGTGGCATTGTGTCAAGTTTGTTTTTCAGGTGGTTGGGTTTGGGATGCCACATCTGTTTCTTGGGTGGAGCTCTCGGAGGTTCCTCATATAGTCCATCTTTGGTGTTAGGCTTGAGTGGCTCTTTGGGTGGAATCTTGGTAAGCTTGGGAGTAGTGGTGGAGTTGGGCATCTCACTCGGGTTAAGACCACTCGACTCTCCAATCTTGCCAAAAGAAGAAGCATCAATGCCCTGAGCAAAACCTACACCAGGACCTCCAGCAGCACGCTTGAACTGAGAGATCATCATCCCAAGCTGCGGCTCACCACAAGACACCCATGACAAGATGGTCCGAAGGTATGTGTTTTCTTCCTCGGTTTGCATCTTGTCATGTTTCACGTTTGCAATCTCCATCTCCAAACCCTCGCACAAAGCGTATCTAGACACACAAGTGCTACCCGAGCTGGCCTTCTCAAGTGACACAATCTTGGCATTCTTCTCTGCCAACTCAGCCTACGTCCGGTCAAGTACCACCGGACACGTCCGGTCGTGCAAAATCAGTTTTCAAAGCTTACTGTTTCTGACCGGACTCTCAGTGAGCGTGTGTCCGGTCAAGTCTGCAGCGTCCGGTCAAAAGGAAACCAAGCAGTGAATAGTGGCAAGGATGAGTCCGGTCACAGATCAAGTGGAGCGTCTGGTCAAAATCGCGAAGATCAGAGAACAAGCGTTCAACGACCAGACTCTTAGCCCTAGCGTCCGGTCTGCCCGACGCCAGCGTCCGGTCACCCCGATGTACCTCTGTTCATCCACCGATTCAACTCAAACTCTCCCAAAATGAATCCTCTAGGGATCAAACTTGGAGAGATGAGTCACAAAGTAGATAGTGAGCTATCTCTAAGAGATCATGGCTCGAACCTATCTCCAAATCGATGAATGAAAGAATTTCGGGTGAGGGGAGAGAAAAGCCAACCGAAACGAAAATCGATCGATCTACTAGCTCGTGAGGTTAGAGGTGAATTCCTTCGGTGGAAAGAAGTGCCTCACGATCTAGAACATCTTGGTTCAAACGGATTTGCAAAAGACGCACCAAGTAGAGAGATCGATCAACGGGAAAATCGTGGAGAAAAGCAACCCGCGAAGAACACGAACAAAACACGAATCACAACCACGAATTTGCAACCGTGTGGCTACCACACGCTACAATAGTGAGATTACGGTCTCACCTCCTCAAAATCTCTCGGACATAGAGGTATGATTGTCTTCTCTGTGGATCTCAGTTCGCTACAGCACGGAATGGGGAGAGCAGGAAACCCTAGAAGCAAAAGAGCAAATGACTGAGATCAGATGGGAGGTGGGTGTCTCCCTCTACTTATCCTAATTCTAATTCCCACTCTACCCCTAACTAATTACAGAGCGAACCAGCTAAACCCTAGGGTTATTCTAGACCAACTCAAGGATAGTTGTGATCCGACGGCCACGCCCGCACAACTGGTAGCGTTGCCTCGACGCAACCTCACCGATTGCCGCCACGTGCCGCCACCGCTCTGCTTGTCCTTTTCCTGGATTTCGCCCCCGGTTTTGAGGCCCAAACCGGGAAACCAGCCGTCCATCGCCTGAGTTTTGTGACCCAAACTCAGAAACCCGCAGCAACCAGGTTTTGAGGCCCAAACCTGGAAACCGTCCTCAGCCCGAGTTTTGTGGCCCAAACTCATGTCTTTGGGAACCAAGTTGTCTCGCTCACTTCATTCGACTTTTCCTGGCTTTGCTTCGCTTCTAGTCGATTGGTTGAGTTCGCTTCCTTCTTCTTCCTTCCTTCTTCTATCTTCATATGATTTGTGTTGGTAGTTGACAATGCACACATCAAGGGGGAGATTGCGGATACATGGTTGTATGCCGGATCTTGAGATGATGAGTGATTGTCAACTGGGATGATGCTCATGTTCTTTGGTTTGTGTTGTGCAGGTGTTGAGCACGGATATGGTGATCAAAGGCAAGGTGAAGGTCAAGTAGAGACGTGGCGTGCCGATGGACCCGGAGCGGTGAAGGACGAACGTGAGGCTTGGACTGACGGACCGGTGGCCTGAGGATCGGCCGTGGTGGCTGACAGCCTGGGACAACGACAAGTGAAGACTTGTGTGTGGACGGGGTGCACGGGCGGTGCATCCCCTCTACGGTTCGGTTTGGTGGTTGAGCCACAGAAAAACCATCAAGTGGATGGTTTCTAGGTTTGGGCCTCAAAACCTGGGTGCGGCCAGTTTTCCGAGTTTGGGCCACAAAACTCGGGCTGAGGACGGTTTCCAGATTTGGGCCTCAAAACCTGGGTGCTGGCGGGTTTCTGAGTTTGGGCCACAAAACTCAGGCGACGGACGACAGGTTTCCCGGTTTCGGCCTCAAAACCGGGGGATGGCCCTGGTTTCTTGGTTTCGGCCTCAAAACGGGGGGGGGGGGGGGGAGGTCCGTGAAAAGGACGAGCAGAGCGGTGGCGGCACGTGGCGGCAATCGGTGAGGTCGCATCGAGGCGAAGCTACCAGTTTTGCGGGCGTGGCCGTTGGATCACCATCTACTTCGAGTTGGTCAGGAACACCCTTAGGGTTAGTTTGCTCGCTCATTAGTTGTAAGGGTAGAAGGGGAATAATTGTATTAGGCTATATAAGGAGAGGCAACCCCTCCCTCCAAACTATCTCAGCCATTTGCTATTTTCACTTAGGGTTTCCTGCTCTCCCAATCACTGCTGTCGTTACTAAGATCCACAGAGACAGTGAATCATACCTTTGTGTATTTGCTTTTTGAGGAAACGAGACCGTAACCTCGTTGTCTCCTCGGGTGGAGAAGTTTCGGCTGGAAATCGAGATCGATTCGCATTTTGAGCTGTGTTCTTCGTGTTTTGCACTGTTTCGTCCACAGTTTGCTCGTTCGATTTCAGATTTTGTTGGGGTAGAGGCAGCAGCGCCTGCTCCCTCCATGTAAAAAGGCCCAACGCCTAATAAATCCGGGGACTTTCTTGTAAATACATGAACTACGAGGGGTGCGTAGGAAGATTATTCCTTCCACCGCCGTTATAAATAGAACTTGAGGGACTCCTCTTAGAGGTGGCCCCCGGTTGGTCGGCTTCTCTCTTCCCCTCTTCCTCTTGTGTGAGACTAGTGTGGCTCACCCTCACCTTCGGTGGAGGTTTGAGCGAAAGACCACACCTCAACAGTTGGCGAAAGACCACACTTTTAGCGGCTTTAGCAAAAATGCAGGTTTGGTGTGTTGTTGTTGATCAACAGTTTACAAGACCCAGAATGAAAAGCCACACGCGAAATCACAGCCTAACATCCAGTTTCTGTGAGCCTATAAAACTACGTGACTTATGAATCTAAAAAAAATAATAACAAAACAAAACAAAATAAACTTATATGTGTTTTATGTTTTCTCGGCTATTAGCATACTTTTTGCAGGTTGAAACACTTTCGTCCAAGGACACCCTCAGGCCTAAGCCCCAGTTACAAGAAGTAGCCACAACATTCCAAAAGAGCAATATATGCAGTCTATCTCAACCTAGGCGAGCACGAAGGTCCATGAGACTTGGCCCATATTTCCACATTGGGAATATGAAAGGTCACCAACCAACAAGATCAGTGTACAGCACGGCCCATATGCACAACCATATGGAGATGCTAATCGAAGGTTATCAGCACTGTGAGTATACTCCTACTCACTCAAACTAACCCTTTGATAGAACCACCTCTGTGCTTGAGTGCAGGTTCCCATTCTTCTTAAGCTAACATATTCTCGTACACTCCCCGCAACCTTTCAACCAATCATGAACACCCTTGTTTTTGCGAATCTAATTTCTCAAAATTTCTCCTTTATGAGAGAATATCTCGTATACCTGTAGCTCTACTTTACCTCGCTGATATGTTTAAGCACTAATACCTCCGCTTGTGAATTGTTAGCAAACCCACAGTGATAATATTTTTTGCAGATTCATACGTCTCTGGTGAGTTATCTCATTCAATCGCAATTTTATAACTTATGTGCTTAACCTTCGTGAAATGACTAATGACCACTAAATGCAGTCTGATAATACCTTCACATCATGTTAGACATCCTATGGCGTGCAATCGCCATAAGTGTCACAAAAATTAAATTTCCTTGTGCTAACATGTAGGTCATCAACAACGTGAGTATATCCTCGCCTACTCAAACTAACCGCCATTAGAACTATCCCTATGCTCGATTGCAGGTTTCCATTCTCAAAAAGGCAAGGTACCTCTATGTTGCGGATCTTTATGCTTCACTCAAGGTAATGAAACCACTACCGCACAAAATCAGCTAAAATTGTCATCATATCTCATCTGTTGGGATAACTAACCTTTCGCTAATCTCGAACTCTCACTTCTCATGTTCAAATGTGCGAAGGTCTCATATTACAAAATGTTTTGCTGGATTCCATTTTTTGCAATACTTCAAAACTATGGTTATACAATTTATCGAAACATCCATGCAGGATGACCTCTAATATGCGAAGCTCCTCTCATTAATAATTCACTTTGCAGGGACCAAATTATTTGTTTTGGCATGTGCCCTAAATGTCACATTTTTTATTGCGGGCTCAGCTCAACTTCACACTGATTTTGTGCAACTACATATCATAAACACATCAAGCATACTCATTCATCATACCATCGCATCGCATATTCATGGTGCACACCAAACCTCACTTCGCTCTCCGAAAGACAAAGGCGACGAAGAGGGAGGTCATAAACTTTTATAACCAAACCTCACTTCGCCCTCCAAAAGACAACGGAAGGCGAAGAGGGAGGCCCAAATAGAGTACCCTCGCACGCGAAGGGCTCAAATCTTATGAATCATTGTTATGTCAAAATAACTTTGTCTTGCAGAGCTAATTGCTTGGACACAACTTCCACGATTGAAAGCAAGTCGAATGTTTCCCATGGAAATCTTATCGACTTCACATTTGTCCGGGAGATTCCCTTGCAGGTCTTCGACATGTCTACAAGGGAAACCCACTGGCCACCCAAGCTACGACTCCATGGCAAGGGGCTCGCCTCCGACCACGGCGACATCAACCGCACCCTCGCCAGCTCCGTGGTGAGAGCCTCGCCTCTGACCTCGGCGACAACAGCTGCGCCCCCGCCGACTCCATGGCAAGGGGCTCGCCTCTGACCACGGTGACATCAACCAAACCCTCGCCAACTCCATGGCAAGGGGCTCGTCATCAACTTCGGCGACATCAAATGCACCCTCGCCAACTCCATGCCGAGGGGCTCACCATCGACGTCGGCGACATCAGCAGCACCCAAGCTACGACTCCATGGCAAGGGGCTCGCCTTCGACCACGGCGACATCAACCGCACCCTCACCAGCTCCGTGGCGAGAGCCTCGCCTCCGACCTCGGTGACAACAGCTGCACCCAAGCTACGACTCCATAGCAAGGGGCTCGCCTCCGACCATGGCGACATCAACCGCACCCTCGCCAGCTCTATGGTGAGAGCCTCGCCTCTTACCTCGGCGACAACAGCTGCGCCCCCGCCGAATCCATGGCAAGGGGCTCGCCTCCGACCATGGCGACATCAACCAAACCCTCGCCAACTCCATGGCAAGGGGCTCGTCATCAACTTTCGCGACATCAAATGCACCCTCGCCAACTCCGTGTCGAGGGGCTCGCCATCGACGTCGGCGACATCAGCAGCACCCAAGCTACGACTCCATGGCAAGGGGCTCGCCTCCGACCACGGCGACATCAACCGCACCCTCGCCAGCTCTGTGGCGAGAGCCTCGCCTCCGACCTCGGTGACAACAGCTGCGCCCCCGCCGACTCCATGGCAAGGGGCTCGCCTCCGACCACGGCGACATCAACCAAACCCTCGCCAACTCCATGGCAAGGGGCTCGTCATCAACTTCGGCGACATCAAATGCACCCTCGCCAACTCCGTGCCGAGGGGCTCGCCATCGATGTCTGCGACATCAGCAGCACCTTCACCAACTCCATAGCAAGGGGCTCGCCATCAACCTCGGTGACATCAACAACACCCTCGCCAACTCCACGACAAGGGTCGACCTCGGCGACATCAAACTACATCCTCACTGACTCCACGACACAAGTCCTCTGTCTGCTCATAAGCACCAGCCAAGAGGGGCTACGGGGTGTGTTGAGGGGGCACTTCAACCGGAAGAACATGTCTTGGCCGCTGCTCATGAGCCGAAAGAGGCAGGCCTTGCAAACTGCGGCGACTGCTCCATCAACGTTTGCCTCAATAAATGTGCCATCATCAACTCTCGGTGGGAACTCTAGGGTTTTTGTTATAGAGAGTTGGCCTCTACAAGGCGAAGTCCCTCGCTGAAGCTAAGGCTAACGAGAGCTGGGTCACCGACCTCCGCATTTGACAAGTCATCGTCATTATCAAGGCCTCCAACCTTCGGGTGAAATTGATTGCTGCTCTAGGGACGCCAGTCGAAGCTTGAGACAAACTAGGGAATTGTAATGACGGGCCTTTTTTCCTTTACTTTAGCAACTAGGTTTTGTTGTGCCTGCCAAAGCCTAGTGGCTAAGGGGCTACTGTTGGGGCAGAGGCAACAGCGCCTGCTCCCTCCATGTAAAAAGGCCCAGCGCCTAATAAATCCGGGGACTTTCTTGTAAATACATGAACTACGAGGGGTGCATAGGAAGATTATTCCTTCCACCACCGTTATAAATAGAACCTGAGGTACTCCTCTTAGAGGAGGCCCCCGGTTGGTCGGCTTCTCTCTTCCCCTCTTCCTCTTGTGTGAGACTAGTGTGGCTCACCCTCCCATTCGGTGGAGGTTTGAGCGAAAGACCACACCTCAACAGATTTGATTTTGGGTTTTTGCGTTGGATTTCCAACTTTGTGCTCTACAGAAATCGGGCAACCCGCTTAGCGAAATAGCCTGAATCCCCCTCGCGTTGCTCAGGGGAGGTTGAGGTCACCCAAAGTCCATCCTGTCACTAGTTGACTTGCGTGAACTTGAGTGTGGAGGTTTCTTGTGGTGTCCCGCTGTGTTCTTATGGAACATCCACCCATTCTCTTGGGTTGTGGACATCACGCGCATTTGTTTTGCTCTTAGGGTTGATTATCTGGGACAGAGGCTAAAAGTTTCTGAAAAGAAATTTAAGGCTCCCATTCACCCCCTCCTCTGGTCACCTTTGGTAGCATTCTCGGTCCTTCAAGTAGGAAGGAGAAGGTGTTGTGCCCGTCGTGGAGGCTGGACATGCACTGACATCGGTGCTGGTGGTTGGGGTGTGTGAACCACATCCCGTCTATGGCGCGGGTTTGGTAGTTGAGCCTCAAAAAACTACCCTCGATGGTTTTCGAGTTTGGGCCTCAAAACTCGAGGTGGCGGGTTTCCGAGTTTGGGCCTCAAAACTGGGCATGGATGGTTTCCAGGTTTGGGCCTCAAAACGTAGGCTCGTGGGTTTCTGAGTTTGGGCCACAAAACTCAGCCTGAGGACCGGTTTCTCAGTTTCAGCCTCAAAACCGGGGGAGGTCCAAAAGGACGGTCGACGCGTGGCGGCGCCGAGAGGCTTGCGTTGTGGCGAGGCTATCGGTGAGGAAGGCGCGACGGTCGACATGACGGCACATGGCGGCATCCTGAGGCTAGCGTCAAGGCGAAGCTAAGGATGAGGAAGGCATGTGGCCGTCGGATCAAGACTCCGCAAAGTTGGACCGGGATACCCCTAGGGTTGGCCGCTTCGCTCCTGTATCTAGGGGTAGAACGGGAATAAGTGTATTAGGCTATAAGTAGTGATGGCAGCCCCTCCATCCATTTGATCCTTGCAGCTTCTATTCTCTAGCCTCTTGTTAGGTTCTCAATCATACCTCGCTGCCTATGATCCGCAGAGTGAGCAATACCTCTGTGTACTGGAGATTTTGAGGAAGTGAGACCGTAATATCACTATTGTCTCGTGGGTTCGAGACATGGCTGAATTCCTGATCGATTCGCGTTTTGTTCTTGTGTTCTTCGCGTTTTGGTTTTCCTTTCTCGGAGATTTGCCTCGTTTTCCCTCTCCGTGAGATGATTTGCGATTCCGTTTGAATCAGTTTGTTCTACGTCGTGAGTTCCTTCTTTCCACCGAAGGATTTCTCTTCTAACCTCACGAGCACGTAGATAGGGTCAAAATCGCATTCATTCTTCGTTCTTCGTTCTTCCCCCTTTCTAGTGTTCTTCGGATTTCTCGTGATTGATTTGTTTTGGTGCGATGATTTCCTAGGATTAGCACCCCAATACATAGAGGAACACTTGTGAGATGTTTGGTTGCAGTCCCTTTAGATTTGGATGAGATCAATTTGACTTTGGTGTTGAGTCGTGGTATTTTTGCACGTTTTGGGTGCTCGAGGACTGTCCGGCCCCAGACGGCGGACTGTCCTGGCATCGGGTTTTGCCCAAGCAGTTTCGCCTAGCTCGGCACTGTTCTCGGTCGTGTGACCAGCGGACAGTCCGGGACCAGGTCACGGACAGTTCGGGACTGGTCCAGAACTGTTACATTCCAGTTCTGTTTTGGAACTTTTGCCGGTGGATAGTTCGGACCCCCAGTGGCGGACAGTTCGACCTTTATCGGACAGTCTGGGAGCCTGACGGCGGACTGTCCAGGATCCTGCTGTTTGTGCAGTTTTGTTCTGTGGCTTTGACACTCGGTTCTCAAGGTTTTCTGGCAGTTCCGTTGTACCTCTAGGACATCTCCTAGGGTATCCACATACTCGTAGGTCGTGAACACACCGGTTGTTCGAGTCTTCTCTTTTGGGGTGATTTTCTGGGACAAGGGCCATCTATTTCACGAGTTTAAATTTGAGGCTCCCATTCACCCCCCTAGTCGCTAATCCGGTCCTTCAATTCCATTGCACCTTTTGCAAGAAAGATGGGCTCTCATTCGATTTTTGCTTTCGTCGTGTCAAACACGAGCGACATATTCGAGCTAAGGCTTTTAGGAAGCCACATAGCCTTTCCCATGGCACGTGTGCTCCTAGTGTTGGCACCAAGTTGAATGTTGGTGCTTCTTGTTCTAAGCCCCAAGGAACTTCTCACTTGTCGGAGAATGGTGTGCCTTCCGATAGGCCTTTGTACCATTGCTCTTTTTGTGAGAAAGATGGGCATCAAGAAAGCTTTTGCTATCGGCGTGCCAAACCCTTGCGCCAAGCTCGCTCTTCTAGGAAGCTGGTGGTTCATAGCCCTTCTCATGGCATGAATGCTTGTGCTCCTAGTAAGAAGCTGATGGACCAGAATGTCAGAGACATCATCAGAAGATGATTACTCGGACCAGCTCTGGATGTCGCGAGAAGATCCAAAGACATCCTACGAAGTAGATATGGATTAGGACTCTCATTGTAACTTAGTCGAGTTCTAAAGGAAGTCTTGTAATTAGAATAGGACTCCTTTGTTCTAACCGACTAGTACTCGGTTAGTGCTAAGCCTCACCCGATTATATAAGGGGAAGCGGGCACCGACCCCTATCATTGAATCTCCGATCATAACACAAGGCACACGCCGACACTAGACGTAAGGTATTACGCTATTAAGCGGCCTGAACCAGTATAAATTGTTGTCCCTCTGTACTCGCCGAGTTCTACGAACGCCAATCCCCACCGAACAAATCGTCTGGGAATCCCCAAGACGAGTTGCTGGTTAACAAACATCGACAGCTGGCGCACCAGGCAGGGACTCTCGGCGATTCCACGATCAAGAGCTCGACGAACCACTTCAACATGTTCTTGGCTTGATCAGTTTTTGCTTTTGGCTCGTGGACTTACATCGCAGATGATCAAGGGAAGCTGCATCGACAACTTCAAACTGAATCAGAAGCGCAAGCCACGCCAAACACAGATCATCTCACTCGAGACCTAGCAAACCTCACGATCCAAGAATCGCAAGAATCTGGGGACCAAGCAGTATCATCCGACTCCTACTCGGATACGAACTCTCGATCCAGGAAGGACTCGGATTCCATACACCGTATCCCCTTTGGACTACGTAACTCAGCTAAAAGCTTTCAAGAATTGATTGGATTAAACTCCCAAAAGCTTCAACAGATCCCGCTGACAAGAGCTCAGCAGGGACTCATTTTCAGCTCAACCGAGGAGGGTAACATCGTCCACTGGCCAATACAACCAGCTCCGGCTAAGTTGGTTGGCACAATCGACCAATAACTCCCTTATGAACATGGACATCAGCTCCCCTTTGAGGAGAACGATACCTCAACAGAGCTAATCTCCAGTGCTTCTACCCTGGAATCGGTTACACCGGGATCAATAAACCAAGGCTACACTCGCGAAGTCTTCATGGTAGGACACCAGTCATCTCTATGACCTCCGACTCCTCCAGATGTCTTTTGAGATGATGAGACCTTGAGTATATATCTGATGACGATCCAGAAGGACCCAGTGAAACCGAGATCTTAAAAGCAGTGAGACTAAGGAGAAATTTGGCAAAAGACGCTCGTAGAAGGCGAGCAACTCATCGTAAGGAGGCCATGGAGCGCTACCAAGTCCGACTTGAAGACTATAATAGTCGAATGCGTCTGGAAGAGGAAGCTGAACGTCAAGCTTGTTATCTGCGTGATCAGGAGATCCAGTCCCAGAACGACCACAATCGATGACGAGCTGACTATTCACGGAACCTCGAACCTGAATTCATGAGGGTCGCAGGTCACAAGGTATATCAGACACCCTACCAAAACATCATGGCTTTAGCCACGGAGATGGGAGCCAAAGACAACCGCACCCCTGATGAAGAGCGACGATTGATCATGCTTCAGACTACCGCCTTACAACTCAAAGGTAGAAACCTTGAGTCCTTAGTTGATGATCAGGACTCATCTCATCCAAGCCAGAGGCGACCTATTCATGAACAACTCGGCCGAGTCCCGACCAGGAGTCGTCTGGGCAACTAAGTCCCTGACCAAGCTGAAGGAGGAGCTGAATCATCATATCGACATCTTAGCATCCGACGCAGTCAATGGCTTCCCCTGCTTTTCCCAGAGGCTCCGAGCAGTCCCGTTCCCACGAAAATTCAAACCCGGGAACTACTCAAAGTACGACGGGAAAACAGAACCTAAACTGTGGCTCAGGCTGTATGCTCAAGTAGTTAAGTTAGCTGGAGGAAGCAATGATGTCAAAGCATTATTTCTCCCCATGGCTCTAGAGACAATGCCTCTTGCATGGTTCGTCAGACTTAAGCCCGAGTCCATTGACTCCTGGGAACAACTTCACCACATTTTCATAGAGAACTTTGCGGGTGTCCCGGAGAGATGAGACCCTCGGACTAAGCTTAGAACCTGCAAGCAGCAGAAAAATGAGACAATGCGGGAATACTACAAACGTTTCTCTGAGATCCTCTCCACAGTCTCAGACATAACAGATAGAGAAGTAACCAACCTTTTCTGCAATGGAATTTGCAAAAGGTACAATTACAAGGATTTCATCAAGCATGACCCGGCCACCACCGACGAGTTCCATCGGGCCGTAAACTCCATGATGGCAACAGAAGAACGCACATAGGAGCGCTTCCCCGAGATGAACACGCAGGGTGATCGTTGAAATAACCAGAGAGGAATCTAGACTGCTCAGCAAAACACCCACAAAAGAATTGGTGACAACATTGTTGCAGCCATGGAACCTCAGAAGAAAGGGAACAAACCTTCAAGCTTCGATGACCTCCTAGACGGCCCATGTCCCTTCCATCCAAAAGGAGGACACCAGGCTAGGAATTGCCGACAGCTTAAAGAGCGAGGTCTAAACTCGGACTTCAACAAAAATAAAAAAGACAAGGGGAAGAAAGTAGCCGAAGGCCCTCAACAGGACGTCGGTGGTTTCCAACACCCCAAAGGTACCATCAATGTTATATTTGGGGGATTCACCACCAGTGATAACAAGCGCCTTCTAAAGCTTTCCTTGCGGGAAATCATGTCAACCGAACCCGCTACCCCCAAATACCTCGATTGTTCTGAGCATCCGATCAATTTCTCTCGAGCAGATCAATGGACCAGCGTCTCAAACGCAGGGCATTACCTGCTAGTACTGGATCGTACGGTCGCCGGGTTCAAATTGGGAAGAGTACTCATTGATGGAGGAGCAGGACTCAACGTCATCTTCGCAAGTACCCTACGCATGATAAACTTGGACCTAGCAACTCAGCTCACACCATCAAGCACTCCCTTTTACGGCATAGTACCCGGAAAGGCGGCCATACCACTGAGAAAAATAATACTACCCGTCACTTTTGGAACTCAGGTCAACTATCGCACCGAGTACATCAATTTCGACGTAGCCGACTTTGAATCATCATATCACGCCATATTTGGATGTCCAGCTACCGCCAAATTTATGGCAGTGCCACACTATCCACACCTTTTGCTAAAGATGTCGGGTCTTAAAGGTATTCTAACTTTCAAGGGTGACTTGAAGCGATCCTTCGAATGCGACACAGAAGCTGTCCAAATCACGGAAAAGGCTCAACTCGCCCTGGAAGTACAAGAACTCGCGTAGATGGTACATAACGCCAAGCTTGGAAATTCAGAAATCCCAACCAAGAAGGCGAGTACTATCCAACCACCAGTAGAAGTCTCTACAAAATCTATTGATCTGGAAACTGGCGATCCCTCAAAGACGGCGGTTATCAGCGCTCACCTATCTAAGGAATAGGAACTTGCGCTCACCAAGTTCCTCAGAGCAAACAAAGATATATTCGCTTGGAAGCCGGCTGATATGCCAGGCGTTCCAAGGAACTTGGCTGAGCAAAAGTTGGAATTAAAATAGGGCTCCAGACCCATCAAGCAAAGACTGCGACGTTTCTCACCAGAGAAGAAAGAGGCAATCAAGAAGGAAATAGCTAAGCTACTCGCAGTCGGGTTAATCAGAGAAATTCTCCACCCTTAGTGGTTAGCTAACCCAGTACTAGTAAAAAAGAAGAACTCCGCAGAGTGGCGCATGTGTGTCGACTACACGGACCTCAATAAGCATTGTCCAAAGGATCCCTTCGGATTACAAAGGATAAATCAAATAGTTGATGGCACCGCAGGTTCTACTCTATTATCCTTTCTGGATTGTTATTCAGGGTACCATCAGATTGCTCTCAAAGAAGAAGACCAACCAAAGACATCGTTTATAACTCCCTTCGGTGCCTACTGTTATAAAACTATGTCCTTTGGATTGAAGAATGCAGGAGCCATTTATCAGCGAGCTATCCAAGATTTCCTAGGCGACCAAATTGGCCACAACGCGGAAGCCTATGTTGATGATGTGGTTATAAAGACAAAAGATCCGACTACCCTCATACCAAACATAGAGGAAACTTTTACCCGACTACGCACTTATAAATGGAGGCTCAACCCCACAAAATGTGTATTCGGAGTACCCTCGGGCCAACTACTCGGCTTCCTAGTTAGCCATCGAGGCATCGAGGCTAGCCAAAAGCAGATCAAGGCTATCACCAGCATGAAGCCACCAAACTCGGTCAAGGACATTCAAAAGCTCACTGGGTGTATGGCTGCACTTAACATATTTATCTTACGGTTGGGAGAAAAGGGACTACCTTTCTTCAAATTACTCAAAACCGGTGATAAATTTCAGTGGACGGAAGAAGCGGACAGGGCCTTTGAACAACTCAAAGGATACCTCACCAATTCTCCTATACTAACACCGCCAGAACCTAGGGAACCAATGATGCTATACATTGCGGCTACCACACATGTTGTAAGTACAACAATAGTAGTGGAACGCAAAGATGAGCAGCACGTCTACAATACTCAGCGACCAGTATACTACATCAGCGAGGTACTTTCTGACTCAAAAGTCAGGTACCTGCAAGTTCAAAAGTTGCTCTATGCTTTACTCATATCATCAAGGAAGCTACAGCACTACATCGAAGCCCACGAAATCACAATCGTCACGGATTTTCCATTGGGGTAAATCCTCCACAACCATGATGCCACAAGAAGAATTTCCAAATGGGCAGTCGAGTTGGGGGCACTCAATATTAAGTTCACTCCAAGGAAGGCAACCAAGTTGCAAGCCCTGGCTGATTTCATCGTCAAGTGGACAGAATTTCAGCAGGATCAAGACATAGCTATTCCAGAACATTGGAAGATGTACTTCGATGGGTCCCTAAAACTCGGAGGCGTAGGTGTTGGAGTTCTACTTGTATCTCCCATAGGAGAGCAACTCAAGTACGTCCTGCAAATCATGTGGTCGGACACCAATAATGAAGCAGAGTACGAAGCGCTACTACACGGGTTAAGACTAGTAGTCACATTGGGAATCAAGCGACTACTAGTCTATGGCGACTCTTCCGTGGTGATTCATCAAGTCAGCAAAGACTAGGACTACACCAAGGAAACAATGGACGCCTACTGCGCTGAAGTCCGCAAGCTAGAGAAAAATTTCTCAGGATTGGAACTCATTCATATTACCAGAGATCTCAATATTCCTACCGACGTTCTAGCAAAACTGGGATCCGACAAAGCCTCTGTTCCTAGCGGCATCTTCATACATGAGTTATCTAAACCCTCTATTCATCAGAAGGAAGAACCCGATCCAACACCCTCCACGCAAATCTTAACAATATCACCCGATTGGACTAAAGTTTTCATTGACTACTTCAAGGAGCACAAATTGCCAAGTGACAAAACTACAACAGAGCAAGTCACCAGACGTAGCAAAAACTACGTTCTAGTCGGGGACAAGTTATACCGACTCAACGCCTCATCGGGAGTACTCCTCAAGTGCATTTCACCAGAAGAAGGCAAATAAATAATGAATGAAGTTCATTCTGGGTGTTGTGGCAACCACGCAGCATCAAGGACATTAGTCGGAAAAATCTTCAGATCCGGTACTATTGGCCCTCTACCCTGAAAGATGCAGAAGACTTAGTCCGCCGCTGTCAATCATGTCAGTTCTTCGCTAAGCAACAACATGTCCCAGATCATGAGTTCATTTGTATCCCACCATCGTGGCCCTTCTCATGTTGGGGACTCGACATGGTGGGCCCTCTGAAGCGTGCTCCGGGTGGATTCGAGTACGTTTACGTGGGGATAGACAAATTCACCAAATGGATTGAGTACATGCCCTTGGTCAAATTCAACGCATCAAAATCAGTACAATTCATGCAGAGCATCTTCCACCGCTTTGGGATGCCTCACAGAATTATCACTGACCTTGGTTCTCCTTTCACGGCAATTGAGTTCGAGACATGGGCCAGCGACTGCGGAATAAAGATAGACTACGCGTCAGTGGCTCATCTGCAGTCAAACGGCCAAGTTGAAAGAGCAAACTCCCTCATCCTAGCCAGCTTAAAACCAAGATTATTTGATCTTCTAAGGGACCACGGCGGCAAGTGGGTAGAAGAATTTCCTAAAGTAGTCTGGGGGCTAAGGACACAGTGAAGCAGAGCAACAGGACAGACTCCCTTCTTCCCGATCTACAGTACAGAAGCAATCCTCCGGGCAGACTTAATTTGGAATTCTCCACGAACAGAACAATATAGTGAAGGAGACATTGATGATACAAGGCGATTAGAAGTCGACAGCCTCGAAGAGGCCCGAATAAACGCACTTTTTCAATCAGCAAGATATCTCCAAGGGATGAGGCGCTACTATAACACCTCTGGTGTTAAGCTAGCATGACATCATCATTTCATTATGCATGATCATCTCATGAGCATGAAGCATTCTCATGTTGCTTTCTTTTTCATATAAAGTGTCATTTCATGTGTTAAGATGCATATAGACATTCAATGGTAAGGTGTTTGCTTGGCTTGTTTGTTGTTGACACTTCTTAATGCAACCACTAGAACTAGACTATGGAGCCTAATCCCCGGCAACGGCACCAGAGATGCTTGTTGACACCAGAAGTGGCAAACGGATATACCGCAAGCGTACGGTAGTCAATTGTAGCCTTTCACCGGGAGTATTCCAGGTATCGTATTTCCACAGGGAACGTGAAGTGGATTAACTAGAAGTAGGGTCGTCAAAGGATGATCAAAGGGTATATGATAACTGGTATAGCAAGGTCTTCCCAATATCAATATCTGGTACTGGTTTTCTAAGAGTACTGAGGTTTACCACCTCATTCCTTATTGGGGGCGAAGGACAAAACAATAGTTGATTAAAAGGTTTTCCACCTAACAACTACTGAGGCTGCAATGCTGCTACCCAACTATTATTTTCAACTTGCCTACAACACTTGATAGGAACTCCAAGCATTGGCTGTGTCTGTCACCCTACCACCAGGCGTCTACACAAGTGCGACAAGAAGTCCACACTGGCAAGATATAGCCTAGACACCACGTCTACACTAATCTTACTACTCTAAAGCTAAGCTTATTAGGCCTAGAGCACTTCAATAAAGTAAAGCAATGTGCCAAGTAAAAGAACTATAAACTTAAATTACCAGACCAGAATATTAAATACTAGAAGGACTCAGACGTAACACTTACAAGAAGAATTGCATCCGCTGAGGCGCACCTTGGAGAAGATTCCCGATAGGCCGGGACTCCTCCGTAGAACTCCTCACTCCCTTCCCTCTCTTCTAACACTAAAGCTACTAAGTAGGCTTTCTCTCCTTGGATGCATACAAATGAAGAGCTCTAGGGGGTATTTATAGCTTGGAGGTGGAGTAGCGGCTACTCCGGTGCCACGTCAGCGATCCGCGTGCTCTCCTTCCTTGGCCATTGGATCAAACCGCCATAGTAACCGCCATGGATGGATGGCCTAGATTTCTTCACGTGCGAAACATGTGCAAACAACCGACATTGGATGGGGTTCACCCTGGGGTCGGCCGACCCCAGCCAATGACAGGTGGGCCCACCACTTTGCTTCTAGAAGGTGCTGATGTCACCAGGCTGAACGGTGTAGCCAGGGCCCACCAAGTGGGGGTCGGCCGACCCCCTATGACAGGGCTGGCCCACCTTCTTCTCTCCCATGGTGACCCCACATGTCATGGAGCAAGTCTTGTGATGATGGTTGCATTTGGTTTCGGTGTGGACCCATGTATCCATGTGCTTGTCATCTTGTGCCATTGAGTAAAAGCACATGTTTGATCCAAGGGTTGATATTGGCTTGAACATGCTTCTCTTGGATCATGCCATGTCACCCTGGCCGAGCTGGCTCCAAGGTTGGGTCGGCCGACCCCCTTGGTGGGCCCACCTGGCCTCATTTTGTTCATTTTGCCATCTCCTACAAGTTCACAAGCTAAGAGTACAAGTGGAACTAATTAGTGATAAATATGCTCATGATATGCTATACTTCCTTGAAACCGAGGCCTGCTGACGGTATTTTGATAAGGTAAAACATGCTATAACTTCCGTCAACATGATCCCCCACACTTGAATCTTTGCTCGTCCTCGAGTAAAGGTTAGAGAAAGTGAACAAGAGATTATTACATACTTAAAATAATAATGATCATAAAGCATCATTCCTAACATAGTTTATACAAACGGGTTATTTGGTACTGTCTATCATATATCCTTTAGATGTTGAGAAAAGGAACAAATCTCAAAGCAAAGTCATCTCCCTGAATTCTTGTTCTTGGTACTTAGAGTTTTTAGGACAGTTTGAATGGAAAACACATAGTTCATGCTTACTCCTCATATAGTACTCTCACGACACTCTTATAGGTGTTTGGTTCCTCACCAAGGCATAGCATGTGATTGCCTTATTTTTGTTTTATCCTAATCTATCGGGCTTATGTGGAGCTTGGTAGGGATAAACAAAGTAGCATACTTGTTTTGCATATAGTGTAAAGTCAAAACAAGGATCCTTTAATGTAATTCTTAGATCAAGATGTGCATGTGTAGAGTCAAAACAAGGACCATCTATAGTGTAAAGAAGAATGTCATAATCCTAGATCAAGATGGGCATGTGTGTGGAAAGTATGTGGACTAGAATGCTCCTTTAATGTAATCTCTCTCTCTACTTTATTTTACCTTGAGACATGGCTATCATTTTTCAACAATGGACCTTCATGTGCCCATATTTTTTTTGTGGACCTTCATGTGTCCAATTTTTTTTATAGTGGACCTTCACGTGTCCATTTTTTCTTTTTCTTTTGCTTAGCCTTAATGTCTCTTTTTACTAACTAGAGTTAGAGAGAGAGATATTGTAGAACTTTAATGTACGGAGCATCTATAGAGTGGAAATGAATGACATGTGCAGGCATACTTCTAGTGTAGAAGTTGCATATATAGATGGTGTGTACGTGATCTTGATCTTGGGATTATGACAAAATTCTCGACTAGGGTCAACAAGGTTTGACCAAACTCAAGACAAAAACAAGTAGCATGTGTGTAAATGGTTTTGATCATGTATGCATATGTATGGTTTTAGTAGGTATTTCTCACTATAGAGGAGTAAATGATACTATGGTTTTGAGATATTTTCAAAAACAAATCTCTAAGCACCTTAAAACAAAAACAGGTTTGAGTCTTAAGCCAAGATTTATCTCACTTTTAACAACAACATAGTCAATGCGGTTTCCTAATTTAGTTTACCCATGAGTATAAACATATGTAAGAACATGGTTTTATGTCATTAACATTCTTAGTATATCATAACTCAAGTCACTTTGGAGCTTTTTATTATATTCAGAATATGGAATGAGTGTGAAACTGCTTGAACCGAGAGGAGAAAAGGGAAACGAAACAGACAGCAGTGTTGAGCTTACTGTGCAGAGGTGAGCTGGTGGGCCCAGGTCACCATGGTCGGGTCGGCCGACCCCACCAAATGGTGGTTTTCGTTGCTATTTGCTTTTTCCTCCATTCAGTTTTACATCTGCAAAAACACTTTTCAAAAATTCAAGAAAACGGGGGTCGCCCGATCCCTTGCTTACCTCTGTTTTGTGCACTGCAGTGTGTCAGCCTGTGCTCAGCAGTTTAGTGTGGTTCAATGATGAAATTTGGGGGTTGTCTGATCCCCCCACACTTGAATTTTTCTATGAATGAACTCTGAATATAACGCAAAGGTAAAATGCAATGCGCTCTACTGGTGGCAAACACACCAGTAGAGACGAGATATATTTTATTTATTCTCTAAGAAGGGAAATACATTGGAAATTTAAAAGGAAAATTCAAAAGAAATAAATCTAAGATGAAACTTGGAAATACAAAATAAATCTAACATGGAACTTTATTCTAATCTAAGCTAAACTATTTATGGGGACGGGGGGTCTAGGAGGTCATCCCGCCCCATAGCCCTAGCGAAGCATTTGAGCTTCGCAGAGGTGCTCATCCTAAGATGGCGAAAGTCATCTTCTAAGTCTTTATTCGCCACCTTCAACTCTGACACCGTCTCCTCCAACACCCTGTTCTTTGCTTGCAGGGTGGAGGTGACGTGCATCAGCCTCTCCAGATCTGTTTTCTCGTCTTCCTCCTCGAACTGTCCCGGCGGCCCCTTGATCGACGGAGGGTCCATCCTCCGCCGAATAGAAGCCTGGGACTCCAGGGACTCCCGCAGCTCACCCTTCTCTTCCGTGTTGAGAGAAGGGACGACCACCTTCCCTCGGCCATGCCCACCGGCCATGATCCGATGGGTCTTCCAGAACGTGGGCGTTGACGGGGAGTACGACGAAGTGTACTCTGTACTCCCTGTCGTTGTGGTGATCACGCGCGGGTTCTCCTCCAGCTGGGCCTTCCCCTTCAGTGCGAGTTGGCCCGTGGTCGGCCTAGTCAGTGTGATGGAGCGGCCGGGGGATTTCCTGATCCCCCTTTTCGGAGTCAGCGAGCGGGACGATGCCGCCGCGCGAGGCGATGGACGGGGGGTGGTCGGCCGACCCCTGGTGGGATTGGGCGACCCCACCACCGGCCCAGCCAGCCCCCCTGGTGGAGGTACCATGGCCAGCGGCACCGCATCGATCACGTTGATCGCGAGGGCCTGCTCTAGATCTTTGGTTAGAGCCCGTCGTGGCGTGGGTGTTGCAGGGCGCGTAGGCTTGCTAGTGGGTGCCATGGCTAGTGCTTTAGGTCGCGGTGGAGAGTGCAGGGAAGGCTATGGGGCTCTGGCCTTGCATGGAATTGCGAGTAGGAAGAAGGAGATGGATGCAAGGTTAAATAGCGGCTGCAGGCGACTACGATGCCAATTTTCACGGGATCGCCGCGGAAAACTCGTAACTTCACAGAGCCCGTTGCGCCGCCGTTCCAATCCCGCAAGGCGGGGATCGCCCGACCCCCTAGTTGGGTCCTCGGAATGAATACTTCTCAAGTCCATGCTTCCCCTAACGTGTGTGCATTGAGGGTTGCAGGTGGGTGGATTGGCCGACCCCATTGGTGGGTGTCCGGCGCGGTCATGTCCCTAGCTCAAGCCCCTCTACGTGATTGTGCAACCCTTGTTGCAGGTGGGCCCCATATAGGGATCGCCCGACGCCCTAACTGGGGTCTGTGGGCCCCACCTCAAAGCCTAAGGTAAGTCTAGCCTATAACTTCTTGAACCATGACATGAAATCGAGGACAAGTAGCTTTTAGGATTTGATTCAAGCAATGAAGAGAAGAGACTTGTAGGTTTTAGGTTGTGTATAGTTTGAACTCTACCATGTCTACTTCATTTTCTATGGGATCATGATCATGAAAAACTTTAAGACGGTGGCCGTTTACCTTAAAGATGTTGTCGTCGGTGTCCTGAAGCGTGACAGCTCCATGTGTTGCGCCATCGATCACGAGGAATGGTCCTTCCCATTTTCTTTTTAGTTTTCCATGGCCAAAGAGCTTGACCCTTGAGTTGAACATAAGAACCTTGTTTCCCGAATGGAACTCCTTTTGCTTGATCCTCTTGTCATGCCATTTCTTGGTTCTCTCTTTATAGATCCTAGCATTGTGATAGGCCTTCTCTCTCCATTCTTCCAGTTCAGAGATCTGCATTCTCCTATTTCTTCCAGCTGCGGGCAAATCCATATTCCATCTCTTTATTGCCCAGTGTGCTCTATGCTCCAATTCCATGGGCAGATGGCATGTCTTGCCGTATACAAGTTGGTATGGGGTCATACCAATTGGAGTCTTGTATGCGGTCCTGTATGCCCATAGTGCATCTGATAGCATGCTTCTCCATGCTGTCCCCATTTCATTGACAGTCTTTTGCAGAATATTCTTGATTTGCTTGTTTGATGTTTCTGCTTGTCCGCTTGTTTGTGGGTGATAAGGTGTTCCAATATTGTGCCTTATCCCTCTTTCTGTTAAGTAGTGTTGGAACTTTCTGTCAATGAAGTGGCTTCCTCCATCGCTGATTACTAACCTTGGGGTGCCAAACCGTGGGAATATTATTTCCTTGAACATCTTCATTGCGTGCAATGAATCCGCTGACTTGCACGGCATGGCTTCAACCCATTTGGATACGTAGTCTACTGCCACCAGAATATACTAACAACCTTGAGACGGGGGGAAAGGACCCATGTAGTCAATTCCCCAGGCGTCGAACAACTCTACTTGTATGTTGTTTGTGAGTGGCATTGCATCACGGGCATTGATGTTCCCATGTTTCTGACACCTTGCACACTTCTTCGCGAAGTCCTTGGTGTCTTCATACATGGTAGGCCAATAGAATCCACTTTGCCAAATCTTGGCATGGGTTCGGAATGTTCCATAATGGCCTCCATACTCTGCTCCATGACACTTCTCCATGATCTTGACTGCTTCGTTCATGGGCACACACCTTCTTAGTATGCCGTCTTGGCATACTCTATAGAGATACAGGTCATCCCATAGATGCACCGAGCTCTCCTTTATAAGCTTCTTTTTGTCTACTCCAGGTGGTACGTAGCCTGAGACTATGTAGTTGACGATGTTTGCATACCACGGGTAGGTGTCTGAAACCTTGAGGAGTGTGTCGTCCCGAAGATAGTCGTTGATGGGCAGGTCCTGTTTATCCTCAGTTTGCATTCTAGACAAGTGGTCGGCTATAGAGTTCTCTACTCCCTTTTTATCTTTAATTTCTAGATCAAATTCTTGGAGGAGTAGGATCCATCTTATTAGCCGAGGTTTAGCATCTTTCTTAGTAAGTAGGTATTTCAGAGCTGCGTGATCGGTGTAGATGATCACCTTGGCTCCTACCAAGTAAGATCTAAACTTGTCTATAGCAAACACCACAGCTAAAAGTTCTTTTTCTGTAGTTGCATAGTTTAGCTGTGGTCCGGTTAGCGTTTTACTAGAATAGGAAATGGCATAGTGTTTCTTATCCTGGGTCTGTCCTAGGACAGATCCTACAACATAGTCACTAGCATCGCACATTATCTCAAAAGGTAGCGACCAGTCAGGGGGTTGAATGACTGGTGCCAAGATAAGTGCTTTTTTGAGATGGTAAAAAGAGTCTAAGCATCTGTCATCAAAGTCAAAGGGTGCGTCTTTAGCTAGCAGGTTTGTTAAAGGTCTAGCAATTTGAGAAAAATCTTTTATAAACCTTCTATAAAAACCGGCGTGGCCAAGGAAACTGCGAACGCCTTTAACATTCATGGGAGGTGGGAGCTGTTCTATAACTTTTATTTTAGCTCTATCTACCTCTATTCCACGTTCAGATACTCTATGTCCTAGCACTATCCCTTCTTGAACCATGAAGTGGCATTTCTCCCAGTTCAAGATCAAGTGCTTTTCTTGACAACGTTGTAAGACACGGTCCAGATTCTCTAAGCAGTGATCAAAGGTTGTTCCATAGACTGAAAAGTCGTCCATGAAAACTTCCATGATTTCTTCTATCATATCCGAGAAGATGGACATCATGCACCTCTGAAATGAAGCAGGAGCATTGGACAGGCCAAATGACATGCGCCTGTATGCATACATCCCATAGGGGCATGTGAACGTGGTCTTACTTTGGTCGTCGAGATGGATTGGAATTTGATGGTACCCCGAATACCCATCAAGGAAACAAAAGAAGGAATATTTGGCTAGCCGTTCCAACATCTCATCGATGAATGGTAACGGAAAGTGGTCTTTCTTTGTGGCCTTGTTAAGTTTTTGGTAGTCTATGCACATTCTCCATCCCGTGACGGTTCGTTGTGGAATCAATTCGTTGTTTTGATTTTTAACGACCGTCATTCCTCCTTTCTTAGGAACTACTTGGACAGGGCTGACCCACTCGCTGTTTGGAACAGGGTAGATTATGCCCGCGTGCAAGAGCTTCAAGACCTCCTTCTTTACTACTTCTCTCATTGCATTGTTGAGCCACCTTTGTGGCTCTCTGGAAGGTGTAGCATCGGGTTCGATCGGAATGCGATGTGTGCAAAGAGTGGGACTAATTCCCTTGAGATCTTGCAACGAATATCCTAAGATGGATCGGTGTTTTTCTAGGATGGTGATGAGTTTAGAAACTTCTTCCGTTGTAAGTCGATCACTAATGATCACGGGAGTCTCTCTATCACCATTAAGGAAGGCATACTTAAGCCCAGAAGGAAGTGGCTTAAGCTCTATAAAGGCTTTTGGTGGAGGTTCAGACTCATCCAAGTCTAACGGTTCATCTAAATCAGTGTCTTCTTCTTGGATAAAGTCATGGGCGTCTTCTTCTAGATCAGGCTGAGAAGTTTCTAGCGAAGATACCGACATCACCTCCTCTATTGGATCAGGCTTGGGTTTTGGTTTGGCTATCAAATTAATGGAGCCGGCAAATGGCACTGAAAGATCTAGATCTTTCCCAAGGTGACCCTTAAGGCTCCCTTCACGAAATCCCTCAATGAATCTCATGAGTGGGTGCCCAATTAACAAGTCGACCTCGTCTACGTCAAAGACATAGAAGTTTGCGAGGAAGCTAACCTTGTTAATTGTGATAGAAATATTCTGTGCAATCCCGCAACTCTCGACCAATTTTCCAGAAGGAAGCTTAAGGAATTTATTAGTCGGGTTTAGCGGTTCCTCACCTAGGAGTGTTAACATCAACAATTTAGACATTAAATTTACTCCTACAGCGGGATCATAGAGGGAATCTACAGCCGTCTTGTTTATGGCACACGATATGGATGTGAAATAGGACAAAAGCTTAACGACATCTAATGATGCTTCCGCCTCCCTGAACCATTCGTTGCTCATAATAGACATGAGCTCTTGGGGCAGTCGCCTTAAGGTAACCTGCCTCAAACTGGGTTGGCATGTGGTTATTAGGAGCTCTACGGGCTGTGGATCTCTTCTGCACAGGTTGTTTCGAGACATTGCCATAATCGGCGAAAAGATCTGTCTCGATATTTAGAGGATAATCCAAAGGATGAATTACTTCTTCCTTTGGAGGAGTAGGTGGTTGTGGTTCAGGTTTGACAGCTTGGGGTATAGGTAAAGGAGTTTCGGCTGTCGTAGGTTCGTCCCTAGGAGTTTGATCTTCCTCTAGAGTTTCACCATGGTCATCGGTGTAGGGGGTGTTCTTGAGAATGGTCGCAAGGACTTCCTTACCTTCACTAATGGGTAAGTGGAGGAAAGCTCCTTTAGAGGCTAAATCAAGGAATTGTGCGGAGTTTTTGCTAAGACCGAGATAGAAATGTTGCATAAGGGTTGGCTCGGTTATAGCTAAATCTGGGCCAGAGGATGCTAAGTCTGTAAGTCGTGCCTAGGCCGAACCTAGAGATTCCTTCTCGTCTTGTTTGAAGTTTAGCACATCTCTACGAAGACGAGCTACGCGGGACATGGGAAAGTATGTTAAGCAGAACATGGCTTGCAGTTTCTAGCTTTTCCTGTTAACGAGAACGGAAATAGCTTCCACTTAAGAGTGACTCGCCTCATCCCTAGGATGTGAATACACGAACAAATTTGTTCGAAATCACGTAGGTGGGTATAAGGATTCTCATCTACTTCTCCGAAAAGGGATTCTCTTGAACCATCGCTATGAGGCTGGGGCGAAGCTCATAGCGAACTGCCAAAATGGCATGAGATGAACTAGGCGGCTCCAACTCAGTGCCCGATGGAGCAGCGTAGTCAAAAAGGGTTGTTTGATCCAAACTGATTTATGAAATAAAAGTTCTAATCAAACTACGATAACTTTAATGACTTTGTTCTAGTTAACACAGCTACCGTTCCCCGGCAACGGCGCCAGAAAAGCTTGCTGACACTTCTTAATGCAACCACTAGAACTAGACTATGGAGCCTAATCCCCGGCAACGGCACCAGAGATGCTTGTTGACACCAGAAGTGGCAAACAGATATACCGCAAGCGTACGGTAGTCAATTGTAGCCTTTCACCGGGAGTATTCCAGGTATCGTATTTCCACAGGGAACGTGAAGTGGATTAACTAGAAGTAGGGTCGTCAAAGGATGATCAAAGGGTATATGATAACTGAGATAGAGAGGTCTTCTTAATATCAATATCTAGTACTGGTTTTCTAAGAGTACTGAGGTTTACCACCTCATTCCTTACTAGGGGCGAAGGATGAAACAATAGTTGATTAAAACGTTTTTGTGACGGAACGACCCTAATCCCATGGCCCACGTGTCCCTGTCAACCTCCGACAGCTGAACCCATGTTCCATGTGATTAAGACCTGTTCGCCACCGGGCTACATCAGCGCCCAATGTCCGCAGGATCATCTCACAATTCGGTTACAGCATTGCATACTTTTACAAATAACATCGGAATAAAGAGCGGAAGACTTAAATAACAATAGTTTTACAAAGCAGGGTTCCAAATAGAAATTAAGGTGCAGTTATTACAAACCAAGTTCTGATAATAGAGATAGACATAGGCAACGTAGTGGGGAACAACAAAGATACTTATAATCACCCAGCCCGAGGGTGTACAACTATTCTTCGGCCTCATCGGCCTCTTCCTGGACGATGGTCACGCAGCAGGGTGCAAGACACATCGGGGATTCTGTCATACCTGCAGCATGGGTAACAAACCCTGAGTACTGGGGTACTCAACAAGACTTACCCGACTAAGAAAAAGGGAGAAGACTCAGGAATGAGAGGCTTAGGGTAGTCAAGGTAAGGCTTAAGCAAGATCAGGTATTTTGCAGAAAAGCATTTTGTAAACCTTATTTTATTTTGGAAAGATTCAGTATTCCTCAATTCTTCATCGTTCCTGATTCATTTTACATTTCAAAACATTCCTAGTTGAGAACCACTCTCCGTTGATAGTCAGTGGACCAAGTCTCCATAACCGAGGAGCAACGTTAATCCGGATAAATAATACTCAGCTGAGGATCCCTATCCACACTGCATATGTAGCACCCAAGCTTGCATATGCCAACTCGTCTACCACGATTCCTCCAAGATTGGGCCCGGTCCTACGCCACCCGGAAGTACAGTACACCACTCCTATCCAGGTACGACGACCACGTGGGTACATGCTACTTCCGCCATCTCTCCACTCCCAGTGCGCGGTTGTCGGTCCAATAAAGGATTCCTCGGAGCCAGAGCTTTCCGTAGTATGTGAATAGTTGCAAGTCTTGGCCAGCAGGCCCCCATACGGATGGTCCCTAAAGTTTTTCCGTCAGCAACAAGCACCTCGGGACTCTAACCCAAGAGTACAGGTCCTGTCGGTTTTTCAACCCTGTCCCGGTCGGTGTCAACTGTTGAGTCCCGGACTACAACATGACGGCACCGTACGCTCGGACAACCCCTTCTCGACAATGACCACATGCTAGCTAGGCAAGCAGTCATCGAACGGGAAGTAAAGCCAAATTCCTCTAAAGATTCTTTCAGTGATCATACCTTTGGAATTGTCATTTTTATTGCAAAGTCTAATTCAATAAGCATTGCTAAGCATTTTTCAAATACTTTTGAAAAGCAGGTATCGGGTGTATCAGTGGTCAAGGTGGATAGTGCATCAATTAGGATAGCACACAACTCCTATAAACCTAATGCAATAATTTAACTCAAAAGCATTTAAGGAAATTATTTTATAAATTCAAGGAAGGATTAAATGCACCGGGGCTTGCCTTGAAGAGCAAAGACAGCTGGCTCAGGGTTGGAGGTGCAGAGGTCGAATCTCGGGGTTACTTCGGGAGCAGGTTCGTCGGCGGCGGCCTCGACTTTGACTCCTTCTTCGGTGACTATACGAATGCAATGATGCATGCACATGAGTATGCTAGCATGAACAATGCAACACAGGGCATACAACATGAACCCTAATCACTTTTTCTATTTTTCTTAATTATTAAAAAAAAATCATTTTATGCAGTTGCTCCAAAAATTACCAAATTAATCACATAAGTTCATTATGGTGTAGATAGATGGCAAAACAACTTTCATAATTTTTGGAGGTCATTAAGGTGCTCAAATAAAATCAGACATTAATTAACAAACGACACTATTAAATAATTAAAGATAAATGCTCAAAAATCAACTTGTTCCAAAAGACTTCAAAATTTCACCAGAGACTAAACATGGCATAGGAAGCTCACAAAAATTTATCTCATGATTTTTGGAGTTATAAAAGATTTTCTAAAAAAATCCAAAATGATCCATTTATTAATTAAAAGAGGGATTTTACATTTTCAAATTCTTGCAGAAAAGTCAAGTTTCATATTTTTATAAAATACTACATGGTATAAAGACTCAACTGTAAAATTTTTAGAATTTTTAGAGTGACACAGAAAATCATACAAAAAGATGAAATAACAAGACTATTCATATTTTTGAAAAGGAAAAGAGCACTGAGCTCGAGTCGGAGCGGGCTCGACGTCGAGGCTCGAGGCTCGGCTGAGAAAACGGAGGCTGGGCTCACCGAGAGTCAGAGGCAAGGCTCGGCGAGGCGGATGGAAAAGAGGGCTCGACGGACGAGGCCTCGGCGGGGTTCTCTTGCGGCAGATTTCTCGAGGCTTGAGGCTCGGTGGTAGCTGCGATTCGCCCGAGGCTGAGGCTAGTCTCGGCTGCTTCGAGGGGCGGGGTTCGAGGATGTGCTCGAGGGTGTGGCTCAGGAACGTGCTCGAGGGTAGTGCGATTCGCCCGAGGCTTGGGGCTCGCTACGGTCGAGGGTGCGGCTCGAGGAAGGAGACGACCGCGGCGGCACTCCGGCGATCCGGCGACCCTGTACACCAGGCACGGCCACCAGTAGCCGGTTAGGAGCGCAAGAAGGCAAGGAAAGAAGATCAGAGGTCAGAGGGAGGAGAGGTGGAGCGACGGCGACGAATTCCGTCGACCCGAGTCGGTCGGCTTCTCACCGGCGCTGAGGAAGACGGGCTTGCACTCGGCGGTGGGAGCCGGTAGCGGTGAAATTGAGGGGTGGGAAAGCTTCATGGGCTCGAGGCGGAGTTGTTGGGTTAGTTGGTTGATCGGCGGAGACTCTGGAGTGTGCTGGTCACGGTGGCGGGGTGAGTGCGGAGCTCCGGCCGGCCGGCGGGCCTTTTATAGGCGCGGCCAGGGGCAGATAGAGAGCGCGCGGGGGTGGATAAGAATGCCCATGACGCGTGCTATCGATCTCATGATGAAGAAAGGACAGAAATCAGTTTGGGACCCGGGCGTCGTGCTTGCCGGCGACGGCCAAGCGGCGTCGACGTCAGGGAGCAGTGGGGGACGGGGGCGGAGGTCAGCGCTTGCGCGTGCGGATGCGGCATGATGGCGCGGACAGCGGCGGTAGGTTGGAGGCAGGCGAGTAGCTGCCAGGCGCGTGGCTCACACGGCGCCGGCGAGCTGCCATGACCGGCCCCCCTTGGCCCTAGGTAGAAGATGAACAGGGCTAGGGTGTAGGGTTTGACTTTCTGTACTTTGCAAATTTCTCCCAAAAATTAAACTGAGCAGCAAAAACTCAAAATACCAAAGTTGTGCAGAAAAAGGAGATCTACAACTTTGTCAAAAAGATTATTTTCAAATTCCAAACAGTTCTTGAATTATTTTCGAAATTAGAAAAGGGGACACTTTTAAGATTTGAATAATTTCAAAATTACTTTTGATTTTATATAGAAACATGAAAATCTGCAAATGCCAAAGTTGTTCGTCTAGATAAGATTTACAACTTTGCTTTTTGGACCAACTCCAAATTCTTAATAATTTTTGAATTATAACAAGAGGGGTAAAAGTAGAGTTTGGAAAATTAGGGTTTTTCAAAAGGCAATCCAATTCTATTTTTGATTTTTGATCTTTGGTCAACACAACAAACATCAAGGCACAAACTGAGCAAGATTTACACAGAGCTAGACACAGAGGTGAAATTACCATTTTACCCTTATAGGAAGATTTGGGCATTTAGGATTTTTTTTTTGAAAAGAGATTGCTACACAAGTACTAAGCAAACATAAATGCAAGGCAAGAATGATTAATGACTAATGATGATGACATGTCAGGTTAATTACATACTAAACACTAGAGGTGTTACAGCCCTTCCCCCTAAAAGAATTCTCGCCCCGAGATTCTGCGTCTTAAGAAGAACAAGGGTAAAACCTTACATCTATAGAGTATCGAGAATGTCGGGATAGTTCTTTGCCAAGAAGTCTTCAGATTCCCAAGTGGCTTCTTCTTCAGAGTGTTGGTTCCATTGGATCTTGTACCATCTTGTGGTGGTCCTCCGGGTAACACGATCTTTGTGATCCAACACGCGAACTGGATACTCCGAGTATGACAGATCAGGTTCTAACTCAACACCTTCAACATCTACCACATGTTCGGGCACTCGGAGACACTTCTTGAGTTGGGAGACGTGAAACACATTATGAACTGCCAAAAGATGATCGGGCAACCTTAGCTTATAAGCTACCTTGCCACAACATTCCAGAATTTCAAAGGGACCAATATAGCGAGGTGCTAACTTCCCTTTAACTCCAAAACGAGTGACTCCCTTGGTGGGTGAGACTTTCAGGTACACATAATCTCCGATTTGAAACTTCAGAGGTCGACGTCTTTTGTCGGCATAGCTCTTCTGTCGAGATTGCGCAATTCTCATATTCTCTTGTATTTGCTTGACTTTTTCTTCCATATCTTTCACTAGGTCAACTCCAAAGAATTCTCTTTCTCCAGGTTCAGACCAACTGAGGGGTGTATGACAACGGCGACCGTACAGTGCTTCAAAGGGTGCCATTTTAATGCTTTCTTGGTAACTGTTATTATATGAGAATTCTGCCAAGGACAGACAGTCATCCCAAGTATCTGCGAAGGTGAGCACACATGCTCTCAACATATCCTCTAACACTTGGTTGACTCGCTCAGTTTGTCCATCTGTTTGTGGATGATATGCTGTACTATGCAAGAGCTTGGTTCCAAGTGAGGTATGGAACGCTTTCCAGAACCTTGCGACAAACTGGGTACCACGATCAGAGATGATGCTCTTGGGTATACCATGGAGTTTTACTATGTTGTTCTTGTACAAAGTGGCATAAGTGGGGACGGTGTAACTGGTCTTCACTGGCAGGAAGTGAGCTTGCTTAGTGAGGCGATCCACGATCACCCATATGGAATCAAAACCTCTTGATGTCTTGGGTAGACCATTGATAAAGTCCATACTGATATCGTCCCATTTCCAAGCAGGTACAGATAAAGGTTGCAATTCTCCCCGAGCTTCATGTGCACGGCTTTGACTTTCTGGCAGGTATCGCACTGAGCGACATACCGGGCGATCTCAATCTTCATCTTTGTCCACCAAAATTTCTGCTTCAAATCCTGGTACATTTTGTTGCTGCCGGGGTGGATGGAGAATCTAGTCAAGTGTGCTTCATCAAGGATTAACTTTCTTAACTCAGGCACTTTAGGAACTACTAACCGATTCTTAAACCATACTACTCCTGCATCATTAATCCTGACACAATCAGCCCTTCCGGATTGGACCTTTTCGATGATGTGCTTGATTCCAGGGTTATCTTTCTGTGCAGCGATGATCTGCTCTCTGATAGGGGTTTCTATTCTGATATTACTCAGAGTTCCTTGCGGAATCATTTCAATATTCAAGTTTTCCAGCTCATAACACAAAGAAGAATCACAGGGTTTCTTCATCAGACAGTTGCAATAAGACTTGCGACTGAGTGCATCGGCGACCACATTCGCCTTACCCGGATGGTAATGCACTTCAAGATCATAGTCCTTAATTAACTCAAGCCATCTTCTCTGTCTCATATTCAACTCTTCTTGAGTGAAGATATACTTCAGGCTTTTGTGATCAGTGTACACATTACAGGTACTGCCCAACAGATAATGACGCCAGATCTTCAAGGCATGCACTACTGCTGCTAACTCGAGATCATGAGTTGGATAATTCTCTTCATGTTGCTTAAGCTGTCGGGAGGCATATGCGATCACTCGACCTTCTTGCATCAAAACACAACCCAAACCAGTACCAGATGCATCACAGTAGACATCAAAGGGCTTCTCGATGTTCGGCTGGGCTAACACTGGTGATGTGGTCAACAGTTTCTTCAACGTTTGAAAGGCTTGCTCACAAGCTGGTGACCAGACAAACTTCACAGAATTCTTTACTAACTCAGTGATAGGCTTGGCGATTCTTGAGAAATCCGGAATGAATCGACGATAATATCCGGCCATTCCCATAAAGCTGCGGACTTGATGAGTAGGTGGCTTCCAATCCAGAATGTCTGCCACTTTACCAGGGTCAACTGACACACCTTCAGCGGATAGGACATGACCAAGGAACTGTATCTGATCTAACCAGAACTCACATTTACTGAACTTGGCATAAAGCTGATGATCTCTGAGACGGGATAGAATGATACGAAGATGTTCGGCATGATCTTCAGGGGTTTTTGAGTAGACAAGGATGTCGTCAATGAACACGACCACGAATTTATCAACCTCTGGCATGAACACAGAGTTCATGAGGTACATGAAATGAGCAGGGGCATTGGTCAAACCGAAGGACATGACCAAGTACTCATATAGGCCGTATCTGGTGGTGAAAGCTGTTTTAGGAATATCTTCAGGACGTATCTTTATTTGGTGGTAGCCAGATCTGAGATCGATCTTGGAGAATACTTTGGCTCCAGCTAACTGGTCAAAGAGAAGATCAATACGAGGCAAGGGATATTTATTTTTGATGGTGACTTCATTGAGTGGGCGATAATCAACACATAGCCTGAGACTCTTGTCTTTCTTCTTTACAAAGATTGCAGGACAGCCCCAAGGAGACGAGCTTCGGCGAATGAAACCCTTGTCCAACAAATCTTGTAATTGGATTTTGAGCTCTGCCAACTCTCTTGGAGGCATTCGATAAGCTCTGCGGGATATGGGAGCAGTCCCGGGCTTTAGCTCTATGGCAAACTCGACATCATGGTCAGGAGGCAGACCAGGCAAATCCTCAGGAAAAACATCAGGGAATTCACAGACCACGGGGATGTCTCTGGTTTCCAGAACATAGGCGGTATTTATTTGAGTGGCTGCTGGTTTTTGAGGCATTGGAAGTTGGAGAAAGAGTTTGGAGGTACTGTTAGGAATATCCACCCTCACAACTCTATTCAGGATGTCGATCATGGCTTTATACTGACACATCCAATTCATGCCTAGGATGACATCTATCTCCTGATCACGAAGCACTATCATGGTGGTGGGAAATACATGTTCCCCCAACATTACTGGTATACTGCGAACCACTTCCTTAGTACTTATACGCCCTCCAGGCGAAAATATGCAGAAACTTTCTTTTAAATCCTCAATTGATATCTCATGCTTGTTGACAAAAGTACGACTGATGAAGGAATGCGATGCACCAGAATCAAACAATACAACTGCAGGATGATTGGCAACAGGAAACCTACCGATCATGACGGGCTCCCCTTCTGGTATATCGCTGACAGCGGTGTAGTAGACTTGCCCGTGCTTCTTGACAATCTTGCCTTTCTGGACATGTTGCTGTTGTGCACGGTACTGCTGCTGCTGCTGAGATCCTCCAGGATTCTTCTGAGCATACCTCTTGGGCTTTGGGCACTCACGAGACCAGTGACCAAGTTGGCCGCAGTTGTAGCAGGGATGGTTGTAGGCTGTTTGTGGAGTGGTGATACGAACACCTGGGGCGTTCGGCTGTGTGGCACTCTGCTGGTTGGCTTTATGGGTGGTGGCCGCGGTACGGACGACCACTTGCTGGTTGGGGTAAGGTAGGCGATTTTGGTGGTGACTGGGGTGGTATATGATCCTCTGGCGCTTGTGACCGCCAGAGAAACTGCTGGATCCTGCTTTCTTCTTCTTCTTTTCCTCTTGATACTGACGGTTGCTTTCTTCATATGCAACAGCACGATCAACGGCATCATGATACGAACCGGTCAGGTTATTGGACAGACTTCTGCGGATCTTAGGATGCAAACCTCTAAGGAAACAATCCCTCTTCTTTTCATCTGTGTTGGCATACTCTGAGGCATACTGGCTAAGATGGTTGAACTGACCCACATACTGCATCACTGTGGAGTCCTTCTGCTGCAGTGCCAGAAACTGATCAAGCTTCATCTTCATTAATCCTGAAGGGATGTGATGTGCACGGAAAGCGGTGCGGAACTCTTCCCAGGTCAACTGATGACCTTCTGGCTGGGCAGCCAACAGGTTGGCATACCAAGCGCTTGCTGGACCACGAAGCTGCTGGGAAGCGAACCGGGGCTTCTGGATGTCGGTACAGCGGAGAAGACTGAACTTTTGCTCCATAGTGCGGAGCCAATCATCAGCTTCCAGGGGTTCATCTGCTTTGGTGAAAACTGGTGGACGGGTCTCGGTGAAATCCACATATATGGTCTCGTTGTTGATGTTATGGCGACCACGGTGACCATTGTTCTGCTGCCCCTGATTTTGAGCCATCAGGTTAGCAGCGGCTGCCAAGGCTGCAATGGCATCTGCCAGGGTAGCAGGAACAGGTGGAGGGTTTGGAAGGTTGGCACCATCAGAACGTCCAGCTCCAGTGCGAGTGTTCACAGGCATCTGTTAAACAACTTGGAACTTAGCATTCATAGATTGAGTTCTGAAACAACTGACTGATAAGCTTCACTGATACAAAGGTTGATAGATTGATAAAGATGACTGACAGATAACAACGGACTGATAAGGGGAAAAGGTACGAAAAGAAAGATACAGACTGACTTAACAAAAGACAGACTAACGCTCCCAAACCTAGACTAAGGTTTTAGGTAAACAGGTGGTACAGACACATGGGAACTCCATCTCCTAAAAAACGGGTCTAGTCCTCATCGATGATGATCATTTCTTCGTCGTTGTCTTCTTCTTCGAGGATGAGCTCAGGCTCTTCCTCCTCGTCCTCGTCTTCAGCGTGGACGTCCTCAGCAGGTTCAATTTCTTCGTCCACGTCTGGCTCTTGATCCACATCGGGTTCTTCCACTACTCCGTCCTCAGGGTCTTCCATAACCGGGGGTACCAAGGGGTGGAGTTGATCATACAGCTGATGCACTTCCTCATGAAGCATATCATTGAACTATTCAATCTGAGCTGTGTACTGCTGCAGTCCGTGGAGCTCGGCTCTGGTGACGTCCTCGCGGATCCAAGCATCATTGCGCTGCTCGATAGTGCGAACCGTGTTCCGGTTGGCCTGCTCCAGGGAAGCTCGTGCCTCATAAAACTCCAGGCGTGAGTGGTAGAAGTCACGCTCCAAGTTCTTCAGCTCAGCCTTCAGATCCTTGATCTCCTCCTTCAGGTTCTTACGGGTGCGGCGGGGAAAGCGACGACCATTGGAAGATTCGGCAGTCTCTTCTCCAACGCGTGGTGCCAGCTGATGGCGCGGCACGCCATTGGGTCCAGTCGACTTGCGAGCAGTCAGCTTGATACGGGCCATGTCTGGACAAGATTAGATGGATGAGAAAGGCTAGCAAGAACAGGTAAAGGCATACTACCCCAACGAACTTAGAGAGGAAGTTAACTTAAGTGATTATGACATGATGCATGAATCGTTCCTACGGAACAAAGCCATGCAATAAATAAATAAGGTACATAGGGCTTAAAATATGTTGTTCCACTAGCTAGTGTTGCCATATGAGAGACAAGATGAGAGAAGCAATTTGGACTCAAAATAGTCAAGTTTAGTTTGTTTGAACTCAAAAGGTCTTTTGAAGTTTTCGCAAAAACGAACACTGCAACGTTAAAGTGAGATGCTCCGATACCACTCTGTGACGGAACGACCCTAATCCCACGGCCCACGTGTCCCTGTCAACCTCCGACAGCCGAACCCATGTTCCATGTGATTAAGACCTGTTCGCCACCGGGCTACATCAGCGCCCAATGTCCGCAGGATCATCTCACAAATCGGTTACAACATTGCATACTTTTACAAATAACATCGGAATAAAGAGCGGAAGACTTAAATAACAATAGTTTTACAAAGCAGGGTTCCAAATAGAAATTAAGGTGCAGTTATTACAAACCAAGTTCTGATAATAGAGATAGACATAGGCAACGTAGTGGGGAACAGCAAAGATACTTATAATCACCCAGCCCGAGGGTGTACAACTATTCTTCGGCCTCATCGGCCTCTTCCTGGACGATGGTCACGCAGCAGGGTGCAAGACACATCGGGGACTCTGTCATACCTGCAGCATGGGTAACAAACCCTGAGTACTGGGGTACTCAACAAGACTTACCCGACTAAGAAAAAGGGAGAAGACTCAAGAATGAGAGGCTTAGGGTAGTCAAGGTAAGGCTTAAGCAAGATCAGGTATTTTGCAGAAAAGCATTTTGTAAACCTTATTTTATTTTGGAAAGATTCAGTATTCCTCAATTCTTCATCGTTCCTGATTCATTTTACATTTCAAAACATTCCTAGTTGAGAACCACTCTCCGTTGACAGTCAGTAGACCAAGTCTCCATAACCGAGGAGCAACGTTAATCCGGATAAATAATACTCAGCTGAGGATCCCTATCCACACTGCATATGTAGCACCCAAGCTTGCATATGCCAACTCGTCTACCACGATTCCTCCAAGATTGGGCCCGGTCCTACGCCACCCGGAAGTACAGTACACCACTCCTATCCAGGTACGACGACCACGTGGGTACATGCTACTTCCGCCATCTCTCCACTCCCAGTGCGCGGTTGTCGGTCCAATAAATGATTCCTCGGAGCCAGAGCTTTCCGTAGTATGTGAATAGTTGCAAGTCTTGGCCAGCAGGCCCCCATACGGATGGTCCCTAAAGTTTTTCCGTCAGCAACAAGCACCTCGGGACTCTAACCCAAGAGTACAGGTCCTGTCGGTTTTTCAACCCTGTCCCGGTCGGTGTCAACTGTTGAGTCCCGGACTACAACATGACGGCACCGTACGCTCGGACAACCCCTTCTCGACAATGACCACATGCTAGCTAGGCAAGCAGTCATCGAACGGGGAGTAAAGCCAAATTCCCCTAAAGATTCTTTCAGTGATCATACCTTTGAAATTGGCATTTTTATTGCAAAGTCTAATTCAATAAGCATTGCTAAGCATTTTTCAAATACTTTTGAAAAACAGGTATCGGGTGTATCAGTGGTCAAGGTGGATAGTGCATCAATTAGGATAGCACACAACTCCTATAAACCTAATGCAATAATTTAACTCAAAAGCATTTAAGGAAATTATTTTATAAATTCAAGGAAGGATTAAATGCACCGGGGCTTGCCTTGAAGAGCAAAGACAGCTGGCTCAGGGTTGGAGGTGCAGAGGTCGAAGCTCGGGGTTACTTCGGGAGCAGGTTCGTCGGCGGCGGCCTCGACTTTGACTCCTTCTTCGGTGACTATACGAATGCAATGATGCATGCACATGAGTATGCTAGCATGAACAATGCAACACAGGGCATACAACATGAACCCTAATCACTTTTTCTATTTTTCTTAATTATTAAAAAAATCATTTTATGCAGTTGCTCCAAAAATTACCAAATTAATCACATAAGCTCATTATGGTGTAGATAGATGGCAAAACAACTTTCATAATTTTTGGAGGTCATTAAGGTGCTCAAATAAAATCAGACATTAATTAACAAACGACACTATTAAATAATTAAAGATAAATGCTCAAAAATCAACTTGTTCCAAAAGACTTCAAAATTTCACCAGAGACTAAACATGGCATAGGAAGCTCACAAAAATTTATCTCATGATTTTTGGAGTTATAAAAGATTTTCTAAAAAATCCAAAACCATCCATTTATTAATTAAAAGAGGGATTTTACATTTTCAAATTCTTGCAGAAAATTCAAGTTTCATATTTTTATAAAATACTACATGGTATAAAGACTCAACTGTAAAATTTTCAGAATTTTTGGAGCGACACAGAAAATCATACAAAAAGATGAAATAACAAGACTATTCATATTTTTGAAAAGGAAAAGAGCACTGAGCTCGAGTCGGAGCGGGCTCGACGTCGAGGCTCGAGGCTCGGCTGAGAAAATGGAGGCTGGGCTCACCGAGAGTCAGAGGCAAGGCTCGGCGAGGCGGATGGAAAAGAGGGCTCGACGGACGAGGCCTCGGCGGGGTTCTCTTGCGGCGGATTTCTCGAGGCTGGCCTCGGCTCACTCGAGGCTTGAGGCTCGGTGGTAGCTGCGATTCGCCCGAGGCTGAGGCTAGTCTCGGCTGCTTCGACGGGCGGGGTTCGAGGATGTGCTCGAGGGTGTGGCTCGGGAACGTGCTCGAGGGTAGTGCGATTCGCCCGAGGCTTGGGGCTCGATACGGTCGAGGGTGCGGCTCGAGGAAGGAGACGACCGCGGCGGCACTCCGGCGATCCGGCGACCCTGTACACCAGGCACGACCACCAGTAGCCGGTTAGGAGCGCAAGAAGGCAAGAAAAGAAGATCAGAGGTCAGAGGGAGGAGAGGTGGAGCGACGGCGACGAATTCCGTCGACCCGAGTCGGTCGGCTTCTCACCGGCGCTGAGGAAGACGGGCTTGCACTCGGCGGTGGGAGCCGGTAGCGGTGAAATTGAGGGGTGGGAAAGCTTCACGGGCTCGAGGCGGAGCTGTTGGGTTAGTTGGTTGATCGGCGAAGACTCTGGAGTGTGCTGGCCACGGTGGCGGGGTGAGTGCGGAGCTCCGGCCGGCCGGCGGGCCTTTTATAGGCGCGGCCAGGGGCAGATAGAGAGCGCGCGGGGGTGGATAAGAATGCCCGTGGCGCGTGCTATCGATCTCATGATGAAGAAAGGACGGAAATCAGTTTGGGACCCGGGCGTCGTGCTTGCCGGCGACGGCCACGCGGCGGCGACGTCGGGGAGCAGTGGGGAACGGGGGCGGAGGTCAGCTCTTGCGCGTGCGGATGCGGCATGATGGCGCGGACAGCGGCGGCAGGTTGGAGGCAGGCGAGTAGCTGCCAGGCGCGTGGCACACGCGGCGCCGGCGAGCTGCCATGACCGGCCCCCCTGGCCCTAGGTAGAAGATGAACAGGGCTAGGGTGTAGGGTTTGACTTTCTGTATTTTGCAAATTTCTCCCAAAAATTAAACTGAGCAGCAAAAACTCAAAATACCAAAGTTGTGCAGAAAAAGGAGATCTACAACTTTGTTAAAAAGAATATTTTCAAATTCCAAACAGTTCTTGAATTATTTTCGAAATTAGGAAAGGGGACACTTTTAAGATTTGAATAATTTCAAAATTACTTTTGATTTTATATAGGAACTTGAAAATCTGCAAATACCAAAGTTGTTCCTCTAGATCAGATTTACAACTTTGCTTTTTGGACCAACTCCAAATTCTTAATAATTTTTGAATTATAACAATAGGGGTAAAAGTAGAGTTTGGAAAATTAGGGTTTTTCAAAAGGCAATCCAATTCTATTTTTGATTTTTGATCTTTGGTCAACACAACAAACATCAGGGCACAAACTGAGCAAGATTTACACAGAGCTAGACACAGAGGTGAAATTACCATTTTACCCTTATAGGAAGATTTGGGCATTTAGGATTTTTTTTTTGAAAAGAGATTGCTACACAAGTACTAAGCAAACATAAATGCAAGGCAAGATTGATTAATGACTAATGATGATGACATGTCAGGTTAATTACATACTAAACACTAGAGGTGTTACAGTTTTCCACCTAACAACTACTGAGGCGACAATGCTGCTACCCAACTATTATTTTCAACTTGCCAGTGATCGATCTTGTAACCAAACTTGTAGATGGTATGTAGCTCTAACCAGAGAAGCAAGTGGTTTAGTGTTTAACCAAGTGGTTTAAGAGAAAATTGCGCTTGAAAATTGCCCGTCAGTCGGCCTGACGGCCACTGAACCCGGCCGGCACAGTTCAAACGCGCACGGCGTCGTGGCTGACCGCGCGTAGAAACTGGCCGCCGCGTGGCGCCCGGCGCCCGGCCAGCCTAGCCAGCGCGCGCAGCGTGGTGAGTGAAGAAGCCCGGGCACGCCTTCGCCCGCCAGACGCTCCCTCCCCTTTGCCTCTGCATCCGTTTCGCTCTCGCCGATGCCGAGCGGGAGAAAGGCGAAGCCGACCGTCCGCCGTGCGTTCACCGCCGTCCTGCCGTGCCATTGCCCAACTGACCACCCAGCCAGCCTCGCCTCGCGTTCCTCCCTCCTCTACCGTAGCCAGTGCTCGCCAAATAAGCCTCGGTAAGCCACGGAATACGTTTCCGCCATGGCCGCCATGACCGCCGAGCTCGGTCCGCCATGGCCGAACCCTTTTCTATGCAAGTCCGTCCATTCTAACCCGTGTTCGTTGGTCGCTAGGGTTCGTAGATGGAGTAGCGGTTGCTAGTTTGGCCGATTAGGGTGTGGATGTCGCAGTACGTCGCCATCCGCCGTGCTCGCCGGAGATGGTGTGCCCGTGGCTCCGGCCGTCCACTGTGTGAGCATCTAGGCCCCCAGTGGGTTTCAGTGATTGGATGACAACGGTAAATTACTATGACTAACGTGTGTTTTGCAGAAACAGTTGAGTTAGGTCATGGTAATGATGATCATGAGGGCACTATGGTATTCATGCCCCCTTATTGATGGAATTCGTTCGGTTTTCAAAGGATGGACGACGAAGACGGTGATAGGCTAGTCCTAAGTGTCATTTGGTGTGGAAGGACACTTAGAGTAGCATAGGTCTTTGTTTTATCTTTGGCCGTACTATTAAGAGGGGTTTGAATGGGTAGCTTGACCTAGGTGAGACTTTTGAGTTAGGTGTGGTGCACACTTGTTAACCAAAGCCCTAGGTAGCTTAGAAAGGTCCCTAAGATCATAAGGAAGAAAGTTCGTGAAGGGAGCGTCGCAAACCGAAGTCGTTTTGGACTTCAAATTGTGACCGGACGCTCGATCCCTAGTGACCGGACGCTGGGGCTTGCGTCCGGTCAGTAGGTTTGGCTGAGGGGTCAGTCTGGTTGCGACCGGACTCACCCTCAGCGTTCGATTGAACGCACCAGGGGGGTGAGTCCGGTCGTACTCAGAGAGGTTCCAGAGAGGAAAATTGTCGACCGGACGTGTCCGGTCAGTGGTGATCGGACGCATGCAAGCGTTCGGTCAACACTTCGTACAGGTGTCAGGCCTAACGTCACGTAGCCGTTGGGCACTGACCGGACGCGTCCGGTCACCCCGACAGGTGCGTCCGGTCAGTGCATAACTGGCTGGACATACCCCTTCGTGCATGTTTCGAGTTGGGGGGTATAAATATGCCTCCGCCTCATTCATGCTGTCACTCTTGCTCATTTGAAAGGTTGCCAAACACATTGTGATTGCAAGTGAGTGCAAGAGGCCTAGTGAGGTTGAGAGTTTTGATAATTGAGTGATCAAACACCTCATTAGTGAGTAGAGAGTAACAAGTGTGCATCCACCCATCTCATTAGCCTTGTGTTGGTCAAGTGAGAGTTCTTGCTTGTTACTCTTGGTGATCGGCATCACCTAGACGGCTTGGTGGCGATCGGAGAGCTTGGTGATCATCCAAAGGCATTGTGGATGACCCAAGCCGTGTTGTGACCGGTAGCGAGCGATTCACCGGGCCAGAGTGGCGAAGAATCAGCTCGTAGTGAGCACTTGATCCTTGCGTGGATCAAGGGGGAGCGATACCCTTGCGCGGGTGCTCCATCGAGGACTAGGGGGGTGTGCCGACACCTCGATACCTCGGCAAAAAGATCGTCGTGTCATCTCTACTCCTTTACTTACGCATTTACTTTCAAGCAATTCAATTCCGCATTTACTTGTTGCTCTTTCACAAATTGAATTGCCATGCTAGAGTAGAAATGGCTTAGTGATAGTCTTCTATGCGTTTGTGTCTTGTCATACACTTCTAGGCACTAGGGGGTTAATTGGGCTTGATAGGTTTTAATTATTGCAAGAAGTTTTAGAAAAGCCCAATTCACCCCCCCTCTTGGGCATCTTGATCCTTTCAATTGGTATCGGAGCCTCGTGCTCTCGATTTAGGCTTAACCGCCTAGAGTTAAGATGTCCAGGGGTGACGGACCACCGCCCATGTTCGAGGGAGATGACTTTCCATATTGGAAAATTCGTATGGAGTCATACCTTGAAGCGGTAGATGTTAAATGCCACCAAGCCGCAATCACCGGCTTTCCCAAGCCTAAGGAGGGTACAAGCTTAACCCCTCATGAGGAAGAAAATGAGAAGTGGAATGCAAAGGCCAAAAACATCACCTTTAGAGGCATTTGCAAAGATGTGTTTAACCGTGTTCGGAACCACAAGAATGCCCATGAGCTATGGGATAACATTTGTGCGCTCCATGAGGGAACCAAGAGTGAGCGTGAGGAGCGTTATCATTTGGTCATGCAAAAGTTAAATTCTTTTGAAATGCTTGCTCATGAAAATGCCAATGAAATGTACTCACGCTTGAATGTTCTTGTAGAGGAGCTCAATGGTCTTGGTCTCACACAAATGCAACCATCCGATGTTGTGAGGAAGATTCTATGTGTCCTTCCTATTGACAAGTATGGACACATTGTGACGGTGCTACATCAAGGTGATCTTTCCACATCCACACCAACACAAGTCTTGGGGAAGATCAATGCTCATGAGATGTACATGCACATCACACTAAGTGGTGGCTCGTCCACCGACAAGAAGAAGGACTTGGCCTTCAAAGCAAGTCATGACAAGAAGGGCAAGTCCAAGGCAATTGTGGTGCATCATGAGAGCACAAGTGATGATGAGGATGATTCCAACATTGCTCTCATGGTGAGGAGGACCACCAAGATGTTGAAGAAGCTTCACAAGAATGGAGTCAACTTTGACTCAAGAAAGAATAAGTTCTTCACAAGTAGCAAGAGAAGGCCAATCTCCGAAATGGATTGCTACAATTGCGGTGATCTTGGCCATCTTGCTCATCAATGCCCCAAGCCCAAGAAAGAAAGCTACAAGAACAAGAACAAGGGCAAGAAAGATGACTCATCTAGCGAAGATGAGAAGAAGAATGAGAAGCCCTACAAAAAGGATGGCAAGAAGAAGAAGCAATACCACAAGAAAGGTGGCAAGGCCTATATTGTTGGTGGTTGGCTCACCGACATTGATTCCTCCGGTGGCTCATCAAATGAAGATAGTGATGATGAGAAGGAGAAGGTGGCCGCTCTAGTGATTGGGACTTCTACTCCACCACCTCCACCGTCACCATCATCCACTACACACCTATGCCTCTTGGCAAATGGTGATCGGAAGGTACAAAGTGATGATGACTCTAGTGATGATGAGAGTGATGGAGAGTTCAAAGCTCCTACTTATGATGAACTTGTTGAATTGCTAAATGACTATACTAAAATCATAAGAAAGACTAGAGCTAAGAATGATAGGCTTGCTCGTGACAATGAGGCTCTTGTTGAAAAATATGACAATGCTATGCATGCTAGTGATGAGTTGAAAAATGAACTTGCTACTATGTCATCTTCCATGAAGGAGCTCAAGTCTTCTAACAAAGAGCTCAAAGCTAAAAATGAAAAACTTGATAAGATGCATAGTGATCTTTCCACTAGTCATGTTTTGCTCAAGGAACAATATACTCAAGTGAAAGTAGATTATGATACTCTCACCATTGCTTATGATATGCTTTCACATGAGACACATGATGCTCCTAACCTTGTTGTTAAGTGTGACATAGCAACATCTTGTGAGGACTTGGTTAGTGAGCATGTTGAGCAAAGTGCTAGTGGCAAGGGCAAGAAAGTGGTTGAGGCCGATCACTATGATGACTTTGTCAAGATCAAGAATGAGAATGCAAAGCTCAAAGTTGATCTAGAAAAGCTTACAACCACCAAGCAAGTGATCATTCAAACTCTTGATGATCATTATAGCATGACACTTGAGCTAGACATGCTAAAAGAAGAGAACAAGAGATTGAAGATGGAGAGGGATTACAAAATGACACCATCCCAATTGGAACTCCAACAAGAGAATGACAAGCTCAAGAAGGAGAAAGAGCACCTCACCATCGGATTGAGGAACTTCACCAAGGGTCAATGTCTTCAAAGTGAGCTTCTCATGAACACCGTCATGAAGACAAATAGAAATGGCATTGGCTTTCTTGAAGAGAAGATGAAGCAACGCAAGAGCATCACAAAGCCAAAGAAGAAGAAGATTGGGAGATGTTATGAGTGTGGAAAGGAAGGACACTTTGCTCATGATTGTGAGGAGCCAAAGCCCACACCATTGCCCAAGCATGCTAGGCCCTTTGTTTTCAATGCTCACTACATGCTTAGACAAGATTCTAGTGGCAAAGTGAAAGTTATGTTTATGGGGCCACCTAACAAGAATAGGCCAAGGCAAATATGGGTTGCAAAGTCACTAGTTGAGAAGGTTAAGGGACCACAACAAGTTTGGGTCCCAAAAGCTCAAGCTTGATTTCTTATGTGTGTAGGTGAACTACAAGACCGGTGGATCACATTGGGTAATTGATAGTGGATGCACACAACACATGACCGGCGATCCCCGGATGTTCACCTCACTATAAGAGAATGTCGATGACCAAGAAAAGATAACATTTGGTGACAACTCAAAGGGCAATGTCAAAGGATTGGGCAAAGTTGCTATATCAAATGATCATACCATTTCCAATGTACTTCTTGTTGCATCCTTGAGCTTCAACTTGCTATCCGTTGGGCAACTTTGTGATCTTGGCTTTCAATGTTTGTTCATCGACAAAGAAGTGGTTGTGACCAAGAAAGATGATGCACAAGTGATCTTCAAAGGATTTAGATACAACAATCTCTACTTAGTGGATTTCTCCTCCAAAGATGCCAACTTGAAGACATGCTTGTTCACTAAGCAATCACTTGGTTGGCTATGGCATAGAAGGTTGGCTCATGTAGGGATGAACACTCTCAACAAGCTATTGAAGAAGGATTTGGTGTGGGGCTTGAAGGATGTCAAAATTGAGAAGGATAAGTTGTGTAGTGCATGTCAAGCTGGCAAGCAAGTTGCAAACACTCATCCAACCAAAGCCTTTGTATCAACATCAAGAGAGCTAGATCTTCTTCATATGGATCTATTTAGGCCAACAACATATGCAAGCTTGGGTGGAAATCTCTATTGCCTAGTGATTGTTGATGACTATTCTAGATACACTTGGGGCCTGTTTGGTTCGCGGACGAGCTTAGTCTGGCTCGCATAGAGGGAGCCTGGTTCTTGGTAGCCAGGCCCAATACATACAAGAACGTGGTGTTTGGTTGTCTGTATGCACGAGACAGGTTGAGCTGAGAAGTTGTTTGGTTGCTCGTATGGGAACGAGTTACATGAGATAAAAATATATAAATAATCATCATCATGACATTTATTACGGACAACTATTATCGTATAACACTTAGTTTACCTTAATTCTCCTTAATATACTTCGAAATATATTAATATCATTTAATATATGCTAATAATATATTAATAACGTCATTAGATGACTAATTACCTGCACCAAGCGAGCCTGGCCCGGCAGAAACGGCCGATTTCTGCGTTCCTCCAGAGCCAGGCTGCGGGAGGAATCTTGCACGAGCAGAACCTGGCCAGACAGATACGCGAACCAAACAAACGTCTGTTCTCGCATCTGTGGAGCCTGGCTGAGGGGTGGTGCAGCCAACCAAACACACCCTTGGGTATTCTTTCTTCATGATAAATCCGAAGCAACCCCTTCATTCAAGAAGTTTGCCAAGAGAGCTCAAAATGAATTTGATGTGAAGATCAATAAGATAAGAAGTGATAACGGAAAGGAGTTTGACAACACCCATATTGAGGAATATTGTGATGAAGTTGGGATCAAGCATGAAGTCTCCGCAACCTACACACCACAACAAAATGGGGTAGTTGAGAGGAAGAACCGGACCCTAATGACCCTAGCAAGGACAATGCTAGACAAGTACTCTACACCGGAGAGATTTTGGGCGGAAGCAATGAACACCGCTTGCTATGCATCAAACCGATTGTTCCCCCATCGTCTACTTGGCAAGACCCCCTATGAGCTACTCAACAACAAGAAGCCGGATGTATCCTTCTTTAGAGTGTTTGGGTGCAAATGCTACATCTACAAGAAGCACCAACACCTAGGGAAGTTCCAACGCCGATGTGATATTGGTTTTCTTGTTGGTTACTCATTGAAGTCCAAAGCATATCGAGTATTCAACCATGCCACCGGGATGGTAGAAGAAACATATGATGTGGAATTCAATGAATCTAATGGCTCTCAAGGAGAGCATGAGAATCTTGATGATGTAGGTGATGAACCATTGAGGGAAGCAATGAGGAACATGCCGGTTGGAGCCATCAAGCCTAAAGATGATGATGATGATGTGCAAGTCATTGACAAGCCATCCTCATCCAATGTACCACTTGATGATGACAAAGATGGGAGGGATCCAAATGAAGACACTCATGTCTCTCATGACCAAATGGTGGTACAAGCTCAAGATGTTGGTGCTCCACAAGCGGCCCCTCAAGTGGTTGATCGAAGGACTACTCCTCTTCTACAAGCTCATCCTCAAGATCTCATCATAGGGAGTCCGACAAGGGGTGTAATGACTCGATCTCAAAAACTTGCTTTATTTATGGAACATCACTCCTTTGTTTCTCTTGTTGAGCCTACCATTGTAGATGAAGCTTTAGGTGATCCGGATTGGGTGAATGCCATGCATGAAGAATTAAACAACTTCACCCGCAACCAAGTTTGGACACTTGAAGAGCGACCAAAAGGCGCAAGAGTCATTGGAACAAAATGGGTGTTTAGGAACAAGCAAGATGATCAAGGCAAGGTTGTTAGAAACAAGGCAAGGCTAGTTGCAAAGGGGTTCTCTCAAGTTGAAGGCTTGGATTTTGGAGGGACCTTTGCACCGGTTGCAAGACTCGAAGCCATTCGTATCCTCCTTGCATATGCATCACATCATGACATTAAGTTATATCAAATGGATGTGAAAAGTGCATTTTTAAATGGCTTCATAAATGAACTAGTCTATGTTGATCAACCTCCCGGGTTTGAAGACCCTAGACATCCTAATCATGTTTATAGGTTGTCCAAGGCGCTATATGGGCTCAAGCGAGCCCCTAGAGCGTGGTACGAGCGCCTCCGGGACTTCCTCATTGAGAAGGGCTTCACCATTGGGAAGGTCGACACCACACTATTCACCAAGAAGCTTGATGGAGAGATCTTCATTTGTCAAGTCTACGTCGATGATATCATCTTCGGGTCAACAAATGAAGCCTATTGCAAGGAATTTGGTGACTTGATGTCCAAGGAGTTCGAGATGTCTATGATTGGCGAGCTCACATTCTTCCTAGGCTTTCAAGTCTAGCAATTGAAGGAGGGGACTTTCATATCTCAAGAAAAGTACACAAAAGATCTCCTCAAGCGCTTCAACATGGATGATTGCAAGCCTATTAAGACTCCAATGCCAACAAACGGACATCTCGACCTAGATGTGGGAGGTAACCCGGTTGATCAAACTCTCTACCGCTCTATGATTGGTAGTTTGTTATATTTGACCGCATCTAGGCCCGACATCATGTTTAGTGTATGCATGTGTGCTCGCTTTCAAGCCGATCCTAGGGAATCACATCTCATAGCAGTGAAGAGAATCATTAGGTACCTAAAGCACACCCCAAGCTTTGGCCTTTGGTATCCCAAAGGAGTTAACTTTCAACTCGTTGGGTATTCCGATTCGGATTACGCGGGTTGCAAAGTAGATAGAAAAAGCACATCCGGAGGGTGCCATTTGCTTGGGAGATCACTAGTGTCATGGAGTTCAAAGAAGCAAAATAGTGTGGCCTTGTCTACCGCCGAGGCGGAATACATAGCCGCGGGTGCTTGTTGTCCACAAATCCTTTACATGAAACAAACCCTTTTAGACTATGGTGTAGTTCTAGAAAGGGTACCTTTGTTGTGTGACAATAGAGCGTGGTTAAGCTTGCTAACAACCCGGTTCAACACTCTCGCACAAAGCACATAGATATTCGCCATGACTTTCTTAGAGATCATGTTTCCAAGAAAGACATATCCTTAGAGGGAGTTAGAACCGAAGATCAATTGGCGGATATCTTCACAAAACCCCTAGATGAGAACACCCTTTGTAGATTGCGAAGTGAGCTTAATGTGCTTGATCTAAGTAACTTTGTCAAAAGGTGAAAGGGGGTTGTCTTTGCATTGCATTGTATTATATACCATGTTTAAATTATGCTATGCACTTAGGCTTGTCAGACGTGGTTAAGATAACCGCCCTAAAAAGCGTGTGAAGAAGCTTACCCATGAGCAAACTTGAGAAGCAACCTAGATTCAAATTCCGTATTGCATTGCATATGCATGATTGTTTGCTTTGTTGTTTCTTTTCGGTTATGTTTTGAGCGACCGCTGTGTTCGTCCACCGCTAGGGGGAGCATTTGAGGCTCTAATTGGTTAAGACCCCTAGTTTTGGTGGCCACATGTTGTCTCCTCGGGTTTTATTGCCTATTTTATCTAGAAAACTAAATTAGCCTATGGCAAAATATTTGAAAAATTTGAGGGTTTGAGAGAGGCAACTCCTATAGGTTCCAACTGGTGTTTATTTGCGTCTTATTTGAGTTGGAGCTTGGATGGAGAAGTCGGCGCGAAAAATCGAGTCAAAACAGGGTTTTTCCTGTGACCGGACGCTGCGACCGGACGCTCCCCATGAGTCCGGTCAATTCATCTCACGCGCAGGTGAACAGTACCTCTGGCGCGTCCGGTCAAGAGTGTGTGCGTGCGTCCGATCGTTTGCTGTGTCGGGATCGGACGCTCGGTGCGTCCGGTCGCGCAAAAGATGTTTTGGATGCTCTCTGTTTGTGACCGGACTCTGAGCCTCGTGCGTCCGGTCGTTTCGTTGAGTGCGTCCGGTCGCCACTTAAACCACGCGATTTGTTCTTCAACCGACACATGGGCCCGCGTCCTCGTCTTCTTTCTCCTCGCTGCCTGACTCGGACACCGCCGATTCCCCACCCAAACCCTAGCTCGCCGGCCGACCGCCGCACCGCCGCTCCCACCCTGCGTCGCCGCACCGCCGCGCCTCCCCGTCCGCCACACCTGCGCCCGCGCCCACCCGCTGCCCCGCCTCCTCGCCGCGCCAGCGCCGCTCCACCTCCCCGCGCCCGAGCCCCCTCCTCGCATCGCCGCTCGCCCGCCGGGCTTCCTCCGGTCGCCAGCGCTCACCTCGAAAGTCGTCCCCGCGGCTGTTCTCCTCTCCGGCGACCTCCCCCTCGGCCAGCAGCATCGACCTCGTGAGCTCCCGACCTCCTTCTCCAAACTGTGCATGCCACGTGTTCGACAAAATGCTTCAACCGACGTTCATGCCCATCTAACTGTGTTTTCGCCCTAATACTCGCGCAGATCCTTCCAGCGAGTCGTCGTGGTGCCCGAACGTGTCGGTCCCTTCTCCCCGTTTCGTCAGTTTGTCGCGTCTCGTCAGGTAGCAAAGCCATGCCTCATATCTCTCTTTCCTTTTGCTTTGCTTCCGATAGGCTTCTTCTCTCTCGATTATATGCTTATATATATCCCCATCTATCTATTGTAGCGAGTCGGGACCGTGTCAGTGAGCCATGTGGTAGTGACAGCTAAATCCGGGGCCAAGCTCGTGGATACGGAACGAGGCCAAGCCTCTGAGGTTCAGTCCAGTCCTCTGTTTGATTGGCAGTGGTTCTCAGTGGCAGTGGGTCTCATCTGTGTCAGTGGTTCTTAGCGGCAGTCAGAGGCAGTGGTTCTGTTCTTATAGCGATGGCTTGCTGCAAGAACGTCGGCGGAGGTCCCGGGGCAGATCCTCCTCCCCCTCGCCCTCCTTCTGGTGACAAGAGGAAGAGGCCGCAGAAGCTCGTCTCCAAGAAGCGCAAGCGCCTTGATCGGGATTCAGAGATCGCACTTGCAGCAGCTCGAGCAGCCGAGATGGCAGAGTAGGGCGGTCAGGCAGGGGGTCTTCGTATTCGAGACCCGACTTCAGCTCAGGAGAGTCAGGGCAGTGGTCAGCAGAGCAGTCAGAGGGTTCGCGACTTACTCACAGAGCAGCAGGTCCAGGCTCTGCTTCAGACTGAGGGTGGCGTCGTCAGGATTCAGGGACACGCATACTCTCTCCACGACCCAGCTGAGCTCCTCCCTCCAGACTTACGGTTTCCGTCAGAGGCAGCCTCAGCTCTCGCAGCAGCCACAGCCAGTGGGTCAGCTCCAGAGCCTAGTTCAGCTCCATAGACCCGGGCAAAGGGTCAGACAGAGGAGCAGCCAGCTCAGCAGCCACTCCGCAGGTCCACCCGCTCTCGCACTCAGGTGTCTCCTCGACCTGAGGGGCAGAGGCGGGGTGGTCGACCCCCTCCGAGGCCACAGGGACCCCCACCTGTGGAGCACTTGGACCTGCGGGCTGCGACAGCATGTCAGGTACAGGCACTGCGCCAGATCCCGTACGAGGAGTGGTTCCTAGCCGCCAGGCACCCTCAGGCCGCCGAGGGCTTCTACACTGTGATTCAGGAGGATTTCTATTGAGCCTATGTCAAAAGCGGCGTCCACATCCGTCCACATAGAGTTTGCCCGCTGGAGACGATAGTTGCAGTTGCTGGAGAGGCTATTCGCCCTATGCTATCCTATCTGCCTGGGTTAGCGGATCTTCTGGGATGCAGTGGTCAGTATGTTGAGGATTGGGTTCGGCAGTTCTACGCGTCCCTGCGGATCTCCCCGGATCACCGGTTCCTCCACTTTGCTTTCAGGGGGAGGTCCTATAGGCTCTACAGTGCCCGTGCCAGAGAGTACCTCGGTCTGACAGTGTATGCAACCAAGGTGCACACAGTTTGCTTTGGAGAGACAGAGCTACCCAGGCGACCACACGCAGGAGAGATTCCACAAGCAGACTTGGTTCGTGCCTGCTTCCGCGAGCCGTTCGGCGAGGGGTCCAGCCGGCGTCCTCGTGACTTGACGCCGATGGCTCATCTCGTGAACGAGGTCATGAGGCGCACTCTTCCACCCCGGACAGGTTATAGAGAGGGGCTGACACGTATTTAGATCTGTCTAGTTCACCACCTGGTTTCTCAGCTAGAGTTTGATATTTGGGATGTGATTATTTCTGAGATGGAGGATACACTGGCAGAGGGATTCAAGGGTCACCGGTAGCTTCCCTATGCTCACCTGATCTGCTACTTTTGAGGAGGATCATTCCGGCGCTGCTTCCTAAGCTCCTTCAGTCCCCGACGGAGTTCCCCGTGTACGACACTCGCCAGATTGCCGGGGATCGCCTAGACACTCGTCCCAGGGGTTAGCGTCAGCGACCCATCGTCACAGAGACAGAGGCACAACAGGACGAGGTTGTTAGTCAGTTAGCTGAGGCTGAGCTTGCAGCGCTTGAGGCAGAGGGAGAGGACCCCGACGATGAGTTTCCGTCTGACAGCACCGACGACGACTACGCTCCTCTTCCGAGGATGCGTCCACAGGGAGCTCATGACTCCGAGGCCTCCTCCTCCCGTATGGCCGGCTCCGATCCAGCACTCTTAGCTATTCTCTCTAGGATGGAGCAGCAGCAGTCCAGACTGTCTGAGGAGGTTCAGCGTCAGGCTGAGGAGCAGCGACGATAGGCCTAGGAGCAGGCCAGACTTGCAGAGGCACAGGCAGTGGCAGCAGCTCAGGCACAGGAGCGCCAGGACGCTCTCCAGAGGCAGATGATTCAGCTCCAGACGCAGACACTTGCTTTCATGGAGAGGATGGCGGCTCTTCCCAGTTACCACAGCCACCTTAGTTCCAGCTGCAGCAGCCCGGACCATCGACCTCTTACTTCACGTCAGTTCCTTCATCAACTGTCTCGCCCTTTCCTCAGTACCCGCAGTGGTTCTCCTCACCTCTGCCAGGGCAGCAGCCAGGGTTCACGCCGATTCACTCAGGCTTCACTCCCACTTAGACGGAGTCGGTTCTAGTGACCCCGAGGAGTTTGGAGGCTTTCTTCAGTGAGCTCACCGGCCTGCCTACCCCGCCAGTGTTTCAGTTGCCGGTGACTTCTGCTCCAGCTCCTGCTCCAGCTACTGGTACCATAGAGACACTCCCCTCCTCATTAGCGTCGTCCGAGCCTCCGGTCTCTGAGAGTCAGACTCTGCCTGTCAGTTCAGCACCTGAGACTCTCTTGACCGTGTCAGTGGCAGCGATAGAGCCCGTGGACCCTCCTCAGAGTCCGAGCCTCCACAGCCAGAGCTTCCAGCGCCAGAGGCCGCTCCCGAGTCAGCTGAGCAGACCCAGACTGCTTCACCTCCACGTCCAGTGTCCGAGGGTCAGCCAGCTCACAGTTCGTCGTCCGACGAGGAGGCCTATCTTGCTCAGTTCGAGACTCTTGCGCGCACCTCATCGCCCGACTCGTCTGCTCCCGTCCCGCCTTCCGACCCTTAGATTTTGGTCCTTGATGCCAAAGGGGGAGAGAGTTAGACTTAGGGGGAGCCTATGAGAGGGTTTTGGTTCTTTTGTATGATCTTGCACTCACATGCATACATGTTTATCTTTTGGCTCTTGTACGATATGTGCATGACTTTTGGATGTGACATGATATGCTTCACTTGTTATATATTCCATGTCACTTGTTTATGCTCAATTGTGACATGATATGCTTAACTCGTTATTTTCTACATGTCACTTGATTATGCTCATTTACTTTGCTTCCACACTTATACTCCAATAAATGAGCTTGTTCATAAGTACTTGTGTTAACTCTTATTACGTTGAGTACTTATGTGGACTTGGTTTGTATAAGCATGCCTAACCCCTTTTGATCTTATTGTCACATGCTTATATGAACCAAGCTATTGAAAACCTCACCTCTTTTTCAAACATACTTGAGGTTGTCATCAATCACCAAAAAGGGAGAGATTGTGAGCATCTAGGCCCCCAGTGGGTTTCGGTGATTGGATGACAACGGTAAATTACTATGACTAACGTGTGTTTTGCAGAAATAGATGAGTTAGGTCATGGTAATGATGATCGTGAGGGCACTATGGTATTCATGCCCCCTTATTGATGGAATTCGTTCGGTTTTCAAAGGATGAACGACGAAGACGGTGATAGGCTAGTCCTAAGTGTCATTTGGTGTTGAAGGACACTTAGAGTAGCATAGGTCCTTGTTTTATCTTTGGCCGTACTATTAAGAGGGGTTTGAATGGGTAGGTTGACCTAGGTGAGACTTTTGAGTTAGGTGTGGTGCACACTTGTTAGCTGTGACGGAACCTCCTGGATTATTAGGGCCCACGTGTACCTGTCCTTGTCCTACAGACCTCGGACAGACATACACTGTGCCCAATAGCCCAAAAGACCCACCACGTGTCATCGGGTAACCCGACTCATCCACATTTCCTTACCTTCCCAGGATCATTGCTAGAGTCATTGCAGTATTACAACATTTCACAAATAATATACATCAGAGATAAAAGTGCGGAAGTATTACACCATAAGTTTTACAAACCAGTTGATCAAACTTGCGTCATTATTACAAACCAAAGTTTTAAACTTTACCCTAGGTAGTGGAGGTAGCATTACTAAAACTGTATAACACACAAACAACCCCGCCTAAGGGTTGCCTTACTCCTCCCCGGACACGACCTCCTCAACGACGGTCACGCAACAAGCCTCAAAGCAAGGCTGCTCGTGCACGTCACCTGCAACAGGGGATTAACAAACCCTGAGTACAAAGGTACTCAACAAGACTGACTCGACAAGAGAAGAGAAGAAACAGGTATGCTGGTTTGGGTAGGCTCAACAAAAATTTTCATTTGCATAAAAGCTTACTAAAGTAATCCTAGATCCAAATTTTACTTAATCATTTAAGTACTTGGTAAGAACTGAAAGTGAACCTTAGTGAAAGATCATCATCATTCTTTCTCAAACCAGTTACATTTTCATTCTACGGTGCGGGTCGAAAGATTGAGTCTCCTTAACCGAGGAGCACGATGATTCGAACCGATTCAACCAGATCTGGGAGTTTTCCATGACCATACGATATATGTAGACCCGTGATCACACATATACCAACCCAACCTCGGATCCTCCAAACAAGATCGGGTCCGCGCCACCCGAGAGTACTTGTACACCTCCAATCCGGGACTTTAACCCAAGAGGGTAGCTAGTACTCCCGCCATCTCTCCACTCCCAGTGCGTGATTAGCCGTTCTTATTTAAGAACCACCAAGGTAGAGCTTACCGTAGCATATGATTGGTACTTCACAGTTTCTCAATCTAGCAGGCCAACAATGGTTAACCCTATCTCGACACATCCGGGTCACCCTACACCAACACAAGGTTCGATGTATGTGCCCGTCTGGTCTTAACCATCATTCTTTCTCATTGTCATTCCAAAACGATAAGTATCAAAACATTTATCGGGAGCGTGAGAAAGCAAGGCTGAGCTTTTCTATCATTTGCATAGAGCAGGTATCAAGGACTGATATATCAATAACAAGGTTGATCATGCATCAACAGGTTTAAAGCATTTATTTGATAAACATCTAATGCATCAGGTTATCGAAAGTAAGTGTAATTGTGAATCCAAGGAAATGGTTAAATGAACCGGGGCTTGCCTTCGTGGACTGGAAGAGTCTGGAATTCCTGGTAATCCAGATCAACTGGATACTCTGAAGCTTCCGGACCAACCTCGTTCGGACACTCGATCACTTCGGAAGCTATATGATAATGAGTGCATGCTTAATGAGATGCTCATGTCATGATCATGGTAAAGATGGAAATTTACACTTGACTTGCAACAACTTGCCTCCACGGTAAAGTTGCAAACCAACAAAACTAACTTATAAAAACATACATGGTTACAATGAGTGACTCTTGCCTGCATCAAGCAGCAGATCAAGATAATTCACTTATCTTAACCTTTTAAAACTACTCTAAAGAACTTGAGTTTTATGTTTTATAACATTATTTAACCATAAAGAAAGCAATTTTAATTAGTCGAAAATAAGTTGTGCAGCAAACTATGTTCAAATTAGTTCAAACTTGGTACACAGATTGGTTATGATTCAAACAATGCACAAAATAAATTTCAGCATTTTTGGAGTTAAACTTGATTTTATAAAAATCATTGAATGCTTATTTAAGAATTAAGAGGCATAATTTTTACTGTAAAACAAAATACAGAAACATGTCCACATTATATTTTTCATAAAAACTACACATTTCATAGAACATGTACAAAATTTTTCATGCTTTTTGGATCAACAGATTAATTTATACAAAAATAACAAAACCAGCATTAGTATGCTCAAAACAGAAAATAGATTAAAACGTTTAAAAACACAAAACCCCTAATGGGTCGAAACTGGCCCGATCGGCCCATCCCGCGCGCAAGGCGGCCCAATGCGGGCCTGCCCGCGCCTGCACAGCCAAACATGCAGAAAAGCCCTCTGGCTTTAACAAAACTACAACCAAGCCTTTGACACTATTTGGCACTATTCAACTGAGTCTATGACTTTGCACTTAGGCCCTTGAGTTTTGTCGAATTCTTGTCGACACGTCCCCGATGCCAACGCTGCTGGCGGCGAGCTTCGGCTCGCGCACGCCGGAGCAACGCAACCTTCTCCGGCCAAACCAACCAGCTCAGCACCTTCCCCTTCACCTCACGGCTCCGTTGAACCCTCAAACTCCCTCCCTCGACCTCTCTCTCTACTACGACGACGACAGCGGCGGACGCGATGGCACGGCGACGGCACGCCGGCCTACTGGGAGCTCTAACGAGCCCATGAACAAGCGCATCAGCACCAAAGGCTCACCACGACCCTAGCGGGCTAGGTCTCCAAGGCTGACGCGGCTCCGAACGGTGATGACGACGACGACGGTGGGTTTCAGCGGTGCGGCTCGACGGCGACGACCTGTTCCGGCTGAGACAGAGAGAGACAAGGTCAACGACCTGGTGCTAGAGCATCAGCAACAGATATGGAAGAGAAAACGGGGCTCAGGTTAGGATGATAGGGCCCCGAGCTCGCTGACCATGGTGGCGGCGTCGATGGAGGTGTCCCGGACCGGAGATGAAGAAGACGACCACGCCGGGCGGCTGCGGGGACGAGCGAGGCTGCGACCTAGCTCTACAGCTCCGCAACGACGAGGCGAACATGCTGACGTGGTTGAACGGGACGGACGAGCGCTCACGTGGCCGGCGTAGCTGAGCAGAGTGACGGCGGCGACGGCGAGCAAGCAGAGGAGAAAGCGAAACGCAGAGCTTCTGTGGGACGATAGGGGTGAAGGAGAGGGCGGCGGCGTGAAGAACTTGCGCGCGCAGCTGCCAAGCACCTCGCTGGCGCGACGCATGCGCCCCAGCGCGAGGACGGCCCGGGCGGAGCAGCTCGCTGGCGAGCTTCCAGGCGTTTCCCCCTTGTGGCACTGTTCCTTGCTCTCTCCCCCCTTTCTGAAATTTCAAAATTACTTTTGAAATTTGAACTGCATTTCAAGTTTTGCCAAAATATGAAATGTAGAGATTGAGAAGTTGTATAACTTTGCCTTAACACCCCATGGCTGATTTCAAATGGAAATAAGTCAAATTGATCAAAATAGTTCAAATCCAATTCAAATTTGGAAATTTGAAAAGGGGACAGAACTAGGGTTTTGTAGTAGAAGCAAAATTACTTTTGATTTTGCAATGCCACTTGAAAAATGGTCAATGTATGAAATGTTCCTTTTCAAATTCTCTACAACTTTTATGTAAACCTCAAATTCAGATTTCAAATAGTTTTTGAAATGCAAGTTAAGAATCAAAAGGGGACCATTTCCAGGGTTTGAATAGATTCAAAATTACTTAGAATTTTGTACAGAAACTTTGAAAACTTTGAATACCAAAGTTGTACCTCTTCTCAAGATCTACTAAAAAGCTTTTAGGTTCACTCCTAAATAAGCACAGATTTTGAGTTAACTGGAAAGGGTTAATTAACTTATATAGAAATTGATGATTTTCCCATTTTTAGGCTAAGTAAACTTTGTAACCTTTTGAATTGTTGAACCTGGATTCATGCCTTTACATGACTCTAGTCAAAAGGGAATGAACACAAGTTACTTCATAATGACATTCCAAAATAGGATTTTGAGCTACCTCACAAGCAATAACAAAATGCTCACACATTAGGAATTAAACTCTTTTTAGTGAATGCATCTCAAGTGAGCTAGCATATGATGCTATGGAATGGAATGCTTATGATGGCATGACAATATTTTATTCATGTAAACACCTGAGGTGTTACATCCTTTCCCCCTAAAAGAAATCTCGACCCAAGATTTCACCACAAACTAAACCAACTACTAAAGTTGTGGGGTACGGGGATAAAGATTACAAACTTTTTACAAAACTAGGAACACGTTCTATTGTCAACCACTTTCACTGCCCTGACTGTATGGTTGCATAGAATTCTGGAAACTGCTCTATCAAAAATTCCTCGGTTTCCCAAGTTGCTTCCTCCTCAGAATGCTGACTCCATTGAACTTTATAGAACCTGTGAGTGTGTCGTCGAGTTACCCTATCTCGCTGATCAAGCATTTTGATGGGATATCCTGAGTATGTCATATCAGGCTCAAGTTGTACCCCTTCAACATCAACCACTTGGTTAGGAACTCGTAGACACTTCTTCAGCTAAGAGATGTGAAACACATTATGAACCTCTGATAGATGAGTCGGTAGTTGAATACGGTATGCCACTTTGCCACACCTGGCCAGGATTTGAAATGGCCCAATGTAACGGGGAGCAAGTTTTCCTTTGACCCCGAAACGATAAACACCCTTGGTGGGTGACACCTTTAAATACACAAACTCTCCTTTGGCAAACGTCAAAGGTCTACGCCTTTTGTCTGCATAACTTTTCTGTCGAGATTGTGCTATTTTCATATTCCTTTGTATGAGTTTGACCTTCTGTTCGGTCTCTTGAACTAGATTGACACCAAAGAACCATCTTTCACCAGGCTAAGACCAATGTAAAGGAGTCCGACACCTTCTGCCATATAAAGCTTCAAATGGTGCCATACGGATACTCTGTTGATAGCTATTGTTGTATGAGAACTCTGCTATTGGTAAGCACTCATCCCACTTAAATGGAAAGTTAAGAGCACATGCTCTGAGCATATCTTCTAATATCGGATTTACTCTTTCAGTCTGACCATCTGTTTGTGGGTGGTAAGCTGTACTGTGTAAGAGTTTAGTGCCCAGAGACTCATGTAGACTTTCCCAGAATTTTGAAACAAACTGAGTACCCCTATCTGAGACAATAGTCTTAGGAACTCCATGCAGACTCATAATCCTCTGAAAGTATATCTTGGCATATGTGGATGCTGAGTAGATGGTCTTGACTGGTATAAAATGCGAAACCTTGGTTAGACGATCTACTATAACCCAAATAGAGTCGTAGCCCTTGGATGTTCTTGGTAAACCCACAATAAAGTCCATACTGATGTCCTCCCATTTCCAAGTAGGAATTGGCAATGGCGGCAGTTCACCAGCTGACTTAAGATGAATGACTTTGACTTTCTGACAAGTATCACATCTGGCTACATACTTTGCAATCTCAATTTTCATCTTAGTCCACCAGAATCTTTGCCTAAGATGCTGGTATATTTTTGCACTTCCCGGATGAATCGCAAACGGGGTAAGATGAGCTTCATCCAGAATCTGCTTCCTCAATTCAGGATTCTTCGGAACGACCAGTCTGTCTTTGAACCAGACCACTCCTGCTTCATCGACTCGGAAACACGAAGCTTTGTCTGCTTTGACTTTCTCTTTGAGGTGAACAATACCCTTGTTTTCTTTCTGAGCAGCTACAATCTAGTCTTTGATAGATGATTGAACTGATATATTAGACAAACTGCCCTGAGTGATCATCTGAATACCCAGTTTTTCTAACTCGGAACAGAGAGTAAGATCTACTGGTCTAACAGTGATACAGTTGCAACGAACCTTCCTACTAAGAGCATCGGCTACCACATTTGCCTTTCCGAGATGGTAATGCACTTCAAGATCATAATCCTTGATTAGCTCTAACCACCTCCGTTGTCTCATATTTAACTCTGACTGAGTGAATATATATTTCAAACTCTTGTGGTCGGTGTATATATGACATGTGTTGCCCAAGAGATAATGACGCCAAATCTTTAAGGCGTGAACAACTGCTGCTAACTCTAAGTCATGAGTTGGATAGTGTTCTTCATGACGTTTTAGCTGTCTGGATGGATAAGCTATCACTCTGCCCTCTTGCATCAAAACACAACCAATCCCAATACCAGAAGCATCACAATACACATCAAACGGCTTCTCAATATTGGGTTGGGCTAAGACGGGAGCTGTAGTTAAGAATTCTTTTAGCTTCTGAAAAGCTTTTTCACATTTATCCGACCAAACAAACTTGACTTCATTCTTTAACAACTGAGTTATAGGTTTGGCAACTTTGGAGAAGTCTGGAATAAACCTGTGGTAATAACCTGCCATACCCAGAAAACTGCGAACTTGATGAACAGTTCTGGGAGATTCCCACTCAAGAATTTCTTGCACCTTGCCTGGATCCACAGCTACACCTTCAGCCGATAACACGTGACCCAGAAATGGAACTTTGTCTAACCAGAACTCACATTTACTGAACTTTGCATATAGCTGATGGTCTCTCAAACGATCCAACACTACCCTGAGGTGTTCAGCATGTTCTGGTGGAGTCTTGGAATATATCATAATGTCATCAATGAATACTACCACAAACTTGTCTAGCTCAGGCATGAATACTGAGTTCATCAGGTACATGAAGTGAGCTGGAGCATTGGTCAACCCAAAGGACATGACCAAATACTCATATAGGCCATATCTGGTGGTGAAAGTAGTTTTAGCAACATCTTCAGGCCTTATCTTTATCTGGTGGTACCCAGACCTCAGATCTATCTTGGAAAATACCTTGGCGCCCGCGAGTTGATCAAACAGAAGATCAATCCGCGGCAAAGGGTACTTATTCTTCACTGTCACTTCATTAAGCGGACGATAGTCCACACATAGCCTCAATGTTTGGTCTTTCTTTTTGACAAACAAAGCAGGACAGCCCCATGGTGATGAACTAGGTCTGACATAACCTTTATCAAGCAGTTCTTGCAACTGAACTTTTAATTCTGCTAATTCTTTAGGTGACATTCTATAGGCTCGTCGAGATATTGGTGATGTTCCTGGTTTTAGCTCTATACTGAACTCAACATCACGGTCTGGTGGTAACCCCGGCAAGTCTTCAGGAAACACATCCGGAAACTCACAGACTACTAGAATATCCTGAATCTCTTTAACGGTTGCTGCACAGACGCTGCCGCACATCTGGTCAACGGTTTTCTTGGGAATTGGAAGTTGAATGAAGAGTTCAGAAGTACTATTAGGTATGATCAACCTGACTGTTCTATGCAAGGCATCTAATACTGCCTTCTGCTGGTACATCCAGTTCATTCCTAGGATCACATCTATATCCTGATCCTTGATTACTATCATATTAGTGGGATAAGTATGCCCGGCAAATTCTACGGGCACCTGATGCACCACTTCCTTTGTATATAAATGACCTCCCGGTGTGTGTATAAGGAAATTTTCCTTTGCTTCCCCAATAGGTATATGATGCTTTTCAACAAAACTCTTACTGATAAAGGTATGCGATGCACCAGAATCAAATAGTAATATGGCAGGATGGCGAGCGACTGAAAACATACCCATCATGACGGGTTCCCCTTCAGGAATATCTGCCACTTGTGCATAATACACCCGGCCAGTCTTCTGGACGGTCTTATTCTTCTGATTGTTATTGTGGCCCTGATTCTGCTGTGGTTGTTGCTGCGGCCGTTGCTGGGAATTTTGACTACTTTGCCCCTGTGGAGTATTTGAGATACTCTTCCGGGGATACGGGCAATTACGGGAGAAATGGACCGGCTTTGTAGGATCTCTGGAGGCCTAGAAGGGGGGGTTGAATAGGCCTGTCAAAACTCAAAACCTAATTCGGTTAATAGCCAGATCGGCACTGCCGATCCTATGGTCGGCACTGCCGACCTGCTCAGGAATAAAATCAAGCTGCGTGAGAGTGAAACAGAAAATTGAGGACAGATAGAGTGCGTTCCTGCAGGGTTAAAAAGTTCACAGATATAGCAGAAACCATAAAGCACAGGTTGAACCGAAACCCTAGAAATCACTTTACAAATAGAAAGGAAACCAAAGCACAAGGTGACACAAGATTTATCCCGTGGTTCGTTTACCACAAAGGTTAACCTACTCCACGTTGTTGAGGTACGCCACCAAGGCTCAAGCTCACCACTTAGGTTTGCCCTTTCCTCGTTCTCATGTCAAGAGACTTAACTCTTGAGATGAGGGGTGATTTCTTAGCTGCAAGTAGTTGGTTACAAACCTCCCTAGGCTGCCACATCGATGGCAAGCTCAAGGGCGACGCCTAGCCGGCTAGGAGCAAGCTCCAAGAGTAACAAACCCTAGAACCTCCGGCCAAACGTGAACCAATGCTCTTGAGACTTTGGGAATCAATGGATCTGCTCTCTAATCGAGTTTTGCAGCCCTCTCTTTCAAGTTTTAGTGGTTGGAATGAGAGATCCACTTGAAAGCTTTGAGAGCAACAATGGAGGAGTGAGAGAGAGAGAGAAAGAGCCTTTGCAACGGTCAGAAGCGCGAGCTGGAAGAAGCACTGGTTGACCGGACTGTTATGGGCTTTCTAAAAAGATATATATAGTCTGGGCCCACCGGTCCGGTTATGATCGGCACTGCCGACCATAAGGATCGGCACTGCCGACCTCCCCAAAAGGATCTGATCCATATGAAACCTGTGGGGTTAGAAAGTGGCTGGATGTGTATCTATCTAGCAAAGATTGAGCATGGTAACACAATTTGACTGTGGGCGCTAGAATCCCTCTTGATAGTACGGCATTTCTAAACTCAAATTCGAAATAGAAAATGAATTAAACCTCCTTCAAGTCGGAAACATCACGAAAAAAATTGGATACCCATCAGTCATGTATGCCATCCTTTCGTTTGCTATTCCCTGCTTGTCAACTCAACAAATCTCATTAGTCCTCTAATTCGGTGGTCATCAACGCCAAAACCCACATAGGGCTTGATTGCACTTACAGGCTTCCCACAGTTGTAGCATGGGTAATTGTGGTTCTGGGGAGTTTGGGTTCGAATGCCAGGGACATTCGGCAGTCGTGGATAATTAGAGTTCACAACAGTTTTAGCGGATGACTGCTGTGAGCTGGCTTGTTGTTGTTGGGGTGGACGGTACTGTGGACGGTTGTGCTGGACTGGGTGGTATATGATACACTGACGCTTCTTATTGCCACCAAACGATCCAATCGAATTCCCACCCTTTCTCTTTTTAGATTCGAGATGCTTGAAATGCTTCTCTTCTGCAGATATAGCTTTATTCACCACATCATTGAAGGAGATATTATCGTCACACATTGCCAGCATCTTCTGCATCTTCGTATTCAGCCCCCTCATGAAGCAACTGCGCTTATTGTCATCGGTGTTCACATGATCCAAAGCATACTGAGGCAGGTGATTAAACTTGCCAATATACTGCTGTACTAGCTGATCCCCTTGCTTGAGGGCTAAGAAGTCTTCGGCCTTCATCCGCATCACACCCGCTGGAATGTAGTGAGCTTTGAAAGCTCTCGAGAACTCATCCCAGGTAATGCAATGTCCTAGAGCTTGTGCAGCTTCAAGGTTTGCCCACCAAGTTCCCGCAGCTCCCCTCAACTGCTGGGCTGCGAAGGCTGGCTTCTGAGTTTCAGTGCAGTGGATTAGCTCAAACTTCTGATTCATAGTACGGAGCCAATCTGCAGCTTCTAGAGGCTCCTCAGCCTTAGTGAATACCGGCGGCCTGGTCTCTGTAAAATCTTGATAAGTACTTTCCTGGACCTGATGATGATGTCGGCCACGCTGCCCATATGGTGCATTCTGAACTAAGCCCTGTAGCAGACGTGCATTGTCTGTGGTGGCATGCATGAGTGCCGCTATGGCTTCTGCCAGAGTTGGTGGAACTGGGGGTGCGTTGGGAACACCCTCCCCATCATGAGACAAACCAGTCCCATCAGCAGCACGGGTACGAGGCATCTGCTCATAAACAAACCAAACTTTATTGATCTCTGGGTTATGATACAAAAACAGTAACTGCTTACACACTCATGTTACATTATTCATGCATAACAGAACTGATACATGATTCAACTAGCTTAAGATCATGTTCAGCTAAACTATTACACAGCCCCTACCCCCTAGGGTTCAAGATCCACGCCTGACACTCTGGTGGGAGACGACTCACTCGTCACCCCCACTCTCAATGTCGCTGTCATCAGCAGACTCAACCACATCAGGATCTTCCTCACTCTGCCCTTCTACCTTTTCCTCATCCGTGAGTGTACCCATCTCATCTCCAGCTGCATTTGGAGGTGGAGGTGGATGAAGTTGATCATACAGCACATGGATTTCCTCATGTAACTGGTCATTGAATGCTTCTATATCCGTCACATATGCCTCCAACTCATGCAGACGGGCTGACGCGGCATCTTCTCGCTGCCAAGCAGTGTTCCGTTCTCCAAGCATTTTAGTCATTAGTTTTTCTGCATTGACTACGCTTCTGTTGGCCCCCTCCAGCTTGAGTTTCATGCCTCCAGCTTTGGCAAGTGCTAAACTCTTCTCCCGAGAGGTGGTGGCCAACTGAGATTTCAACTCACGAACCTCTGCTCGTAAGTCCTCATTGATCTCCTGACTCCTGCTGGACTCTTCCTCCTTGCGGGATGCGAGTGGGTGCATGGGTACACCATGAGGACCTGTACTCTTGCAAGCTGTTTCCTTACCGCGCGACATCCTAGCGAGATAAGATTTTTGAATTAGGCAGATAAAGGAAAAATACTTTTTGGATAGCAAGAAAGGTTTGGATTCTAACCCTTACCCCACTATACCATAAACCACAAGTTGATTAAGCATGATGCATGAAGCGTACTTACGCATAAGCATATAAAATTTAAATTATACTCCCTTATATAGGAGTAGAAATTTAAAAACAATTTAAGTTAAGGCTTAACTTAACATGCTGCTCCACTTAACAATCCATGATCTACTATTTTAAGACAGAACATAGATCGAATAGCATGAACAAGGTAAGTCAAAAGAATTTTGGATTAAACTAGATTCAAATAGTTTTGACTCAAATCATTTTGAAGTTTTGCAACAATACCACAAGACTGCTGCAATGATCGCTCTGATACCAGCTGTGACGGAACCTCCTGGATTATTAGGCCCACGTGTACCTGTCCTTGTCCTACAGACCTCGGACAGACATACACTGTGCCCATAGCCCAAAAGACCCACCACGTGTCATCGGGTAACCCGACTCATCCACATTTCCTTACCTTCCCAGGATCATTGCAAGAGTCATTGCAGTATTACAACATTTCACAAATAATATACATCAGAGATAAAAGTGCGGAAGTATTACACCATAAGTTTTACAAACCAGTTGATCAAACTTGCGTCATTATTACAAACCATAGTTTTAAACTTTACCCTAGGTAGTGGAGGTAGCATTACTAAAACTGTATAACACACAAACAACCCCGCCTAAGGGTTGCCTTACTCCTCCCCGGACACGACCTCCTCAACGACGGTCACGCAACAAGCCTCAAAGCAAGGCTGCTCGTGCACGTCACCTGCAACAGGGGATTAACAAACCCTGAGTACAAAGGTACTCAACAAGACTGACCCGACAAGAGAAGAGAAGAAACAAGTATGCTGGTTTGGGTAGGCTCAACAAAATTTTTCATTTGCGTAAAAGCTTACTAAGTAATCCTAGATCCAAATTTTACTTAATCATTTAAGTACTTGGTAAGAACTGAAAGTGAACCTTAGTGAAAGATCATCATCATTCTTTCTTAAACCAGTTACATTTTCATTCTACGGTGCGGGTCGAAAGATTGAGTCTCCTTAACCGAGGAGCACGATGATTCGAACTGATTCAACCAGATCTGGGAGTTTTCCACGACCATACGATATATGTAGACCCGTGATCACACATATACCAACCCAACCTCGGATCCTCCAAACAAGACCGGGTCCGCGCCACCCGAGAGTACTTGTACACCTCCAATCTGGGACTTTAACCCACGAGGGTAGCTAGTACTCCCGCCATCTCTCGACTCCCAGTGCGCGATTAGCCATTCTTATTTAAGAACCACCAAGGTAGAGCTTACCGTAGCATATGATCGGTACTTCACAGTTTCTCAATCTAGTAGGCCAACAACGGTTAACCCTATATCGACACATCCGGGTCACCCTACACCAACACAAGGTTCGATGTATGTGCCCGTCTGGTCTTAACCATCATTCTTTCTCATTGTCATTCCAAAACGATAAGTATCAAAACATTTATCGGGAGCGTGAGAAAGCAAGGCTGAGCTTTTCTATCATTTGCATAGAGCAGGTATCAAGGACTGATATATCAATAACAAGGTTGATCATGCATCAACAGGTTTAAAGCATTTATTTGATAAACATCTAATGCATCAGGTTATCAAAAGTAAGTGTAATTGTAAATCCAAGGAAATGGTTAAATGAACCGGGGCTTGCCTTATTGGACTGGAAGAGTCTGGAATTCCTGGTAATTCGGATCAACTGGATACTCTGAAGCTTCCGGACCAACCTCGTTCGGACACTCGATCACTTCGGAAGCTATACGATAATAGAGTGCATGCTTAATGAGATGCTCATGTCATGATCATGGTAAAGATGGAAATTTACACTTGACTTGCAACAACTTGCCTCCACGGTAAAGTTGCAAACCAACAAAACTAACTTATAAAAACATACATGGTTACAATGAGTGACTCTTGCCCGCATCAAGCAACAGATCAAGATAATTCACTTATCTTAACCTTTTAAAACTACTCTAAAGAACATGGGTTTTATGTTTTATAACATTATTTAACCATAAAGAAAGCAATTTTAATTAGTCAAAAATAAGTTGTGCAGCAAACTATGTTCAAATTAGTTCAAACTTGGCACACAGATTGGTTATGATTGAAACAATGCACAAAATAAATTTCAGCATTTTTGGAGTTAAACTTGATTTTATAAAAATCATTGAATGCTTATTTAAGAATTAAGAGGCATAATTTTTACTGTAAAACAAAATACAGAAACATGTCCACATTATATTTTTCATAAAAACTACACATTTCATAGAACATGTACAAAATTTTTCATGCTTTTTGGATTAACAGATTAATTTATACAAAAATAACAAAACCAGCATTAGTATGCTCAAAACAGAAAATAGATTAAAACGTTTAAAAACACAAAACCCCTAATGGGCCGAAACTGGCCCGATCGGCCCATCCCGCGCGCAAGGCGGCCCAACGCGGGCCTGCCCGCGCCTGCACAACCAAACATGCAGAAAAGCCCTCTGGCTTTGACAAAACTACAACCATGCCCTTGACACTATTTGGCACTATTCAACTGAGTCTACGACTTTGCACTTAGGCCCTCGGGTTTTGTCGAATTCTCGTCGACACGTCCCCGATGCCAAGGCTGCCGGCGGCGAGCTTCGGCTCGCGCACGCCGGAGCAACGCAACCTTCTCCGGCCAAACCAACTAGCTCAGCACCTTCCCCTTCACCTCTCGGCTCCGTTGAACCCTCAAACTCCCTCCCTCGACCTCTCTCTCTACTACGACGACGACAGTGGCGGACGCGACGGCACAGCGACGGCACGCCGGCCAACTGGGATCTCTAACGAGCCCACGAACAAGCGCATCAGCACCAGAGGCTCACCACGACCCTAGCGGGCTAGGTCTCCAAGGCTGACGCGGCTCCGAACGGTGATGACGACGACGACGGCGGGTTTCAGCGGTGCGGCTCGACGGCGACCACCTGTTCCGGCTGAGACAGAGAGAGACAAGGTCAACGACCTGGTGCTAGAGCATTAGCAACAGATAAGGAAGAGAAAACGGGGCTCAGGTGAGGATGATAGGGCCCCGAGCTCGCTGACCATGGTGGCGGCGTCGATGGAGGTGTCCGGGACCAGAGATGAAGAAGACGACCACGCCGGGCGGCTGCGGGGACGAGCGAGGCTGCGACCTAGCTCTACGGCTCCACAACGACGAGGCGAGCACACTGACGCGGTTGAACAGGACAGACGAGCGCTCACCTGGCCGGCGTAGCTGAGCAGAGGGACAGCGGCGACGGCGAGCGAGCAGAGGAAAGGAGAGAGAGAAGAGGGAAACGCGGAGCTTCTGTGGGACGATAGGGTGAAGGAGAGGGCGGCGGCGTGAAGAACTTGCGCGCGCAGCTACCAAGCAGCTCGCTGGCGCGACGCATGCGCCCCAGCGCGAGCACGGCCCGGGCGGAGAGAGCTCGCTGGCGAGCTTCCAGGCGTTTCCCCCCTGTGGCACTGTTCCTTGCTCTCTCCCCCCTTTCTGAAATTTCAAAATTACTTTTGAAATTTGAACTGCACTTCAAGTTTTGCCAAAATATGAAATGTAGAGTTTGAAAAGTTGTACAACTTTGCCTTAACACCCCATGGCTGATTTCAAATAGAAATAAGTCAAATTGATCAAAAAATTTCAAATCCAATTCAAATTTGGAAATTTGAAAAGGGGACAGAACTAGGGTTTTGTAGTAGAAGCAAAATTACTTTTGATTTTGCAATGCCACTTGAAAAATGGTCAATGTATGAAATGTTCCTTTTGAAATTCTCTACAACTTTTATGTAAACCTCAAATTCAGATTTCAAATAGTTTTTGAAATGCAAGTTTAGAATCAAAAGGGGACCATTTCCAGGGCTTGAATAGATTCAAAATTACTTAGAATTTTGTACAGAAACTTTGAAAACTTTGAATACCAAAGTTGTACCTCTTCTCAAGATCTACTAAAAAGCTTTTAGGGTCAGCCCCTAAATAAGCACAGATTTTGAGTTAACTGGAAAGGGTTAATTAACTTATATAGAAATTGATGATTTTCCCATTTTTAGGCTAAGTAAACTTTGTAACCTTTTGAATTGTTGAACCTGGATTCATGCCTTTACATGACTCTAGTCAAAAGGGAATGAACACAAGTTACTTCATAATGACATTCCAAAATAGGATTTTGAGCTACCTCACAAGCAATAACAAAATGCTCACACATTAGGAATTAAACTCTTTTTAGTGAATGCATCTCAAGTGAGCTAGCATATGATGCTATGGAATGGAATGCTTATGATGGCATGACAATATTTTATTCATGTAAACACCTGAGGTGTTACATTAACCAAAGCCCTAGGTGGCTTAGAAAGGTCCCTAAGATCATAAGGAAGAAAGTTCGTGAAGGGAGCGTCACAAACCGAAGTCATTTTGGACTTCAAATTGCGACCGGACGCTCGATCCCTAGTGACCGGACGCTAGGGCATGCGTCCAGTCAGTAGGTTTGGCTGAGGGGTCAGTCTGGTTGCGACCGGACTCACCCTCAGCGTTCGATCGGACGCACCAGGGGGGTGAGTCCGGTCGTACTCAGAGAGGTTCCATAGAGGAAAATTGTCGACCGAACGCGTCCGGTCAGTGGTGATCGGACGCATGCGGGCCCGGTCAACACTTCGTACAGGTGTCAGGCCTAACGTCACATAGCCCTTGGGCACTGACCGGACGCGTCCGGTCACCCCGACAGGTGCGTCCGGTCAGTGCATAACTGGCTGGACTTACCCCTTCGTGCATGTTTCGAGTTGGGGGGTATAAATATGCACCCCCCCCCTCATTCATGTTGTCACTCTTGCTCATTTGAAAGGTTGCCAAACACATTGTGATTGCAAGTGAGTGCAAGAGGCCTTGTGAGGTTGAGAGTTTTGATAATTGAGTGATCAAACACCTCATTAGTGAGTAGAGAGTAACAAGTGTGCATCCACCCATCTCATTAGCCTTGCGTTGGTCAAGGGAGAGTTCTTGCTTGTTACTCTTGGTGATCGGCATCACCTAGTCGGCTTGGTGGTGATCGGAGAGCTTGGTGATCATCCGGAGGCATTGTGGATGACCCAAGCCGTGTTGTGACCGGTAGCGAGCGATTCACCGGGCCGGAGTGGCGAAGAATCAGCTCGTAGTGAGCACTTGATCCTTGCGCGGATCAAGGGGGAGCGATACCCTTGCGCGGGTGCTCCATCGAGGACTAGGGGGGTGTGCCGACACCTCGATACCTCGGCAAAAAGATCGTCGTGTCATCTCTACTCCTTTAGTTACGCATTTACTTTCAAGCAATTCAATTCTGCATTTACTTGTTGCTCTTTCACAAATTGAATTGCCATGCTAGAGTAGAAATGGTTTAGCGATAGTCTTTTGTGCGTTTGTCTCTTGTCATACACTTCTAGGCACTAGGGTGTTCATTGGGCTTGATAGGTTTTAATTATTGCAAGAAGTTTTAGAAAAGCCCAATTCACCCCCCCTCTTGGGCATCTTGATCCTTTCACGCTGTAGAAGCCCTAGTGCCTTTGCTTCGATTAGGGTTTGAGGGAGTCTGGGGAGTGAGAAACAGGTGTTGGTTCGCCTCGGTTTGGCCGGAGATGGCCGGCGTGGCGAGTCCGCGCCGCCGTGGCCGCCATTGCCGACGGCGAGCTCGATCTGCTGTAGTGCTAGGCTAGAGAGCGGTACCAATCGACGCAGGAGAAGGAGAGGAGTTCGTCGGTGGTGTTGGTTTCGCTGGAGGGTTCGCCGATGGAGAGCTTCGCCGCGGTCAACTTCTACCCTGTTTCGGTGTGGGTGACAGGTGGGTCCATGTTGACCCCGGGGCCCAGCTGTCAGCTTCTAGAATAGAAATAGGACGGGTACGTCTAGCAGTTAAGGTTTGGTGTTTTTGTTTAAATGTTTTGCAGAAATGTAATTATTGTTTGTTTAATTCATAACTTGAGTTCTGCTAATCCAGTTATGTGAAACAAATTTTGTTAAATTTGTGTTGATGAGTTCTATGCATGAAAAATATAATATGTTCAGTTTCTGGTTCTGTATACAGTTATAATTAATTTGTATATGGGCTGATATCTTGTTTAATGCATAATAAATTGTGCCTTGCTCAGAAAAATATGGTTCTTATTTTGATAGGTTTGTTAGGTGACGTAGAATCACAGAAAAATGATAGTTGATGTTTGACTATGATAAAATCTGAGGTTAATATTTATTTTGAATACATGCTGTTTTCTTGTATGATTTTTAATAATTCGAATATAAGTGATATGAGCATGATAATTTTTTTAGACTGCTCTTGTGCTAAGAAGTTCTAGAAGAAAATATGAAATCTGCTTTTTGATACTTTTCAAGATGATGTGTAGTTCAAAGTACCTTTTCACCCTGTTACTTGTCTTTTTCATAGGGAACAATGCTTAAGCCTAAATATCATGAAGTTTGGACAGCAAGCTCTATTATCTAATGTGAATCTGTAGTAATTTTTGTAGATTTATCTGAAACTTTTAACTATAGGTTGCTGTTATAGGCTTGTTTTTATTAGTTATTTTACATAATTAAGTGGGTAATGTGCATTTCTGTTGTGTGGGACCAACGAGGGGCGAAATGGTCATTTTAGCACATTCATGTTTGTTGCACTTTGTGGTTGCGCATACCTACTCTCTAAATAGAGTGTTACGCTCTACTAGAGAAGAGATATGCACATATTCGGTCAAGCTTAATGTTAATGCATCTCTTCCGTGCACGTATGACATTCGCTCATCTAGCATATGCATCACGAAAGGTTCGGTAGACGAGACAGCCGCAGCAGAGGAGACCGAGGAGCAGCAGCCGCAGGAGCAGGAGTCAGGGACCGTCGAGGAAGGGCCTGAAGAGGATCTTCTAGAGTGTCCGAATCACCTGCCCAGCACCTTCGAGAAAGGCAAGCCCTGGAGCATTTGTAACTACCTATTGCTTATAATTAACTTATCCGTACTATGCTTATTGCATTAAGTATAGGAGTTGCGTGATACTATTGATGCATTATATTTCGTACCTTGTTACCTTGAGAAATTTCCCTTGTTACCCAATTAGTGGTAGGTACGAATATATGCTTAGCCATGCTTAGACCGGTAGAAGTCGGGAAACCTTTATGTTACCCACGAGTGATAAGTGGTTACTCGACCGTTAACATGATATTGCCATTAAGTGGGATAACTGAGTATTGTGGAAAAATGGAGATCGGCAGATTCCTGTAGCGTTGTGCTACAGTATTTCTAGCCGTGTCGGATGGGAAAACAGTATCATGCTAAGACGGCCTTCTTGTCATGTTGAACGCATACCCCACATTTAGCTTGAAGGATAACTCGTTCCGACCACAAAGTCGCACATTTTTCCGGGCTAGTTCTCGGGTCCCACGCATCTGCCGAAGCCACGAAGGGGGTATTGGGACGCAGGGGCGCGAAGAGTAAGACCCCGGGGATGGTGGTTAAGTCCAACCCCTTGGCAGTCGGGCTTGCGTCCGGGTATGATGGTGGCGGTTGAGGCCGCGGCTTCCTGGAATGGTGCTGTGGTTATCTGTAGCTCACCGACGGGTGAGTGTGGTTTGTGTGGGGAATAAAATCACCAGCTGGTTAGGAATCGATTACAATCGTCATCGCTCCTGGATAGTGAGCACTTGACTTGAACCCAAGGATAACTCGTTCCGACCACAAAGTCGCACATTTTTCCGGGCCGGTTCTCGGGTCCCATGCATCTGCCGAAGCCACGAAGGGGGTATTGGGACGCGGGGGCGCGAAGAGTAAGACCTGGGGGATGGTGGTTAAGTCCAACCCCTTGGCAGTCGGGCTTGCCTCTGGGTATGATGGTGGCGGTTGAGGCCGCGGCTTCCTGGAGCAGTGTTGTGGTTATCTGTAGCTCACCGACGGGTGAGTGTGGTTTGTGTGGGGAATAAAATCACCAGCTGGTTAGGAATCGATTATAATAACCATCGCTCCTGGATAGTGAGCACTTGACTTGAACCCCGCTCTGTCTTGATACTGAATATGATGGAACACGTGACAGCTATCATGATACTTTTGGCAATTGTTATTCGGCCTGTTTGTTATACTATAGTGATGATCAGATCACTACCATGATTGTTGTTAGTGCAGGAGCTAATCTAGTTAAATAGGCTAAGCACTACTTAAATTGTAGCTAGTAAACAGGACAACAGGTTACCTACTACTTATGCTTTTGCGCAAATTGTTACCTCAGACCAGCTCCACTATAATCGGGCCTTGCATACTCCTTGGTGTCTTTTATTTGTGGTTTATGGTGGGTAAGTCTAGCTGAGTACCTTCTCGTACTCAGGGCTTTGTTTCCCTTGTTGTTGCAGATGGTCAGGTTTTCTATGGCTATTGCATCAACTGTCTTTTCCCTGCTTTGGGAGATAACTAGGTCACGGGCAATGACCTGCTCTATTCGTACCTTTTGCTCTATCAAGGATGACTACTGAATGGCATTGTATCAGACTATGTGTGTGTGATTTCAAAACTATGTTTAAGGTTGAACTTCCGCTACTTAAATTTGGAACTCGGTTTGTAATAACTAAGTTTGCTACTCTGATGAACTTATGTAATATTCTGTCATGTAATGGTTGATGCTGAACGATTACGATCCTATGTTGTTGAGAACATATATGATGAATGATTGAAATTTGTGAGGAAGGTTTGAGGCTTTTCCCGGTTGAGTCATTATCTCTCTATGCGCTTAATGTTTATGACTAACCGGTGGCGTTGAGTTGTGTTGTGTCTCATGTGTTGGTGTGCGTGTGCAACATGTGTCTCTCGGTTGTGTTGATGTGCAGGTGCGGAGCTCGGAGACAGTGGTCGATGGCAAGGTGAACGTCAAGTAGAGACGTGTCGTGCCGACGGATCGGGAGCGGTGAAGGATGGGTGTGCCGTGCGGCGGACGTGCCATGCCGATGTACCCAGAGCATTGAAGGGCGGACGTGAAGCTTGGACCGACGGACCGAGAGACCGGAGGACCAGCTATGGTAGCTAGCACATGGCATCGGCGAGTGAGAGCACATGGGGATGTGCGATGCATCGGCCAAGTCGGGAGGAAGACGATGGCGTCGTGGCACTTGGCGGGAGGTCAGACACGGGCTTGCGTGCGGTGCAAGTGTCGTCGGCCGAGTCAAGAAGGAAGGCGAAGGCGTTGTGCCCGGCGTGGAGGCTGGACATGCATCAGCATCGGTGCCGGTGGTCGGGGTGTGCGAACCACATCCCGTCTAGAGCGCGGGTTTGGTAGTTGAGCCTCGAAAAACTACCCTCGACGGTTTTTGAGTTTGGGCCTCAAAACTCGGGGTGGACGGTTTCCAGGTTTGAGCCTCAAAACCAGGCCTCGCCGGTTTCCGACTTTGGGCCTCAAAACTCGGGGTGGACGGTTTGCCCGGTTTGGGCCTCAAAACCTTGGCTGGCGGGTTTACCGGTTTGGGCCTCAAAACCGGGCGGAGGTTCCTATACGGAACGGTCGACAGGTGGCGGCACCGAGAGGCTTGCGTTGCGGCGAAGCTACCGGTGAGGAAGGCGCGGTGGTTGACGATGACGGCACGTGGCGGCATCCTGGAGCTTGCATCGAGGCGAAGCGAAGGATGAGAAGGCGCATGGCCGTCGGATGGAAAATGACCGATTTGGATGGTTTTACCCTCAAGGGGGTATTTTGGGTCAGTGCTTCATGAGAGGGCGTTTTGGTCTTCGGACGTGCGCCTATATATATGAAGGGGGCTGGTTGGGGCAGCCCATCGTTGGAGGTGTCACTCTCATTTTGTTCATTTGAGAGGAGGCTAGGGTTAGGAGGAGAGACCGGCTCTTGTTCTTGAGCTTTTTACCATCCGCATTTTGTGTTGCGAGGAGTGGCTTGTAACCGGACAAAGTGTGCTACACAATTCATCATCCCGTAGTAATCCAAGGATCAATTTCTTACTCCTCTTGTGTTGGCTGCTATTTGGATCAATTCACGTTTTCGTTCTTCGCATTTTAGTTTTTCCCCTCCCGGAGATTTGCTTCATTCTCCCTCTCCGAGCGACAATTTGCGATTCCGTTTGAATCAAATTGTTCTATGTCGTGAGCTCCTTCTTTCCACCGAAGGATTTCTTCTCTAACCTCACAAGCACATAGATCGGGTCGAAATCGCGTTCGTTCTTCGTTCTTCCCCTGTTCTAGTGTTCTTCTGATTTCTCATGCATTAGTTGGTTTGGAGCAATGATATCCTAGGATTAGCTTCCCGACACGGAGAAGAACACTTGGGAGAAGTTTGGTTGCAGCCCCATTCGATTTGGTGAAGATCCAATCGATTTTGGTTTTGATACAGGTTGTTTTTGGGCATTTTGGGCATTCCCGGACTGTCCGACACTTATCCCCGGACTGTCCGGGTTCGGGGCTGTTCACGGGCAGCGAGGTCGCTGGTTTCATTTTTGAACGGTGGACTGTCCGGGACTTATTCCCGGACTATCCGGGGTTCAATAGCAGACAGTCTGCGGTTCACTAGCGGACAGTCCGCCACTGCACAGTTTTGTTGTTTTCGTCCGTATCTTTTGCGTACGAGCTCCAATTTGTGATCCGTTTGTTGCGTTGGTTTCCTAACTTATTAAGGATCATTCCAAAGTAATTTTGACACCATTGGTCAAAGTATTTTTGGTCGGACACTTCCTTCTTCTCCATAGGAGTTAAGTGTTCCGCTTTCGGAGTTTCGTTAGTTCTAGCATTTGTATCTTTTGCGTTCGAGCTCCGATTTGAGATCCGTTTGTTGTGTTAGTTTCCTAAACTCATAAGGATCTTTCCAAGTTGCTTTTTGTTGGGTATTTTAAAAGCACACAGAATAATCCGCAAGCGCACAGATACCGATGTAGCTTTCACCCGAGAGTATGGTATCGATTTTCACGGGGAACGTGAAGTGTACTAGAAGAATTAGGAACGTCCAAGAAAAGAATGATATTGTGGTTAGAGAGAGATATAGGGTTTTCTAAGCGAGTCTATTTAATTAAAGGCTCACTATACTTTACTTACTTCGGAGCAACAGTACCTTTCCGATTCTTGAAAAAGACTGGGAAAAGGGTAATCGGGAGAAGGCTGCCAAAAAGCTCTACGAAAACACCAATCCTAACGTGGTGGATTATAACAATCTACAAAGTTGTCACCCCTGTAGCTACCACAACTATCCGGAGTATTAGGCGCAAACTCAGGTAAACCCTAGTCTAGACACCAAGTCTACACTAACACTTACTACTCTAATTACCATGAATAACTAGAGCACTCAATACGAGCGGAGATCCAGTAAATAAAATAAAGCAAGAACTGAAATTAAATAAAATACATAGAAGTGATAAATAAAGAACCTGAAGATTACTTGAAGACGAACCAGATGCTGCACCAATACAATGTCGAGGAAGATCCGACAGACCGGGCTCCTCCTCAGCTCTCTCCTTCTCCTCTCTCTACTCCAATCTCTAATTACAACTAGATGAACTAGACAACTAGAACTAGAACTAGATCTAATTCTAAATGAACTAGAAGAGATTCATCTAGAGGGACCTCTACTTCTAATTGAAACCCTAGTTTCTGATGTGGAGATAAATAATGAAGATGGAGATGCCTGGAGAGGGGGGGTCTAGGGTTGCTTATATAGCCCGAGGTGGAGTAGGGGGCAAGGAATCGCCATGTCATCGATCTGCGTCACGTTTACAACTCTCCGTTGGATCCTTTCATTGAATTTCGTAGACCGTGGGATCAAACCGACCTTGTATGTACGTGAGGACTCTTGGGGATCTCGGGAGAATATTCCTTAACGATGCTGCGTAGAAAACCGGGCAAGAACCGGACTCTAAAGGCCCGAACCGGAGCCAAACCGGTCGACTGGTCACTGTTTTGTATTAAGTGGAGAAAATAGGGCCTTCTGGCCAGCTGGACCGCTCGGTTTGGGCCGGCCCAGCTGCTCCCACGTGCAGTTCCCACGTGAACCGGCTAGGCGCCCTACCAGAGCTCGCCACCTGTCCCTGGCCCAGCGGCCTGCTCCCGCCCGCATGCGGACTACGCGCGTTTATTGCCCGCTGCCGCCACTTGTCGCTTTCCAGTTGGCCCGGGGGAAAAGAAACCTGCGCGGCCTTGCTGGCTTGCGCGTGCAGTGCCTGTGGTGTGGCCGACCACCGACCACGTGGCCGCCTGCCACTGGTTGGTTGGGATGCTTTTGGCTCGCTCCCGCCTGCGGAAACAACACCTGCACGCTGACAACTGCTGCATGGATTTGGGGGTGCTGACGTCAGCGATGACGTCAGCACTCCTTTTTAATTTGCAAATTTTATATCTTTTTATTCCATGCTCCAAAAATAGCAAATAATATATCCATTTCGATCAGCGCGACGAGCTCTACGTAATGGTGTACTTCAATTTGCCATCTGAGATAGTTTTATTTAGTGAAAAATCTAATATCCTGTAAAACAACAGAGATCACCAAAACTCGTGGAACTCGTTAGAATAAACCCTACAACTATGCTTTCTAGTTCGTTTCATGTTAATTTATGCAATAGTTGATGGTATAATATTAACATTAAGGACCGTCAACACTTTTGCCACCAGTTGGCCTAAGTAGTTTTGGTCGAACACTTTCCTCTTTTCCATAGGAGTGGGGTGTTCTGTTATCGGAGGTTCGATTGTTCTAGGAGCTTGCTTGTGCAGTTTTGCCCCATTGCTTTGACGCTTGTTTTTGGGGGTTCTTCGGTAGTTCCGGTGTACCTCTAGGACATCTCCTAGGGTATCCACCTATTCGTAGGTCGTGAACTCACCGGTTGTTTGAGTCTTCGCTTTTGGAGTGATTTTCTGGGACAAGGGCCATCATTTCTCAAGAAGAAATTTGAGGCTCCCATTCACCCCCCTCTAGTCGCCAATTCGGTCCTTCAGTTGTTGATGTTGGAAAAGTTTGAGATCCTTCGAGATTTCATGGACTACCAAGTTTATATGGGCTCAAGTGTGTAAATTTACTGCTCCGGCAGAGAATTTTGTACTTGTTCTCCTATAAATTGGTCGGTTCTGTTACATCTACTACGACAAGAACGTCCATCACTACACTTTCCAAGTAGGCGACATTGTCCTGAAGAAGATTCAGAACACCACAGGACACCACAAGCTTATGAGTCCATGGGAAGGACCCTACATAGTATCTAAAGTAACAAGACCCGGGTCATTTGAGCTAGTCACTGAGGATGGTTCTCCATTGCCAAATTCATAGAATATTGAGCATCTGAAGAAATTCCATACCTAAGGACTATGCTACAGTTTCGACTCAGGGCAAATATATCTATTTCTTGGATGATAATAAAGTCTAGATTTCATCAGAAACAAGAACTTTACGAGTTTTATTTTTTCAAGCAATCACATTTATCATGACTACTTAGTCGGATAAAATACTAGACTATTACATCCCACCGACTAATATATAATATTACTCGGATGGATCCTTCTTGGTTCAGGGGCAACCATACTCGAGTTACAAGCTACGAGCTCAATACAACTCATTTGCTAGTACGGCTTAAAACCCGGCTACAAACCTATAGTGAATACGATATCTTATAGAAAAGATATTGGTTCCTATAAGGTACAACAAGGGGAGCGTTCCTCACCTTGTTGCCTATTACTCGGATGTAGGACAATCCGACTTCGCACTCAAGCTACGACTACCAAGAGGATATGATTCGCTCAACAGGAACCGTCGGATCGGTCCTCAAGAGGCGCTTGATCAAATTTATCCCTTGGAATAGGGTACTAAGAGTAGTACTCGGGCAGACTAAGTTCTCTAATAGGCCGCCTAAGATTATAAGAGAAACGAAGTCACACGACCCAACCTCAAGTGCTAGAGAGCACTCGGATAGACCCGTCCAGTATGACGCTTGGTCATACATCCACTACAAATAGAACGACCCATTGACAAGATACTCCTTGCAATGATGAGTCGACAACATACGACATTAACAAGATTCAAAAGTAAATTATACTTTGATTATTTAACCATGGTGACATTTGTTCACAGGATACACAAAATTATGGCCAAGGACCAAGAGGGATTACTACTCTACAAGATCTAGTATCTGAGAGTACTCTGTAACACTCTGGTGTTAAGCAAGACTAAAACTTGACATGTCATCATATGCACTGGCATTTATCTGAGTTAATAACCTGATTATGCATTCACTTAAAACAAGTTAATTTTCATGTTTGTGCTTAAGTGATAAGGAGTGTTTAAGTTTGCAATCCTAGTTTATGTTTTCTTGTTAAGAATAATGCTTTTAGGCTTTATAAGGGTATTATGGTAATCTTATGTTTAGTAGTCGAATTTCATACCCAACCTTAGTTTTATGTCTCAAAGGTGTTGTGAGAACATGTTTTCAAGCTACCTTTGAGGTGTAATTCCAGATTGGAATGAAATTCAAATGAATAGTTTAAATAATTCAAAAACCCTATTTTTAATCCTTTTTCTATAAATCAAAATTTAAAGATTTTGGCTATGCTCCAAAAAGAAAAGTTGTTTCTATTCTTGATAAGGAACAACTTTGATGTATAAAGTTTTCCAAGTTTTCATATGAAATCAAAAGTAATTTGGAAAATACTTTTCTGCCCTTTTTATCCTCTTTTGTTTTTCCAACTCTAATTCAAATTTTGAGCATATTTGAAAATGTTGCAAAAATAAAAGATGTTCAGTATTAAATTCTGAACATTTGATATTTTAGCATACTTTCAACTTATATTCAAAATTCAAAGTAATTTTTAAATTTACAGAAAGGGTAGAAAAGGAAGTGGGAAAAGGGGAGATAAGCTTCTGGCTTCTGTTCATGACGGTGGCCGCCGAAGCTTTGATCGGCGACGCCAGCGCTCTGGGAGGTATCGTCCCTCTCGAATAAGCTGTGCGACCGTCTCCGTGGCGCGGTTACTAGCTGCTGACCCTTTTCTCTCACGTCGTGGCGTCCTCTCTCGTGCTCGCCGTCGATCTCTTGCCACGAAGCCCCGACGAGCACCTTCTCGGCTCAATCTCCGATTCACCGCACACCGATCGTTCTTATCCCAGTTTAACCGCGGGTATAAAAACCCTGCATCCTTGCGCATCTCCAGAGTTCACTCTTGCAACCTCTACTCACTCAGAGAGCCGGTACTACTGTTCTTCTTCCCGCCAGGCAAGAAAGCTCCGCCGAGCTCGATCTCGCCGTGGTCCGATCCACTGGGCACTTCCTTACTCTCTTTATCTCGCGTTTATGCTTCATCTTGATCCCAGAAACCTCTTAAGCTCACTGGTTTCATGTGTGGTGCCCAGGTCTCGCCGGAACCACCGTCTTTACACCGGAGCTCGCCGCCGGAAGCCACTGCTCCGTGGGTACCTTCCCTCCGTTCATCCTCCGCTCGAACGCCTACACAGGCAGCACCAGGGTGAGCTACTGAAGCCTCCTAGCCCTTCCGTTCTACTGCTACCGACCTAGGTTCGCCGGAACATCTACGCCGTGGCTCGGTCCGCCGCCGTGCGTGGCCACACCTCACCGGAGCGGTAGCGTTTAGGGTTAGAAGCTCTGTCGGCCGCGGGTGACACGCCGGTGATGATGCGCGCGTCGTCTAAGTCTCTACTGGCCGGAGTTGGCCGGCGTAAGGACGGTCGCCGCTCGGTTCGCCGTCGTGCGCTCGGGCCATGGCCAGGGACCTAGCTTTTGTGAAGACAAATCTTCTCAGGGTGTTGGTTGAAAAGTCCAAGACTCAGGTGAATAGCGCCTTGGACTGCGGGTTAGTTTCGCGAAAGCCGAAGGGCTTTTCTGCAAAGCTGTCAGGGCGCTCCGTCTCGCTCGAGCCAGGTCTCGAGCGGACATGTGGACACGTGCTCACGTCTCGAGCTATGCCTCGAGCAGGCGCCTCCTCCGCTTCGCTCGAGCCGAGCCTCGGGCGAACGTGTTCGCCGTTCCGCCCGAGCTAGGCCTCGGACGGACGAGCCTTTTCCGCCTCGCCCGAGCCGAGGGTCAGGCCTCGGACGAGTGTTAGTGTTTATCGTCTCGGTCGAGCCAGGCCTCGAGCGGACCCTCGGGCGTTGCCTCGCTCGCGCCGAGCCTCGAGCGAACGCAACCGCACTTGCCGCCGTGCGCTTGCGCCACGCTGGGCCGCGTTGGTTTGGGCCGAAAGCCCAGTTTGGGTTCGTTCAAGTTTTTCTTTTTCTGGCTTTATGTACAGTAATCAGTTTTGTTGTTTTTGCTATAATTAATCTATAGCTCTGTTAATTATGAAATTTGACATAAAGGTTGATAACATGTCTGTGCTAATATAAAAATTATAAAACTTGAGTTTTGAGTACTTCTTTTATGTCAATAAAATCTGTACTTTAATTAATAAATGCAACTTTGAGGATTTATGTATATTTCTGTGTTTCTCCAAAAATCATGAATTTTGACATGTGAGTTTGTATCATTAATATTAATCTTCATGATTAATTTCAGCTCTGTTGGAATAAGTATAATTTATGTTTGTGTAGAAAGCTATTTTAAATGGCTTATGAAATAAATAAAAGTAGTTAATCACTTTAGGATTTATGTGACTTTTGGAATTGTTTGACAACCAGTGGAAAACTAGCAAGATTTGCTCCTGGTTATGGATTCCTTTATATAAATAATTTTTGTTGCTTGTTAAGTTGCATAACTATATTTAAAGAAAATAACAAAACTTGTTTAGTAATTTTAATAGCTAAAGTTAGTTTGTTGGTTTGCAACTTTACCGTGAAGGAAAGTTGTACTCCATAAAAGTTATAATTTAAGAAAATTTCTATCTTTACCATAATCATATCATAAGCATCTCATTATTCATGCATATGCACTTCTACGTGTAGATTTCGCTTCGGAAGGCCCTAACTCTCAGTGGATTCCTCCTGAGGGTGTAGACCCTTCTCGATTTTCAGAATCTTCGCACTCCACTGATCCTCAAGGCAAGCCCCGGTGCATTTAACCTTTCTGTTTCTATTGCAAAGTTTATACAATGATTTATCAACTGCATTTAAGTAATAGGAGTTGGATGACACCAGTAGTTGCATTACCAGTTGGTTACCTTTACCCTATCCTTGTTACCTATTTGTTTATAAATGCTTAGCCAAGATGCACGGTGATGAGATTATCCTCCGCTTAGGCCTTGAGCAAACTAAGGGATGATGAGTCATCATTGTTAGGATACCTCTCTCAGGTACAAACTGTTAAATGGATGAAAAATGAATTTCAGACCAGACGGGAAACCGTTCATGGAAAGATGGCAGGCAGGGTCACCCTAGTCGTGCTAATCCCGTCTGTGTCATTAGGAACCGTCCGTTGTTGGTCCTTGATCGAGAGCATGATAGTACCAATCACGGGATACGGGTTAGTATGTTGCAGGTTAGAGTCCTGCCATACAACGCCGTGGTGCTTTGATATGTTGCAGGTTAGAGTCCTGCCATACAAATCACTTATGGTTGTGCAATATGTTGCAGGTTAGAGTCCTGCCATATTGTGTGATTGGGAACCCCCAGCTGGGTAGATAAAGCGGTTCGAATCGTCGTTGCTCTACGATAAAAAGAGACTCGATCTCTGACTCTCAACGTAGAGTTTTCAAAACCAAAGCTTTTGGGAAATGATGTTTCATCCTAAAAGAGTACTTTTGATGGTATGTTTGGAAGGAAAAGAAGAATGTTTTGTTAAAAATGTTTATTCTGCAAATTCCTTCTCTATTGCTATCCCCACTACATCCCTTAAAGCTAGCATGACATGAAGTCTTTTCTGTTGACGGGCAAGTCTTGTTGAGTACTTTTGTACTCAGGGTTTGTTACCCTTGTTGCAGGAGAGTACATGATCCACCTTTTGATGGACAGTGCTATTTCACTCTTGTAGAGGAGAGTGATAACGATTCTGATGTGTGACTTGGGCAAGTAATAAGAATTTGGGTGATATATGTATTATAAAGTTCCGAACCGTTTATGTAATAAGTACTTATGGTTTGTAAAACTCTAAGTTTTTAACTTATGTATTATAATCTTTCCGCTTTACTCTGATTTATCTTATCTAAAACTGTTGTAATACTGTGATGCTTGATGAGGAATTTTCCTGGAAGAAATGTAACGTGGATGATTCGGGTTTCCGAGGACACCCGACAGACCTCTTGAGTCATTTGGAACGCGTGTACGCCGATCAAAGGTCTTTAGGACAATGATGGGTGCATGTGGGCCACTTAATTCAGGAGGTTCTGCCACAGCTGGTATCAGAGCAGGAATTCCTTAGAAAGTATAACAGTATTTATTTCTGAAAACTTCAAAAGTTTTGAGTCACATTAAAGTTCAAATTAGTTTGAGTCCAAATTGTTTCTAGACTTATCTTATGCTTCTGACTTGCCTTAATTCATTCTTTAGACTTATCTTTCTATCTAAATAAGTATGTTTTTAGTATAGTTATGGTGATATTTATATCTAAGGAACAATACTTATAACAATATAATATTGCCCTATTTACGAAAAGAAAGTTTATTCACTTCTATGGTAAGTGATTACCTTAAAGTTAATTATTTGTTTGATATATGCTTTGTTCGTAAGTACGATTCATGCATCATGATTGATAACCTATAATTAACTTTCCCTCTTAGAAGTGGTATCTGAATAGAGTTAATATATCTATCTAATTATAAAACTCTATCTCTTAATCTTGGAACATATATAGTTCTAATGTTCAAAATGTATATATTTTAGCAGATGGTACGTACCAAGCAGACTGCACGCAAGTGTACTGGACCACGAGGTGTTCCTCGACACGTCCTTGCCCCAAGAAATGATGACCTTACTGAGAGTGAGGGAAGTAACCAGCCCCTGGTTACTTACGAAGAAGGAGAAGGTAGTAACACTGCCACTTCACAGCTGCAGGCGGAAGTAGACCGCCTGTATATGGAATTGGCAAGGGCAAATGGAGAAAGGATGAGGGGCAACAGAGATAGGGAAGAGTTGCGTGAGCAGCTACAATACCACCACGAGCAGCACCAAGAGTATGAGTGCAAGTGGAGGCAGGCCGTTGAGCAAAGGAACCGGGCACGAACCCGGGTAGATGTAATGAGGGATAATCAGAACCTCATGGCAAATCATCATGCCGACCTACATAGGCATATAGAGGAGCTGACCGCACAGTTGCAGCCAGAACCTGCCACACCACCGCATCCTGAGAATGCTTCTGAAGAAGAAGAAGAAGAAGAAGGAGATGAGGAGTTAGAGCCGGTGGAAGATGAAGTCACATCTGAGGAAGAGTCATAGGTTTCGAGGTTGGATACACATAAGGTGTATCATAGTATCTTTCTGACTTTGTAACTTAGTTAGTCAGAAAACCTCTAATATGGTCAGATGTGTAAAATAGTGGTATCAGTAGTCCTGCCCAAGCGCGGACTTGTATGAAAAATAAGTTGACCATGATCTGCATGTCATAATGTATATATATGAATGTTAATTAAGGTATGTTTGTTTAAACAGATGCCTGTTAACACTCGAGGAGCTAGTTCTTCTCATAATGGGGATGACATCCCAAATGCACCTCCAGTTCCCCTTCTTTAGCCGATGCGATTGCAGCATTGGTCAACGCAACCACCTTGTTGGCACAAAATCAGAACGGTGGTCAACGTGGTCGTGGTCGAAATAATAGGGAAGAGACAACATATATGGACTTCACGGATACTCGTCCTCCTGTATTCATAAAAGCAGATGAACCTCTGGAAGCGGATGACTGGCTCCGTACTATGGAGCAGAAGTTCAGTCTTATCAATTGTACCGAGATCCAGAAGCCAGCTTTTGCAGCGCAACAGCTTCGTGGCGCTGCAGGAGTTTGGTGGGCAAACCTATTAGCGGTTCAACCAGCTGACCACCGAATCACGTGGGCTGAGTTCAAGGAAGCCTTCAGGGCTCACTATATTCCTGATGGAGTTATGAAGATGAAGCTTGAAGAGTTTTTAGCTCTTCGTCAAGGAGATGAACCAGTCATGCAGTACGTTGGGAAGTTCAACCATCTGTCCCAATATGCTTTTGATCAAGTTAACACTGATGAGAAGAAGAAAGGATGTTTTATGCGTGGATTAAATACAAAGCTTCAATCTATGATGACCACTTGTGGCAATATGAATTTTAATGAGGCCGTGAATATTGCTATAAGCAGTGAAGAAAAGAACCGCAAGCATAAGGAGGCCAAAAAGAGAGGGGATTTGTATCAGGGTCTGGATCGTCTGGCAGTAATAAGAAACGTCAGAGATTTGTATATCATCCAGTCCAGCAGTTCCGCCCATCTTATCGTCCACCGTATCGTCCGCCTCAGCAGCAGCAGTATCCTCAGAGGACGTTTGCAAGGCCTACTATGCCTTTCAATACTCAACGTCAGCCGTATGTTCCTGCTATTCGTCCACCAGTGCCACAACTGCAAGCTATCCATGCTATAATTGCGGAAAGGCGGGGCATTTTGCTCGTGAATGTCCTTATCCAAGGCGGAATGTTCCAATGCCAATGCACCAAGGCCAGTAGGAAATCAGCAAGCAAATCAGAACCGGGGAAATACACTGAATAATCAAAAGGGCAAAGGTGTTCCGAAAACGGGAAGGTTTTCCACACTCAAATAGAAGCTATTCCTGAAGGAGAACCTGTTATGCTTGGTATGTTCCCTGTTGCTCAACACCCAGCTATTACACTTTTTGATTCTGGTGCATCACATACTTTCATGAATAGAACATTTGCGGAAAAGCATGATATACCTATTGATGAAACCCAAGATAACTTCTTTATACAGTCACCTGGGGGTCGACTAAGTACTAAGGAAATGGTACATCAGGTACCTATAGATCTGGGTGGATATATATTTCCAACCTCCATGATAATATTAAAAGATCCAAGTATAGATGTGATCTTGGGTATGAACTGGATGAATCAGAGAGGTGCAGTAATAGACACCTTGAATAGAACCATCAAACTCAATGTACCTAATAGCAAGTCTCAACTTCTTATCCATCTTCCTACTCTTAAGAGAGCAGTTGAGCAAGTATGTGCTACCTCTGTCAAGGAAATCCAAGACATTCCAGTGGTCTGTGAGTTTCCTGATGTGTTCCCAGAAGATTTACCTGGTCTTCCACCTGATCGTGATGTGGAATTTGAAATAGAACTAAACCAGGAACAGTACCAATAGCCAGAAGAGCTTATAGAATGCCACCAAAGGAGTTAGCAGAATTGAAAACTCAGTTGCAAGGTTTGCTAGATAAAGGTTTCATTCGACCTAGTTCGTCACCATGGGGTTGTCCAGCAATTTTGTGAAGAAGAAGGACCATACCTTGAGGCTATGTGTGGATTATCGTCCTTTGAATGAAGTGACAATCAAGAACAAGTATCCTTTACCCCGTATTGATCTCCTCTTTGATCAACTAGCTGGTGCAAAGGTATTCTCGAAGATAGATTTGAGATCCGGATATCATCAGATCAAGATCAAACCAGAAGATGTTCCGAAAACAGCATTCACTACCAGATATGGTTTATATGAATATTTAGTCATGTCCTTTGGTCTGACTAATGCCCCAGCACACTTCATGTATTTGATGAATTCAGTGTTTATGCCAGAGTTAGATAAGTTCGTGGTTGTGTTTATTGATGATATTCTCATCTATTCCAAAACCAAAGAATGAGCATCTCAGGATAGTGTTGACTCGCCTGAGAGAACATCAGTTATATGCTAAATTCAGTAAATGTGAGTTTTGGATAGATGAAGTTCAATTCTTGGGTCATGTTCTGTCAGCTGAAGGTATTGCAGTAGATCCAAGTAAGGTCCAAGAAGTTCTTGACTGGAAGTCACCAATGTCAGTACATCAAGTTCGAAGTTTCTTAGGATTAGCAGGGTATTATCGTAGATTTATCCCTGACTTCTCCAAGATCTCTAAGCCGATGACAACACTATTAAAGAATGACACCAAGTTTTTATGGTCAATGGAATGTGAAGAAGCTTTTCAGACTCTGAAAAAGTTTTTAACAACTGCACCAGTATTAGCTCAGCCAGACATTGAAAAATCCTTTGATGTTTATTGTGATGCTTCAGGCAAAGGCATTGGGTGTGTATTGATGCAAGAAGGCAGAGTCATTGCTTATGCTTCACGACAGCTTAAACGGCACGAAGAACATTATCCAACACATGATCTAGAATTGGCAGCTGTAGTCCATGCTCTAAAGATCTGGCGACATTATTTGTTGGGTAATCTCTGTCACATATATACTGATCATAAAAGTTTGAAATACATCTTCACTCAGTCTGAGTTGAATATGCGTCAGAGAAGATGGTTAGAACTGATAAAAGATTATGATATTGAAGTACATTATCACCCCGGTAAAGCCAATGTAGTTGCAGATGCCCTCAGTCGAAAGAGTCATTGCAATTGTCTGGAAGTCAAACCAATAGATGTTACCTTGTGCTATGAATTTGAAAGGTTAAATCTTGAAATGATTCCACAAGGAAATCTTGCAAATGTGACCGTTCAATCATCCATTAAAGATCAGATCATTACAGCCCAGAAGGAAAGCAAGGGAATGATCCATTTAAAAGAAAAGATTCACTCTGAGCAGAATTCTAATTTCAAAATAGATGAAGCTGGAGTGATTTGGTTCAAGGAACGGTTAGTGGTTCCAAATGTTCCTGAGCTCAGAAAGCAGATTCTTGATGAAGCTCATGCAACCAGGTTTTCAGTACATCCAGGTAGTAATAAGATGTATCATGACCTGAAACAGAAGTTCTGGTGGACTAAAATGAAACTTGAAATAGCTAGTTATGTAGCTAAATGTGATACTTGTCAGAAAGTGAAGGCAATTCATCTTAGGTCTGCTGGAGAATTGCAACCTTTACCATTCCATCTTGGAAGTGGGATGACATTAGTATGGACTTCATAGTAGGTCTACCCAAGACATCAAAAGGGTTTGATTCCATATGGGTCATTGTTGATCGTCTGACCAAATCAGCTCATTTCATATCTGTTAAGACCACATATCCAGCATCTACCTATGCCAAGATATATTTGACAAAATTATAAGTCTGCATGGTGTTCCCAAGACTATCGTGTCTGATAGAGGGACACAATTTGTTAATGTTTTCTGGAGGCACTTACATGAGTCTTTGGGTACCAAGCTTCTGCATAGTACAGCTTATCATCCACAGACTGGAGGTCAAACTGAAAGAGTTAATCAGATCTTAGAAGATATGCTAAGATCTTGTGTGCTCAATTATTCAGAAAAATGGGATGAATGTTTGCCGTTAGCAGAATTCTCTTACAATAACAGTTATCAAGAAAGCATTAAGATGGCACCATTTGAAGCTCTGTATGGCAGGAGATGCAGAACACCTTTAAACTGGTCTGAACCGGGAGAACGTAGTCTCTTTGGAGTTGACTTAGTTAAGGAAGCTGAAGAAAAAGTCAGGTTAATTCGAGAGAACATGAAGATAGCGCAATCCAGACAAAAGAGTTATGCCGATGAGAGACGTCGGTCTCTTATCTTTGAAATTGGTGATTATGTCTATCTTAAGGTGTCACCAAAAAGGAGTTACTCGATTTGGAATCAAAGGAAAGTTGGCACCACGATATATAGGTCCCTATCAGATCCTTAAAAGATGTGGAAAGGTAGCATATCAACTTGATTTACCACCACAGTTATCATCAGTCCATAATGTGTTCCATGTCTCTCAGTTAAAGAAATGTCTTCAAGTGCCTGATCATGTTATTCATATAGAAGAGATTGAGTTAGAACCTGATCTGACATACTCGGAGTATCCTATAAGATTCTTGACCAGAAAGATCGAGTCACTCGAAAAAGAACTGTCAAGTTTACAAGGTTCAATGGAATCAACATACGGAAGATCCACTTGGGAGTCAGAAGAGTTCCTCTCAGAAAGTTTTCCTGAGTTTCTTTCTTCTGTATAGTCCTATAATCAGTCATATGATGACCTATCTCCTGCTTTATGTAAAGGTTAGTAATGGAAGTGCCTGACACATTTCCTTTTCCATTAGTTAGTCTTCAGGTTAAATCTCGGGACGAGATTTCTTTAAGGGGGAAAGAGCTGTAACACTCTGGTGTTAAGCAAGACTAAAACTTGACATGTCATCATATGCACTGGCATTTTATCTGAGTTAATAACTTGATTATGCATTCACTTAAAACAAGTTTAATTTTCATGTTTGTGCTTAGTGATAAGGAGTGATTAAGTTTGCAATCCTAGTTTATGCTTTCTTGTTAAGAATAATGCTTTTAGGCTTTATAAGGGTATTATGGTAATCTTATGTATAGTAGTCGAATTTTATACCCAACTCTGGTATTATGTCTCGAAGGTGTAGTAAGAACATGTTTCAAGCTACCTTTTGAGGTATAATTCCAGTTTGGAATGAAATTCAAATGAATAGTTTAAATAATTAAAAAACCCTATTTTATCCTCTTTTCTATAAATCAAAATTTTGAAAGAATTTGGGTATGCTCTAAAAAGCAAAGATGTTCTATTTTGATAAGGAACAACTTTGATGTATAAAGTTTTCCAAGTTTTCATATGAAATCAAAAGTAATTTGGAAAATACTTTTCTGCCCTTTTTATTCCCTTTTGTTTTTCCAACTCTAATTCAAATTTTGAGCATATTTTGAAAATGTTGCAAAAATAAAAGATGTTCAGTATTAAATTCTGAGCATTTGATATTTTAGCATTCTTTCAACTTATATTCAAAATTTCAAAGTAATTTTAAATTTACAGAAAGGGTAGAAAAGGAAGTGGGAAAAGGGGGAGATAAGCTTCTGGCTCTGTTCATGGCGGTGGCCGCCGAAGCTTTGATCGGCGACGCCAGCGTTCTGGGTATCGCTCCCTCTCGAATAAGCGTGCGACCGTCTCCGTGGCGCGGTTAATTAGCTGCTGACCCTTTTCTCTCACGTCGTGGCGTCCTCTCTCGCGCTCGCCGTCGATCTCTTGCCACGAAGCCCCGACGAGCACCTTCTCGGCTCAATCTCCGATTCACCGCACACCGATCGTTCTTATCTCAGTTTAACCGCGGGTATAAAAACCCTACATCCTTGCGCATCTCCAGAGTTCACTCTTGCAACCTCTACTCACTCAGAGAGCCAGGAACTACTGTTCTTCTTCCCGCCAGGCAAGAAAGCTCCGCCGAGCTCGATCTCGCCGTGGTCCGATCCACTGGGCACTTCCTTACTCTCTTTATCTCGCGTTTATGCTTCATCTTGATCCCAGAAACCTCTTAAGCTCACTGGTTTCATGTGTGGTGCCCAGGACTCGCCGGAACCACCGTCTTTACATCGGAGCTCGCCGCCGGAAGCCACTGCTCCGTGGGTACCTTCCCTCCGTTCATCCTCCGCTCGAACCGACTACACAGGCAGCACCAGGGTGAGCTACTGAAGCCTCCTAGCCCTTCCGTTCTACTGCTACCGACCTAGGTTCGCCGGAACATCTACGCCGTGGCTCGGTCCGCCGCCGTGCGTGGCCACACCTCACCGGAGCGGTAGCGTTTAGGGTTAGAAGCTCTGTCGGCCGCGGGTGACACGCCGGTGATGATGCGCGCGTCGTCTAAGTCTCTACTGGCCGGAGTTGGCCGGCGTAAGGACGGTCGCCGCTCGGTTCGCCGTCGTGCGCTCGGGCCATGGCCAGGGACCTAGCTTTTGTGAAGACAAATCTTCTCAGGGTGTTGGTTGAAAAGTCCAAGACTCAGGTGAATAGCGCCTTGGACTGCGGGTTAGTTTCGCGAAAGCCAAAGGGCTTTTCTGCAAAGCTGTCAGGGCGCTCCGTCTCGCTCGAGCCAGGTCTCGAGCGGACATGTGGACACGTGCTCACGTCTCGATCTATGCCTCGAGCAGGCGCCTCCTCCGCTTCGCTCGAGCCGAGCCTCGGGCGAACGTGTTCGCCGTTCCGCCCGAGCTAGGCCTCGGACGGACGAGCCTTTTTTCCGCCTCGCCCGAGCCGAGGGTCAGGCCTCGGACGAGTGTTAAGTGTTTATCGTCTCGGTCGAGCCAAGCCTCGAGCGGACCCTCGGGCGTTGCCTCACTCGCGCCGAGCCTCGAGCGAACGCACCCGCACTCTCCGTCGTGCGCTCGCGTCACGCTGGGCCGAGTTGGCTTGGGCCGAAAGCCCAGTTTGGGTTCGTTCAAGTTTTTCTTTTTCTGGCTTTATGTACAGTAATCAGTTTTGTTGTTTTTGCTATAATTAATCTATAGCTCTGTTAATTATGAAATTTGACATGAAAGGTTGATAACATGTCTGTGCTAATATAAAAATTATAAAACTTGAGTTTTGAGTACTTATTTTATGTCAATAAAATCTATACTTTAATTAATAAATGCAACTTTGAGGATTTATGTATATTTCTGTGTTTCTCCAAAAATCATGAATTTTGACATGTGAGTTTGTATCATTAATATTAATCTTCATGATTAATTTCAGCTCTGTTGGAATAAGTATAATTTATGTTTGTGTAGAAAGCTATTTTAAATGGCTTATGAAATAAATAAAAGTAGTTAATCACTTTAGGATTTATGTGACTTTTGGAATTGTTTGACAACCAGTGGAAAACTAGCAAGATTTGCTCCCTGGTTATGGATTCCTTTATGAAAATAACCTTTTGTTGCTTGTTAAGTTGCATAACCATATTTAAAGAAAATAACAAAACTTGTTTAGTAATTTTAATAGCTAAAGTTAGTTTGTTGGTTTGCAACTTTACCGTGAAGGAAAGTTGTACTCCATAAAAGTTATAATTTAAGAAAATTTCCATCTTTACCATAATCATATCATAAGCATCTCATTATTCATGCATATGCACTTCTACGTGTAGATTTCGCTTCGGAAGGCCCTAACTCTCAGTGGATTCCTCCTGAGGGTGTAGACCCTTCTCGATTTTCAGAATCTTCGCACTCCACTGATCCTCAAGGCAAGCCCCGGTGCATTTAACCTTTCTGTTTCTATTGCAAAGTTTATACAATGATTTATCAAATGCATTTAAGTAGTAGGAGTTGAATGACACCAGTAGTTGCATTACCAGTTGGTTACCTTTACCCTATCCTTGTTACCTATTTGTTTATAAATGCTTAGCCAAGATGCACGGTGATGAGATTATCCTCCGCTTAGGCCTTGAGCAAACTAAGGGATGATGAGTCATCATTGTTAGGATACCTCTCTCAGGTACAAACTGTTAAATGGATGAAAAATGAACTTCAGACCAGACGGGAAACCGTTCATGGAAAGATGGCAGGCAGGGTCACCCTAGTCGTGCTAATCCCGTCTGTGTCCATTAGGAACCGTCCGTTGTTGATCCTTGATCGAGAGCATGATAGTACCAATCACGGGATACGGGTTAGTATGTTGCAGGTTAGAGTCCTGCCATACAACGCCGTAGTGCTTTGATATGTTGCAGGTTAGAGTCCTGCCATACAAATCACTTGTGGTTGTGCAATATGTTGCAGGTTAGAGTCCTGCCATATTATGTGATTGGGAACCCCCAGCTGGGTAGATAAAGCGGTTCGAATCGTCGTTGCTCTACGATAAAAAGAGACTCGATCTCTGACTCTCAACGTAGAGTTTTCAAAACCAAAGCTTTTGGGAAATGATGTTTCATCCTAAAAGAGTACTTTGATGGTATGTTTGGAAGGAAAAGAAGAATGTTTTGTTAAAAATGTTTATTCTGCAAATTCCTTCTCTATTGCTATCCCTACTACATCCCTTAAAGCTAGCATGACATGAAGTCTTTTCTGTTGACGGGCAAGTCTTGTTGAGTACTTTTGTACTCAGGGTTTGTTACCCTTGTTGCAGGAGAGTACATGAATCCACCTTTTGATGGACAGTGCTATTTCACTCTTATAGAGGAGGGTGATAACGATTCTGATGTGTGACTTTGGGCAAAGTAATAAGTATTTGGGTGATATTTGTATTATAATGTTCCGAACAGTTTATGTAATAAGTACTTATGGTTTGTAAAACTCTAAGTTTTTAACCTATGTATTATAATCTTTCCGCTTTACTCTGATTTATCTTATCTATAAAACTGTTGTAATACTGTGATGCTTGATGAGGAATTTTCCTGGAAGAAATGTAACGTGGATGATTCGGGTTTCCCGAGGACACCCGACAGACCTCTTGAGTCATTTGGAACGCGTGTACGCCGATCAAAGGTCTTTAGGACAATGATGGGTGCATGTGGGCCACTTAATTCAGGAGGTTCTGCCACATCCTCCGCCGCGGCCTTGACCTCCTCCTGAGTGGCCGCATGGTCTTCATGACTCTTGCCGTCGGGCAGCCTCATGATGGACGTCAAGTCAAAGGATGGCATGTGAAGTCGCAGCGTCGCCAGAAGACCACACAGCACCGAAGTTGCCATGTCTTTGATGTATTGCGTCAGCCGCCCGGGCGCAGCTTTGGCTCGATCAATCAAAGTTTCTTCGGCTCCTTCAGGGCGTGGTATTAAATCCAGAACCGGCTCCACGGCTTGCTTTAATGCCTGCAAAGAATCTTGAGAAGTCTTCAAAGACTCTTGAGACTCCTTCAGCTGCGCCTGAACCGCCTCCAGAGCTTCCCGCGACTCCTTTGTCGACTTCAAAGCCTGCAGCAGGTCTCGGTAAGCATCTTCTCAAATTAGTTTGGCTTCTCGAAGTGTAGTTTGCGCGTTAGCAAATACCTCCTCAAGTTCCGCCTCCTTTCAGTGGAAAGCATTTTGCCATCCGGCGGCAAGCTTCTGCGATTCTAAAGAACAAGAGATACCAACCGGATGAGAACCATAAATTGACAAGCAATAAGGACTCTGGAAAGTACTTCCAACTTACCCTCCTTAAGTTTTTTCTCGGAAGACTTCACAACCTCCTTAAGTTTTTTCTCCGAGGTGGCATGCTTGGCAAGTACCCGGACACGATAACAAAATACACAGAGGATGTCAAAGAGTTACCTCAACAAATTCTTTGAGCGCCATGGCTGGCGCCATCACATGTTCACTCAGCTCCTTCAGCCGGATAAGATCCGAGCTGTATCCCATAACTTCAAGTTTTGAGCCCTGGCGAGAGGACTCGGGGACACCATCAGACTCATTCCGCGAAGGAACTGAAGCTTCAACTCCACCTCCAGCACTGATCTCAGCTCGGACCATCTCCAGAGTGGGCTCATTAGGCTGTTGAGTATGGAAAAACCACTCGTTCATCACCCGGTCAAGCTCCAATTGAGCGGGGGAGCGAAAGATCAAATAAGGAACACCAACCTGAGGCAAGGGAGGCGCATTCACTTCAGGAACCATGTTGACCTGGGTACCGGATGGAGTGGAGTCTGGCAGGGTATTCACCTGACTACTGATAGGAGGGATGTTCGACTGGCTTTCCTCCTGCGCTTCTGACTCTTCCACCGCCTGGACCTCAATTGCACCACTTAAGGATGCATCGATCGGCTTCACCTACCTGCAACAGATGAGTGTCTACATTAATACCAGAAACATGCAAGCATCCTAAAGAAGAGTAATACGACTCACTTGGCTAGCTTCAATGCACGCGGTAGTTTCAAGATCGACTTCTTTGGCTTCGGGTCCAGTAGCGGAGCATCTTCAGGAGCAGCACCACCCGAAGTCCCTTGAGCCGTCTCGGTGTCTGTATCAAACAAAGATATAAGACAGGGGTTTATTAAACCCAACAGCAGACAAAAAGTACTTGGGTTTTCTCTTACCAGGAACACTCGGATTACAGTGCTTCTTAGCCAACTCTATTGATAAAAGATTTTTTCGACAAGCACGACGATTACCAGTGCGAGCCTTCTTTGGAACTGGATCTTCGGCTTCCTGGAATGGACTCGGAGACCGCTTCCAGCTACTCTCGGCTTCGGGATCTAGGAGTAGGACATCAGAGTCAGTTGAATCTGTGTCTAACCAGTCAAGATCACCAGGAGAGCTTGACTCATTATGAAGATCCTCTCTGCGGATAGGACCTTCAAGAGCGATGCCTCCGCCTTCTTCAGTCGACGGGGGAAGAGGTGGACAATCATTATTATTCCTCCCTTGAGTCTACTAAAAAGAGGAAGAAGATAATGTTCAGTCAGAAGTGATATCTATTAAGAAACCAAACGACGGATATTACAAAATTCTTACCTCTAGAGGGGGGTTGATGGCGGAGAAAGTCGTCATCATCGAAACCAGATGTTCACGACTCTTCAATAGCTGGTTCATCCTCCTCAAAATCTCCTGATTAGACAACTGCTCGGCAGAATGCCGGCTCGGGTCCTTCACGCCGAGATATTCGAAGCCAAATTGGCTCATTGTTGCAGCGGATGGACTCGGCGTGCGATGAAGTCTTGGACGACGGTATACCCAGTCAGACCACTCAGCTTCAAAGCCGCTATCATATCGATCAATGGTTTGACGACCTCTACCTCTTCGGGCGAAATCTTGTCCTTCCACTCTTGGGTCTTCTAGGGTGGCCACCCATCATGACGATGAAGGGCCGGCGGTGGGTTGGCTATATAAAACCATCCGCTAGCCCATTCTCGAACGGATTTCGACAACACTACAGAAATATTTTGAGAAGCTACTTTTATCCTAAGCTAGATACTAGCTCCGCCGACTACTTCTACATTCGCGTCACTGGGCTGACATTTTACCCAGAAGAAATAGCGAAAGAGAGTAAAAGAGGGGCAAATCCCCAGAGAAGCCTCACAAAGATGGGAGAAAATTGCGATATGGAAGCAGGCATTTGGAGTTATATGATTGAGGGTCAAACCATAGTAATGCAGTAGTCCCATCAAGAAATTAGATGCCGGAAGTCCCAACCCGCGCTCGACAAAGGACTTGAACATCACGATATCCATCGTGTTGGGGGCTGGAGCGCGATGATCAATGGGCACCCTCCACCCATCCATCAGCTGCAACCAGAGCAACCCCTGCTGCGCCAAGAAGGCCAACTCCGATTCCCTGGTGTCTGGTGCTTTCCAGGCGAGGACATCTGTCGGAGGGCATGGGTGGTGTGGCTTTCCACCGGTGGTCTTCTTCTTCTTCTCCAGCTGCGATTGCTTCTTGGGACCCATGTTGCTGACAAGGGTTTTTCTATGCATCAACTATTGGATTGGCTATGGGATTCCTCGCTACGAAGGCTAGGGCTAGATGGAAGAGTAAAGAAATTGTGAGCCCAATGGTGGCTTATTATAGATCTGTTTTGGCAACTGTTCATCTTTCTCAAACAACGTTATGGAACTGTCCAAAACCCTAACGGCTAGGGGACGTTTCAGACGGCGTCAGTATTAACGAACAGGCAACCCGCAAAAACAGACAACGCCATTCTTTCACAAGATATATTTAGTACTCAAAATCCAAGATACAGGACTCGGAAAATATTCCAAGTACCCGGATCTTATTAATTATTACTCGGAATTACAACAGAGATATACGGTTACATCTTAAGATACAGCAGCTTCTAGTACAAGCACAATCAGGATGTAAAACGCTACTCTAGTGTAATCAAGGTACAAGGTCTTGATGCACAGCGCACCAAGGCCTGGGCTCAGTGAGACGCAGTAAAGCAGACAAAGAACCTTGGGTAGACAATATCTTTTCAGTGCATCCCAAGGTGGGTTTAAGGCTCTACCCCAGTACACAAGGAACTTGATAGTCAGCCTTAACCCTAACACCTTTTGACAACCTGTGACCCCGAGGTTGCTCGTGATGCGGGAGTCACAAGAGTTCTTCTAGGCGCACCTCTGTATCCCTTTGCTCGCGACCACTTGGAAGCCACCCTGACGGATGATCCCTTCACAAGAGTTCTTCTAGGCACATCAACTATCCTACATAAGGAAGATACCCGGAGGCTCGGACATTTCCACTACAGATACTATAACACTCTTGGGAGTAAGAGAAGTCATATACTTAGGAAGGTGTGGCTTCCCTGCTTCCTAGGAAGGATATTTATAGGCGACTGCTCTTGGTCTATGGACTTAGTTCACGGATACAATCAAGCAGAGTTCAATAATTGCGCCCTTGTACATATTGTTACACATGTGAAGCCTGGCATCACCAGTGATGGGTTCACTTCCCGTGCATACTTCAAGAGTAAACGGACAAAAGTGTTGCAATTGCACAAAATGATAAGAATCATCAATATGGACAGGTAACACAGTCACTGGTCAATTATTGTTGTCCTTGCGATAGTTTTTATTCAGTGGGGGGTGAAACGGGATGTTTGATGAAAACATAACCCACCCAAAGCCGAATATTTATTACTCGCATGGATTAAAACAATGGATCAGTGTCATGTTTTAGCCGCTTGCAACTGATACGCATTACTGGGATGATATATATTGAAGATCCCAAGTACCGACTACTCGAGTACTCAGAACTCAGGCTCGGGGGCTGCAGGGTATATATCAGGAAATGTTGTTTCTTAACCAAGGATTACTCGGAAAAGGGTTCAAAGATCCTCAAAGTTATTAAAAATAACAAGAGGCTCGGGGGCTACACCCTATGGGTGCACTTTTCTGAAAAAGTGCACACCATGGAGTTCTTTCATCTACAAAGTACTTCACAAATTCTCAGGACATTACTCGGAGATTCCTGAAGGAAACTAGAAGATAACGTTTTTGAGAAATATTAATGAGCTCGGGGGCTTGACGGACCAGAATGTCAGAGACATCATCAGAAGATGATTACTCGGACTAGCTCTGGATGTCGCGAGAAGATCTGAAGACATGCCACGAAGTAGATATGGATTAGGACTCTCATTGTAACTTAGTCGAGTTCTAAAGGAAGTCTTGTAATTAGAATAGGACTCCTTTGTTGTAACAGACTAGGACTCGGTTAGTGCTAAGCTTCACCCGATTATATAAGGGGAAGCGGGCGCCGACCCCTATCATTGAATCTCAGATCATAACACAAGGCACACGCCGACACTGGACGTAAGGTATTACGCTATTAAGCAGCCTGAACCGGTATAAATTCCTGTCCCTGTGTACTCGCCGAGTTCTACGAACGTCGATCCCCACCGAACAAATCGTCTGGGAATCCCCAAGATGAGTTGTCGGTTAACAAACACCGACAGAAGCCCCTCTTTGTCGATGGGTTTTGTGACTCCTTTTCTAGTGGGTTAGGTCATGGTCGTGGACATGCTTCTAGTGATTCTTGTGTTGGTCCGCGACATGCTTTTCATGGTGCTTCTATTGGTTCTTCTCAAAGAACCTTGGGACATGTTTGCCTCTTTGCCCGTGGTACGACTCGTTCTTCTCCTCGAGTTGTCCTTTTGAGGAATGCTTCTAAAGATATATCAAAATTGCATTTGAACCAACATTTGCATCATGCTAACCTACATGATAAGTTGAGTGCTCCTTCGAGTTGTGTGACCAAATCTTGGGTTCCCAAGTACATGCTTTCTAACCCTTCGGGATCCAAGTCTCGGGTTGCTTTGTCCTCTTGTGTGTAGATGCGAGGACGCGAGGTGGAGAACATGCGCCTGATGGAACTTAGTCTTTTAGATGTGATCAAGATTTGATGGTTCTCTGCACCCCGTTTAGAATTGCCTCCAAAGAGGCTTTTGCAGTCTGGAGAATGAAGGAACGAGAATGCAATAGCAAGGCGACCAGAGGCGGGGGGGGTGAATGGGAGCTCAAAAATTTCTCTCGAAACTTTGGCCTTTGTCCCACAAATCAACCCCAAAAGCTATGACCAAAACCGTGATACCCACGACCCTTGGAAGAGGGTGGATGATCCCTAGGATCACAGCGAGGCACCACAAAGCGATAGCAAGCCAAACGCCAAAAGCACCGGCGCATGTTCGACCCTAAAAACCGAGTCCCAAACGTAGATTGAAGGCTACATCGGGAAATCCCCAAATACCGATGCTAACTAGTAGCAAAGATACTTAGAGAGGTTCCTAGGTGAACTAAAGAGCCAACCAAGAAGTCCGGAATCCAAGCGAAAAAGACGGGAGAGAAAACGCACTAAAGCTCAGCCTACAGCCGATTCCTGGACTGTCCGCCAGTACGGTCCCGGACTGTATGGCACAACCGCAGACTGTCCGCGGGGGAATGGCGGACTGTCCGCCGGCAAAAACCCCAAAACAGCACTGCTGCTGAACCTCCCTGGTCGGCTCGCGGACTGTCCGCGACAGACTACGGCGGACTATCCGCCGATCAAACCGAGTTAGCACAGCCGAGCCGCGCGACCACTGCTCGGTCGGAGCCCGACGCGCGGACTGTCCGCGGGCACAACGGCGGATTGTTCGCGAGTGCCCAGAGAGGGCGATTTCGGTCGCCCTCAACTCAAATCCTCCCAAAACTGATTCAAATCAAAATCCCTTGATCCCAAACTTGGAGAAGATGATCACGAGGTAGCTGGGAGACTATCCCCAAGAAATCATCCGCTCAAATCAACTCAAACACCGGGAATCCGAGAGGGAAGGAGTATGAACCGAAAAAGCGCCACGAAAACGAAATCAACCCGATCTACTTGTTCGTGGGGAGTTAGATGAATTCCTTCAGTGGAAATGATCTCCTCACTATAAAGAACAAGTTGATTCAAACGGATTTTGAAAATACGCAGTAGAGAGGGAGATCGAGTGAATGGAAAATCGCGGAGAAACGAATAACGCGAAGAACACGAACAAAACGCGAATCAACACATCGATCTGCAACCGTGTGGCTACCGCACACTACAACAGTGAGATTACGGTCTCACTCCCTCAAAATCTCCAGTACACAGAGGTATGGTTCTCTGCGGATCTCAGTTGCTACAGCAGGGGATTGGGAGAGCCGGAAAACCTAGAAGGCAAAGAGCAAATGTCTGAGATAGGATGGGAGGTGGGTGTCTCCCTCTACTTATCCTAATTCTAATTCCCACTCTACCCCTAACTAATTACAGAGCGAACCAGCTAAACCCTAGGGTTATTCTGGACCAACTCGTGGTAGGTGGTGATCCGACGGCCACGCCTGCACAATAGGTAGCTTCGCCTCGACGCGACCTCACCGATTGCCGCCACGTACCGCCACCACTCTGCTTGTCCTTTTCCCGGACTTCGCCCCCGGTTTTGAGGCCCAAACCGGGAAACCAGCCTTCACGACCAACCCCCAGTTTTGAGGCCCAAACCGGGAAAACAGCCGTCGATCGCCTAAGTTTTGTGGCCCAAACTCAGAGACCCGCAGCACCCAAGTTTTGAGGCCCAAACCTGGAAACCGTCCTCGGCCCAAGTTTTGTGGCCCAAACTCGGAAACCATCAGCGCCCAGGTTTTGAGGCCCAAACCTGGAAACCGTCCACTCGGTGGTTTTTATGTGGCTCAACCACCAAACCGTGCCGTAGAGGGGAGCACCGCCCGCGCACTCCGTCCACCGACACATGTCCCTAGGTCCACGACCCAAGCAACACCGTGCCCGCAAGTCTTCGCTCGTCGTTGTCCCAGGCTGTCAGCCACCACTACTGATCCTCAGGCCACCGGTCCCTCAGTCCAAGCCTCACGTCCGCCCTTCACCACTCTCGGTCCATTGGCACGACACGTCTCTACTTGACCTTCACCTTGCCTTCGATCACTGTATCCGTGCTCGACACCTGCACAACACAAGCCAAAGAACATGCGCATTATCCCAGTTGGCAATCACTCATCACTCAGAGACTCGGCATACACCCATGTATCCGCAATCTCCCCCTTGATGAGTGCATTGTCAACTACAAACACAAATCATAATGGAATAGAGGAAGGAAGAAGAAAAAGAGAGAACTCGACCAAATGACCCAAAAAGCGTAACAAAGCCGAAGAAGGTCAAGTGAAAGAGCAAAACAACTTGGTCCCCAAAGACATGGGCAAAGGCTCGACGCAACCAAGCAAAGCAAAGCTAGCCCTCAAGAAGAGGTAGAACAGGCTCAACACCGCTAGCGAGAAAGCTCGATACCAATAGAAGGATCAACTGAAATTCAAGCAAAACAGAGCTAGCCCTCAAGAAGAGGCAGAACGGGCTCAACACCGCTAGCGGGGAAGCTCGATACCAACTGAAGAGCATAAAGGCAAAGTTGCTAGTCCCTCAAGAAAGAGGCAAAGGCTCAACACAACCAGCTGCCAAAAATGCTCTGAAGGAAGTAGAGGCTTCAGAAAAGCTCCGAATCAATTGGGAAATTCAAAATCCGAGACAGCTCAAACTCCCCCTCAAATAGTGCACACAACCAGGAAATCTCCCCTTAGTTCAACTCAGAAAGCACATGATTTGCAATATTTTCTCCCCTTAGTTGAAAATGCACCATCAAGTACCTCCCCTCCAAATGCATATGAGTTAAAATGCAAGTTAGCAGTTTCAGGAATATAGTCGATAGAATGAGAAGATGCTCAACAAAATATTGTTCTGATGACTCATAAAATGCACAGAATGCTAGCAAAGGCTCAAACTGAACACCAAATACGAAATCTAAACACTGGAGCAAAATGAGCTGTTTTTAGCCAAAAAGGTATTCACCATCAAAATAGCACTAAGCATATATAGACAGGAAGTCAAACAAGTGCTAAACATGTATACAAGGTGAACTACCCATAGCACAGTTCAACCATGATGCTATAGAATGAAACATAGACTTGTGTTCCCAAATTTTATCGGAGTTGGAGCGGTTAAAAATTACACAAGTTCAAATTTCAGCATGTGATTGCGAGAGGTTGAAAGCTTGTCATTGCCCAACTTTTCAACTATGCGAAGCCTATACAGAAGCAATTAGAAGCTTAAAGCAACAGTTTCGGTCATACACTACATAGCTCAAGTTCAACTCAAAGTGCAATGAGAAACAGTATCGAAACTATGATGTGCTGACAAGCAATCCCATCTTGTTCTTTTCAATTCACTTAACTTGGTTCAAAATTCAAGCAGAATATGAACATACCAAGCAAGTGAATGACTCAACACTAGAGACATATCAACCTAGCATATATGAGAAGCACAAGTGATTTCAACACATTCTACACATGCTAGTTGCATATCTCAATGGTGAACATTTTCAAGTTTTATGTTCATTAATCAAATTCACCATTCATAAAATAGCTCAGCTCACAACATGTATCAGTGATCAGAAAGAGCATAAACTACAACCTCATCATAAAGCATCAGAGCATACACTGTACAGAGCATAGTCACATTCTAAAGATTATATCCATGAAGCTCTGAATGTAAATATGCAAGATGAAATGCAAAGATGCATGATGAAACCAATTGAAAGAAAAAGAGTCAGTCTATAATACAAGAACCAAAATGTTTCCCCCATCTAAAAGGGGAAACACACACCAAGCTCACCTCTCAACCTAGCAAAAGTTGATTGGTCCAAAGGCTTGGTGAAAATATCAGACAATTGATGAGTATCGACATGGCGAAGGTCGATATCACCCTTCTCATAGTGGTCTCGCAGAAAATGAAAGCGCACATCAATGTGTTTGGTCTTAGAATGCAGCACGGGGTTCTTAGCAACGCTAATAGCACTCGTGCTGTCACAAAGCAAAGGAACGTGAGAAAAACTCAGACCAAAATCACGCAAAGTGGCCATCATCCAAAGCAATTGAGAACAGCAGCTAGCCGCAGCAACATACTCAGCCTCCGTGGTAGACTAGGCGACACTAGACTACTTGCGAGAAGACCACGTGTTGACGCAAAACGTGGCGCCTCGCGTCAAAGTCACACAGCAAGCCGAACGAGGCTAGCTTCAATCGGGAGCCCGGGGTGTATCGAACCCGAAGACATGCCAGTCGGTTTGATCTGAAAACCAACAAGGGATAAAAGTGTGAGAATACCTTGGAACATGTTGGGTGAAACCAGACAGTTCCATATGTATGGCTTTGGAAGCCAATCACGACGGCACACAGCTATAGAAGCTATTTGTCGAAACAGGATTAATATATCATTCGGCAAGTATAAAGAGAAAGCATGTAAACATGTCGAATGTCGAATACATACGTGACAAAAGAATAAAAGAGGTAACTTGTAAATACAAATCTTTTCAGATAACATATTCATTGGCCAATCCAGCTAGTCTGCTGCACGTCCAGCCTTCATAAACCCTGAAGGACCGAGAAGCAACCAGAAAGCGACCAGAGGGGTGGTGAATGGGAGCTTCAAAATTTCCTTTCGGAAACTAGTAGCCACTGTCCCGAGAATCACCCCAAAAAACAAACCCTAGAGCTTGCTAATGTCCACGACCATAGATGTAGGGTGGATGCTTCCAAGAAGCACAGCGGGACACTACACAACTCTAGAAAGCCAACGCAAAAGACGGAAACTAAATCCGACAACGAGCGACCAAGCTGCGAATGAAACTACACTAAACTGCACTGACTGGACTCACCCTGCGTCCGGTCAACACCCACCGGACGCATCCGGTCGATCGAAAACAGTTTTCGGACCTTACTGTTTCTGACCGGACTCACAAGCGAGGAGCGTCCGGTCGAGAGCAGTGCGTCCGGTCACTAGAGCCAAGACAGGTGAACAGTAGATCCTGAGCGTCCGATCAATCCAACTACTCAGCGTCCGGTCACGAGCGTCCGGTCAATACTCAGAAAATTTCGTGACACATTCAACAACCGGACGCGTCCGGTCAGCCTGACCTAGCGTCCGGTCACCTCGTGACTTCGATGTTCACTCACCGATTCGACTCGATCTCACCCAAAACAAATCCTCTAGGGATCAAACTTGGTGAGAGGAGTCACAAGGAGGATAGTGAGCTATCTCTAAGAGATCATGGCTCGAACCTATCTCCAAATCGATGAATCGAAGAATTTCGGGGGAGGGGAGAAAAACTTAACCCGAAACAAAAATCGATCGATCTCCTAGACCGTGAGGTTAGAGGTGAATTCCTTCGATCGAAAGAAGTGCCTCACGATCTAGAACAACTTGGTTCAAACGGTTTTGCAAAAGATGAACCGAGCAAAGAGATCAAGCGACGGGAAAATCGTGGAGAAAAAGGATTCCGCGAAGAACACGAACGAAACGCGAATCACAACCACGAATTGCAACCGTGTGGCTACCACACGCTACAACAGTGAGGATACGGCCTCACTTCCACAGAATCAATAGTACACAGAGGTAAGTCTCTCTGCGGATCTCAGCTAGCTACAGCAGGGGATGGGAGAGCAGGAAACCCTAAGTGCGAAAGAGCAAATGACTGAGATATTTTGGGAGGAGGGTGTCTCCCGACTACTTATCCTACTACTACCCTAAGTCTATTTCCTACTCTACCCCTCTCTATTCTAATTATAGAGCGAACCAGCTAAACCCTTGGGTTATTCTGGACCAACTCGGTGGTAGGTGTATCTGACGGCCACGCCCGCACAAACCGAAGCGTTGCCTCGACGCAACCTCCGGATCGCCGCCACGTACCGCCCTCGCTCTGCACCCCCGGTTTTGTGGCCCAAACCGGGAAACCAGCCTTTTCCAGCCAACCCCCGGTTTTGAGGCCCAAACCGGGAAACCAACCCACCAGCTTCTGAGTTTTGAGGCCAAACTCAGCAAACCCTCAGCGCCCAGGTTTTGAGGCCCAAACCTAGAAACCGTCCTCAGCCCGAGTTTTGTGGCCAAACTCAGAAACCATCCGTACCCAGGTTTTGAGGCCCAAACCTGGAAACCGTCCATCAGATGGTTTTTCCCTGGCTCTACCACCAAACCAACGTCGTAGAGGGGATGCACCTCCCGTGCACCCCGTTCACCGACACGTGTCCCCAAGTCTACGACTTAGGCAACACATGACCGCAAGTCTTCGCTCGTCGCTGTCCCATGCTGCCAGGCACCGCAGCTGATCCTCGGGCCTCTGGTCCCTTAGTCCAAGCCTCACGTCCGCCCTTCGCCCCTCTCGGTCCATCGGCACGGCACGTCTCTACTTGACCTTCACCTTGCCTTTGATCACTGCATCCGTGCTCGACACCTTCACAACACAAGCCAAAGAACATGCGCATCATCCCAGTTGACAATCACTCATCACTTAGAGACCCGGCATACGCCCATGTATCCGCAATCTCCCCCTTGATGAGTGCATTGTCAACTACCAACACAAAACATAATAGAAAGAGAAGAAGGAAGAAGGAGAAGAGAGAACTCGACTAAATGACCCAAAAGCATAGCAACGCCGAAGAAGGTCAAGTGGAAAGAGCGAAAGAACTTGGTCCCCAAAGACATGGGCAACGGCTCGACGCAACCAAGCAAAGCAAAAGCTAGCCCTCAAGAAGAGGTAGAACAGGCTCAACACCGCTAGCAAATCCCAAATGGAAAATCGAAGCAAGATGCTAGTCCCTCAAGATAGAGGCACAGAGGCTCAACACAACTAGCAAAGAAAGCTCGATACCAATGCCTTTCGGCCAACAAGAGACAGCAAAGCTCAAGCTCCCCCTTAGTTGAACATCCAGGAGACAGGCAAACTCTCCCCCTGGGAACTCCCCCTCAAATGAACCCTCGGGAAGCATATACACTCGGGAAGCACAAATGATTTGCAAATTATCCACCTTAGTTGAGAATGCACGAATCAAGTGAAACACTCTCCCTACCAGAAAAAGGCACCAACAAAAAGTGCGAACATGGGAGGTTCTCCCCCTTCCAACATGCATATGAGTCAAAATGCAAATTAGCAGCTTCAGGCATATATTCAGGAGAATGCAAAGATGCTCTAAATAGTATAACTCCAATGACTTAATAACAACATACAAGCTCAGCAAAGGCTCAAACTGATCACCAGATATGAAATATGAACATATGAGCAGAAAAGAGCAGTTTTGAGTCAAAAAGGTATTCACCATCAAAATAGCACTAGCAATGTATAAACAGGAGTCTGAACAAGTGCTACACATGTATACAAGGTGAACTACCCCTATCAAAGTTCAATCATCATGCTTAAGAATGTAACATACACTTGTGAATTCAAATTCAGATCGGAGTTGCAGCGGTGAAATTGCACAAGTTCAATTATTAGCATGTGTTTGCGAGAGGTTGAAAGCTTGTCATTGTCTAACTTTTCAATCGAGCGAAGCCTATGCCGAAGCAATCAGAAGCTTAAAGCTACGGTTTCGGTCATACACTACACGGCTCAAGTTTAACTCAAAGTGCAATGAGAAACCGTCTCGATACCGTGATGTGTTGACAAGCAATCCCATCTCGATCTTTTCAATTCACTAAACTTGGTTCAAAATTTTAAATATGATATGACCAGACCAAGCAAGTGAATGACTTAGAACTAGAGACATAGCAACCTAGCATATATGAAAAGCACGAGTAAACTCAACACATCCTACACATGCTAGTTGCATATCTCAATGGTGAACATTTTCAGATTTGAAATTATTAAGCAAATTCACCATTTCAAAAATAGCTCAGCTCACAACATGTACTAGTGATCAGAGAGAGCATAAGCTACAAGCATCAACATAAGCATCGGAGCATACAACATAGAGCATAGTTACATTCTAGTGATTACAAACATGAAGCTCAGAATGTAAATGCATATGCTGAAATGCAAAAAGAAAAAAGAGTCAGTCAAATATACAAGATCCAAAATGTTTCCCTCAACTAAAAGGGGAAACACACACCAAGCTCACCCCTCAACTGATTAAAGGTTGATTCGTCTAAAGGCTTGGTGAGAATATCAGCCAGTTGATGATGAGTATCGACATGGCGAAGGTCGATATCACCCTTCTCCTAGTGGTCTCGCAAGAAATGAAAGCGCACATCAATGTGTTTGGTCTTCGAATGAAGCACGGGGTTCTTAGCAACGCTAATAGCACATGTGCTATCACAAAGCAAAGGAACACGAGTAAAGCTCAGACCAAAATCACGCAAAGTGGCCATCATCCAAAGCAACTGGGAACAGCAGCTAGCTGCAGCAACATATTCAGCCTCCGTGGTAGACTGGGCGACACTAGACTGCTTGCGAGAAGACCACGAAACTATAGAAGAACCAATAAACTGGCAAGTCCCAGAAGTGGACTTGCGCTCAATACGGCAACCAGCAAAATCGGCATCGGAATAACCGCAAAGGGAGAGGGTGGAGGAAGCAGAATACCAAATCCCGAACTCAGGCGTGAAATGAAGGTATCTGAATATGCGCTTCACTGCCTGACGGTGAGAAGTGTGCGGCGACGCCTGAAAGCGCGCGCACAAACACACCGCGAACTGGATGTCCGGGCGTGTCGCCGTCAGGTAGAGGAGCGACCCGATCATGCTTCGGTACTCCTTCTGGTCCACTGCTTCTCCATCCACATCCGCATCCAGGGCAGTCATCGTCGACATGGGTGTTGGAAGAGGCTTGGCCTCACCCAGATCGACCCGCTTCAGCAAGTCCTTGGTGTACTTGCCCTGGTGCACAAACATCCCCTCTCGGGATTGCTTGATTTGCAACCCGAGAAAGAATGTCAGCTCGCCCATCATGCTCATCTCGAACTCCCTGCTCATAATATCTGCAAACTTGGCAACCAAAGCGTGAGAAGAACCACCGAAAATGATATCATCCACGTAAATTTGGACCAAGAGAGTGTCTTTGCCTTGCTTGAGGAGAAAGAGTGTTTTATCTACACATCCCATTTTAAAACCCTTAGCAAGCAAAAAGGTTTTCAACCTATCAAACCAGGCTCTAGGGGCTTGTTTCAAACCATATAAAGCTTTGTAAAGTTTAAAAACATGGTTTGGAAACTTGGGATTTTCAAAACCGGGGGGTTGCTCAACATACACTTCCTCTTCTATGTAGCCGTTTAAGAAGGCACTCTTGACATCCATTTGAAAGAGTTTAAAACCTTTGGATGCAGCAAAAGCCAAGAGTATCCTAATAGCCTCCAAACGAGCTCCAGGAGCAAAAGTCTCCTCAAAGTCTATCCCCTCCTTCTGACTATAACCCTTGGCCACAAGACGCGCTTTGTTCCTCACAATGTGGCCATCCTCTCCTTGTTTGTTTTTGAAAACCCATTTTGTCCCAATAGGATTGCAGTTAGGAGGAGGAGGAACTAGAACCCAAACCCGATTTCTCTCAAAATTTTCTAACTCCTCATGCATGGCATTGACCCAGTCCGGATCCGTCAAAGCGTGTCCGACATCTCGGGGCTCAAAATTAGCAACAAAAGCAGAATGAGCGAAGTGAGAGATGTGCTGTGACCTGGACAGAGTAACCCGTTCGTCGAAGCTGCCGATCATCTACTGAGGCGGGTGCTGGCGCTGGATGTGTCGTGGCGCCTCCCAAGCTGAAGTAGCCTCCCCCTCAACAGCTGCTGGTGCCTCCCCGGGTACAAAAGGTACCGCTCGGGGTGGCGGATCCCACGGCCCCCAGGAAGAAGAGGTGTCGGGGCCGTGAGTCATCGTAGAAGCCGCTCTTTGCGGCACTGCAGGTGGAGGTGGTGCTGGGTCATCTATGCCTTCAGCATCCTCGTCCTCATCATCAAAAAGAGGCTCACCAACCTCATGATCACCTGCACGCTCAAAACGAGAAGGACAAACCATGGTCTCGTCGAAGGTGACAACTAATGTCTCCAAGACTCGGTTAGTGTCAAGGTTAAGTACACGATAGGCTCGAGTGTGAGTGCCATAACCCAAAAACACCGTCAGAAAGAACGAGACTCAAACTTGTCCAAGTTGCCCTTTTTGAGTATAAAACAATGGCAACCAAACACTCGAAAATAACTCACCTTGGGGAGTTTTCTAAAACGCAACTCATAAGAGGTCTTTTTCAAGAAAGCTCGAAGAAAAATGCGATTGGAAATATAGCATGCAGTGTTCATAGCTTCGGCCCAATATCGCCTAGGAGTCCTATGCTCATCGAGCATCGTCCTGGCCATCTCTACAAGGGTCCGATTTTTCCTCTCTACAACACCATTCTGAGGGGGTGTGTAGGGGGAAGAAAACTGATGCTCTAAACCCAAGGAGTTACAAAACTTCTCAAAATCCGAATTCTTGAATTCGGAACCATTATCACTCTGAATTGCTCGCATAGAGTTCAAAGGGAACTCATTCTGAAGACGCAAAATCAGATTGCGAGTAAAGGAGAAAGTCTCGGTTTTCTCAGCTAAAAAGAAAACCCACGAATATCTCGAAAAGTCATCAACAACAACAAGCACATACCACTTCCCCCCAACCGAGCTCACCCGAGCTGGACCAACAAGGTCCATGTGCAAAAGCTCTCTAGGGCGCTTAGTCATGACCTGAGTCACTGGATGGTGGGGAGCGGCAACCATCTTCCCGTGTCTACAAGAGCGGCAACCAAGATCCTTCTCCATATGCAACTTGGGCAAACCTCGGATTAGGCCAAGCGAACTAAGACTTGCAAGCAAGTCGAAGCTCAAATGTCCAAGTCTCCTATGCCACTTCCAAAGATCAGAGGAGAAAGGTCCAGCCACAAGACACCGAGAAGTGCCAAAAGACTCCGAGAAATTCGCACGAAAGACTTTTCTAAAGGGCGAAATCAAACACACAAGATTGCCCTGAGGATCCAAAATACGACTGAGATTCGGTTTAAAACGAATCTCATAGTCGTCGTCAAAGAGTTGCGAAACAGAAAGAAGGTTAAAATGCAAGTTAGAAACAAGAGCAACATCGCGCAACACAAAGTGCTCATTAACTCGCACCGACCTGTGAGACAATACCTTACCTTTGCTATTGTCACCGAAGGTTATGTACTCCTTTCCGGCAACAGGGCTAAGGCTGGAGAACCACTTGGCGTTTCCGGTCATGTGCCTCGAGCAACCGGAATCCACCAACCAAATGTCCTCCATCCGTTTTACCTACATCAATAAAAAGACATAGGGTGAGCATACGGTCCAACACTGGGGTTAGTGAAGTAAGGAGAATACCAGTGTTGGGCCAGCTGCTCAAAAGAACGGTTAGCAGAAAAACCATTCCTAGCACATCTATGAAAAGAGCGATCACCACGTAGAGGAAAACATGGTCCGCTAAGGGAGGAGCGTCCATCGCGATACTCAAAACGCGGTGGGGGAAAACGCTCAACTTCAAAGCCTCCGCCACGGGGTCCATAGCCTACAACTGCAGGCTCCCGCTGGGCACTCTCTCTACGAGGCCTAGGCCTAGCAACTTGAGGCACTGAGCCTCTAGGCCTAGCATCTCTCCTCGGAGCTCTCTGCTGCCTAGGCCTGGGAACTTGAGGTTCTGGACCTCTGGGTCTAGCTGCTCTCCTCGGAGCACTCCTCTGAACATTCAGCACATGTACATCCTGGAAAGGATGGTACATGTCCGTGTTGTTCATCTCCCTAGCACGGCGCACCTCTCTATTGCGCCTAAAGCAGAACTCGCTCAAGTGTCCATCTCTCCCACAGAAGTCACAATGATACCTCACCGCATGCAAAGGGGGTTGTTGGTACTCATGGCTGTGGGTGTGGATCACTTTGCCCTTCTGTGGCAAACACTCCTCCTGGATGGGTGGCATTATGTCCAGCTTGTTTTTGAGGTGATTGGGTTTGGGATGCCATACTTGGTTCTTGGGTGGAGCTCTCGGGGGTTCCTCAAACACCCCATCCTTGGTGGTAGGCTTGACGGGCTCTTTGGGTGGAAGCTTGGTCAGTTTGGGAGTAGCGGTGGAGTTGGGCTTCTCACATGGGTTCACACCACTCGACTCTCCAACCTTCCCAAAAGCAGAAAGATCAACACCCGGGGCAAAGCCTATACCAGGACCTCCAGCAGCTCGCTTGAATTGGGAGATCATCATCCCAAGCTGCGGCTCACCACAAGATACCCATGACAAGATGGTCCGAAGGTATGTGTTTTCTTCCTCGGTTTGCATCTTGTCATGCTTCAAATTGGCTATCTCCATCTCCAAGCCCTCACACAAAGCACACTTAGCCACACAAGTGCTATCTGAGTTGGCCTCCTCAAGAGACACAATCTTGGCATTCTTCTCTGCCAACTCAGATTGCAAGACAGGACAGGTCTTGCACGCACCCAACAGAGAAGGTCTAGCCTTCAGCTCATCCACCTCTCCTACCAACGCAGCATACTTACATCTCAAAGTGAGAAGGTCAGTCATGTGCGTGGTGCACATCTCACACTCAACCTCCTCCGACACGACCACGATGGACTTGGCAAACTCAAGCTCTCTCACTGTGTCCTCCCACTTCTGCCTAAACTCCTTGCGCTCTCTAGCGGCACGCCTAAGCAGCTTATCCTGACTAAGCAAGGCGGCAGTAAGCTTCTCATTCTTAGCAAAGAGCTCGTCGTGGGTCATAGAGACATGGGAGGTGTCGTCGTCGTCGTCGTCGTCCCGAGGGGTGTGCTCCAGCTTGCTGTCGACTTCATCACCAAGCGCCATAGTGCAGAAGCCGTCGTCGTCGGCGAAGAAGCAGAGACCGTTCAGCTTGTCCTCGATCCTCTTCTTCTTCTCGGACTCGTCATCGCTTGAGCAAGCGGAGTCGTCATCCGAGCCGTCGACGTCGCTGAGCGTGGCGAAGAATGCACGCTGCTTAGCCTAGGCCTTCTCCAAGTACATCTTCTTGATGTACTCCTTGTCGAAGCCGCCCCTCCGCTTGTGCCTCGCGGGGACATACTTCTCCTTGCGCTTGCCGGAGTCATACTTGTGCCCATGATCGCCCTTCCCAGATGAATGCTTCTTCTTGGGGCAGTTGGCGATGAAGTGGTCGGGGTCGCCGCACTCATAGCATCCTGAGCGTCCTCCTCCGCGGTGACGGTTCATGCAGTTGTTGTGAAACCACGAGAACCAGTTGGCGAGCACTGCTAGCTCGTCATCCCCCAATGACTCAAGCTGGTCCTCTATGACAGAAAAGAGAGACGAAAGAGCAAAACCTCCAGAGGGGTTAGAAGTGCCAGAAATCAAAGCCATAGTCGGGCCAGAAGGATTCACATAAGAAGCCCTCGACATGGCGTCAATCTCACTAGACTTGAGCTTACTAAAGAGCTCATCGCAAGTGAGGGTCTCATAGTTAGACAATTCGATGATCGCCTGGACCTTTGAGTCCCACACCGACCGATCAAGAGTGTGCAAAAGCTTCAAGGCCCTCTCATGATCGTCAAAGGGCAACAGCTCCTTGTTCGCTCTCATCTTGTTGACAATAACCTGAAAGCGAGCGAATAAACTCTCTATGCTCTCGCCAGGCATATGTAGAAAGTTCTCGTACTCTCGCTTGTGCGACTCGTAGAGACAAGATTTGACTTGAGAGGTTCCCTCTTGGAAGCGCATGAGGGTAGCCCAAATCTCACGAGCCATGGGGAGGTGAGAAACTCGATCAAACTCAGACATGCTCAAATAGGAGAAAAGAGCGTTACGCGCTCGGCTATTGGCATCGTGCTCATCTATCTGAAGCTGAGTAACACGAGCAGCCAAGACAACATAATCATCCCTGTTGCAAATCTCCCAAACAGAAGAGCCCATGCTCTGGAGATAGGCCGACATGCGTATCTTCCAATACGCATAGTTCGTCCCATCAAAGAACGGCGGTTTGCCCACGCCAAGATCCATGTCGCCTTCTGTGGATCTGGAACCGGCTAAGGTGGAAGATCCTTAACCTGCTCCGATACCAATTGAAGGACCGAGAAGCAACCAGAAAGCGACCAGAGGGGGGGTGAATGGGAGCTTCAAAATTTCCTTTCGGAAACTAGTAGCCACTGTCCCGAGAATCACCCCAAAAGACAAACCCTAGAGCTTGCTAATGTCCACGACCCTAGATGTAGGGTGGATGCTTCCAAGAAGCACAGCGGGACACTACACAACTCTAGAAAGCCAACGCAGAAGACGGAAACCAAATCCGACAACGAGCGACCAAGCTGCGGACGAAACTGCACTAAACTGCACTGACCGGACTCACCCTGCGTCTGGTCAACACCCACCGGATGCGTCCGGTCGATCGAAAACAGATTTTGGACCTTACTGTTTCTGACCGGACTCACAAGCGAGGAGCGTCCGGTCGAGAGCAGTGCGTCCGGTCACTAGAGCCAAGACAGGTGAATAGTAGATCCTGAGCGTCCGGTCAATCCAACTACTCAGCGTCCGGTCACGAGCGTCCGGTCAATACTCAGAAAATTCCGCGACACATTCAACAACCGGACGCGTCCGGTCAGCCTGACCTAGCGTCCGGTCACCTCGTGATTTCGCTGTTCACTCACCGATTCGACTCGATCTCACCCAAAACAAATCCTCTAGGGATCAAACTTGGTGAGAGGAGTCACAAGGAGGATAGTGAGCTATCTCTAAGAGATCATGGCTCGAACCTATCTCCAAATCGATGAATCGAAGAATTTCGGGGGAGGGGATAAAACTTGACCCGAAACAAAAATCGATCGATCTCCTAGACCGTGAGGTTAGAGGTGAATTCCTTCGGTCGAAAGAAGTGCCTCACGATCTAGAACAACTTGGTTCAAACGGTTTTGCAAAAGATGAACCGAGCAAAGAGATCAAGCGACGGGAAAATCATGGAGAAAAAGGATTCCGCGAAGAACACGAACGAAACGCGAATCACAACTAGGAATTGCAACCATGTGGCTACCACACGCTACAACAGTGAGGATACGGCCTCACTTCCTCAGAATCAATAGTACACAGAGGCAAGTCTCTCTGCGGATCTCAGCTGGCTACAGCAGGGGATGGGAGAGCAGGAAACCCTAATGCGAAAGAGCAATTGACTGAGATATTTTGGGAGGAGGGTGTCTCCCGACTACTTATCCTACAACTAGCCTAAGTCTATTTCCTACTCTACCCCTCTCTATTCTAATTACAGAGCGAACCAGCTAAACCCTAGGGTTATTCTGGACCAACTCGGTGGTAGGTGTATCCGACGGCCACGCCCGCACAAACCGAAGCGTTGCCTCGACGCAACCTCCGGATCGCCGCCATGTGCCGCCCTCGCTCTGCACCCCCAGTTTTGTGGCCCAAACCGGGAAACCAGCCTTTTCCAGCCAACCCCCGGTTTTGAGGCCCAAACCGGGAAACCAGCCCACCAGCTTCTGAGTTTTGAGGCCAAACTCAGCAAACCCTCAGCGCCCAGGTTTTGAGACCCAAACCTGAAAACCGTCCTCAGCCCGAGTTTTGTGGCCAAACTCAGAAACCATCCGCACCCAGGTTTTGAGGCCCAAACCTGGAAACCGTCCATCAGATGGTTTATCCCTGGCTCTACCACCAAACCGACGTCGTAGAGGGGATGCACCTCCCGTGCACCCCGTTCACCGACACGTGTCCCCAAGTCTACGACTTAGGCAACACATGACCGCAAGTCTTCGCTCGTCGTTGTCCCAGGCTGCCAGCCACCGCAGCTGATCCTCGGGCCTCTGGTCCCTCAGTCCAAGCCTCACGTCCGCCCTTCGCCACTCTCGGTCCATCGGCACGGCACGTCTCTACTTGACCTTCACCTTGCCTTTGATCACTGCATCCGTGCTCGACACCTGCACAACACAAGCCAAAGAACATGCGCATCATCCCAGATGACAATCACTCATCACTCAGAGACCCGGCATACTCCCATGTATCCGCAAACCCGTCAGGCATAAACTCAAGCAAATCAAATCCACCGCATGATACCACTTGCTATAAATCTACACCACTCCTTATAATTAGATTAATCCACCGCATGATACGATCTAATTATAAGAAGCTAAAAGCACACATACATCTGAACAGATCTATACATACTCATTACTCATGTAAGCTTAACCAGAATCGGCAAACTAGCCAAACTGGGGTCCATGAAGAAGAAACACATAAGCAAAGCATGATTAAACTAATCTAAAACCTGTACCTGCCGCATGGCACCCAGCTCTATCAAAGCCTAAACATGATCGGCATGTATGAACCCGCAACATGTAACAACCTAGATTGAAAGTCGATTCGGCCATCATGATCTTATAATTAGCAGAGCACAAGCAAACTCGTGCGACAAGGCCGAACGAAGATCAATCTAGATTGGGCAAAAAGTGTTGTACGAATTAAATAAATAAGACATATAACACGTGATAACTTAATGAATCTATTAGATCTGCCAAATCTAACAGAGCCGATAACTATTTTTACTCATGACTCAATCCGCCGCATGATACAAGTCATAGGTAAAAACTTCTTGTCATAAGCATAAATCCGCCGCACGATACTAAGCTTAACATACGAGACTACTTGCATCATATCTAAATCCACCGCATGATACTAGACATGATAACAAGGTTGCCGGTACTTACGAAGGTCGACGGATCGATGATTCCTCTCGAAGAACTCGACGACACGACTATAAGGACTCGAAGGTGGCACGGGGCCGGTTGTATTGATGTGGTTGTGAATAATTTTACAATGGTCGAGGGCTTATATTTATACTCTGGACGAAACACGAGTCCTAGACGATTATGACTTTACAATGAAACACGGAAAGATATAAACCCTACATTATTTGGTGCCTTCCATCACCCTGTGTCTTCTCGTACAAGCCGGTTTTACTCACCATACTCGTTTTCCGAATGGAACCATGGCCTCGCGAAATAGCCGACCACGTAGACAGTTATCGAAACTCAGAGGACCAAACAGCTGCCGATCGTTTGCCGAATCTGCCTCCTCTGCTGACCGGATCCACTTGTCATATTCTTATGCGTGCAAAAATCTGGTGTTAACACATGCCCCTAATTTTGGGATAAATGTTTTATTCCAAAATTCCTTTTCCTTTTTGCACTGATGTGGAACCCTCAGAAGCATCTGTCTTCACTCGCCATAATTACCGTACCTGCCAATTCGTCTCCCTATGTACTTGGGATCTTTTAAACTCCCCCTTTCACTTGATTTCGGCCCATGCCTCTCGACATCTCTTGCCTTGTTTGCAAACCAGAAAACCTTTTCTCTCTTGCTATTCCTAATCAGCTAGAAGATGTCTTCTCAGGCGAGCCGTCATAGCCTCGAGCCTGGGGCTTCCAGCACCTCCAGGAGAAGGTTACCCTCTGATTGCTTTTCGTTCGAAGATAAAGCAGTTGCCCTCACATTGTTGTTCTTGCTTAGGAGGATCGATGACGACTTCCCCGAGGTTCTGGCTCAGAAGATCACGGATCTTCAATTTGATCTAGAAAGGAGGAATCGGGGGATTACCCGAGTCTCTCGAGAGCATGATGCCGCTCGGGAACAGGCCATTGGTAAGCATCCTTCCACCGTTCTTTCCCTATTCTTCTTCCCTGTTTTATTGATCCTTCCTCCTCTTAGCTCTGGAGGCTAAGCTTCATTCCCTCAAAGCTGCCATTGCCGATCTTGCTGTCACAGCCAACGTGCCAGGCACGATGGCTCTAAGGCGGGTGAACGAGGTCAACCGGGTTCTCCCCGACATTTCCAGGGCCGGCATGGGTTACGGTGCAGCACTCGCCTTCAACGCTGTTCGGATCCACTCCGGCGCCGACTACCGTCATTTTGATGGTTGCGAGCGAGGACTAGAACTCAGGGTGGCACACTCTGTTGATGACATCAAAGAAGCTGGAACAGATCTGGCCAATTCCTTTGACTTTGATCTCCCAATTAGGAATAGAATAGAATGGATGAACTGACTCTTTATTGTAATTTGCTTCCCCTTTTGTAAATAAGTGAAAACTTCTTTGTTCATCCTTCTGATACCAACCTGCGATTGATCCTTCGATATCAATGTGTATTCTATTCCGCGTACTAGCCACTGATCTTCTTCTCATTTCAGCGATGATGCACATCCCATCGGCTGTTGCTGATGACCATGTTCACTCCAACTGATTATCTCAGATTTGGAGTTTCTTCAATTACCCTTTCGGTTTTTTCGGTTTATGATGGTACCAGGATAACACTCCTCCATCCTTCTGTCTTCAGTACCAACTAGTGATTTAGAGTTTTTCCCGAACAACCAACCGAAACTGAGCATCTCACAATTGTAATCTTCTATCAGCCGAACCTTAGCCAACCTTTCAGATTCCAAAACCCTGAACCACTTGGATCAGCATAGATTTGGTTTGGCCCAATAATCGCGAAAGACCCCAGCCTGACGCCTGGCCTTCCAATGCGTAGATTACAGCTCTAAATATGATCTCAGCCAAACCACTATCTTCAACCTCAAGCCAGACTCACCAAAATCCCAATCCTGTGCTCTTGGCTCAAACCAAAGAGAAAAAACCTCTTCTGCTCAAGAATTCCACCAATGCCCAGTAGTAGTGATCTCAGTAAACGCCCCTTTCATGGTTGAAACAGGGGACAACAGAGCACCGATTCACCGACATCACGGGTAAAAACTATTTTCTGCCCCCTTGTGATAGCTTCCTCATCTTATCTTTGACTAAGCTCAGGCTCTCTTCTCAGAAGACTTGCCCAGAACATATGACACCGAAGAAAACTAAACAGCCGTATCAGTGGAAACAGACCTACAACGCCATCATAGGTCAATAAAATCCTTATAAGACCTTCTCCTCTGATCAAACTTGCATATGCCTGATACATTTTTTCCTTTTGTCAGCTTTTTCCTGCAGAGAAGAATGTCCACGAGAACATAACTGAGGCTAGTCTTGATACTACTGACGGTCGTGTAGATCAGGCATGTCATCGAAGGTGTGCGCGCCGGGGTTTCTTTCGGGCTAGCAGCAATAAGTTCCTGGACCAAAGAAGATTACTCCTCCCTACTAGTTGGATTCATATGCGACCCGGATGAGTTTGAAGATCTTGAAGTTTATGATAACCTTGCCGCTGCTATTGCTAAGATTGTTGATCCGCAATCCATTGTAAACAAATTATTCCAAGGGTAGCTTGTACTTAGGATGGATCTATAAATGAAGCTTGCAGCGGATGAACTTGTCCTTCTCTGAATAGCGTCTATCTGCATCTTTCAATCCTTCAGTGATTTCCCCGATTGCAGAATTTCTTCAGAAAAACGCTTGCCGAATGTATGACGTCATTTTAGCCGACTGAATCTTACTTTCAACATGAAATGTCCCTCGGCATCTTCACTCACTGTTTCTCACCTTTCTCTTTCCCCGATAAACCTGCTAACTTGAAAATGCCAGGGTTACCAAGGTCATAAATATCCTTGTACTAAAGGCGATATGTAAAAATATCGGCTATAACTTAATTCCTTGGAATATTTTTTCTGCTAAAGACGATGTTTTTTCGCATCGGCTGTATACAAAATATCTCTCGAGTTACACAACTCCCATGCGTTCGGCTTTAACAAGTAGTGCCGAAGCTTCCACTGACAAGTACACGAACCGAAAAGCCTTGTCACAGCCGAATACCCCTTTCTTAGGTTTGACATTTTCGGCTAAAACAGATTGCTAATTATCTTTCCTCTAAACTCAAAAATAAGGGTCGATCCCACTATAAGGCTACCGGCCGTCACGTACAACTCGAAATAATCCCCAAGTTGTGGAAGTGCCTCCATATATCTTCAATTTCATCAAAAGCTTCTGTTGCACGTCACCTTGCATGAATCTTTTCCGAATTCCCATGAGCTTTGGTAATGAAGAAATAATCGAAGTCCCCTTGAAGGCTCGCAGACTTTGAAGCATATCCGATATCCCAACTTGTACACATTGATCCAACTTCGGCTTCATTATCAACACTTTATTCCTTGTCAGCCGATATGAGACTTTGGCTCTAGCTTTTCTCCATCACCATTAGTTAGATTTAAAAATTACTCTGAGAGCCGATTATCTGAATCGGCTGTTGGTCCTCGTCGAAGACATTCACAGGACCTGCTTCCCAAGCTCTTCCAGAGAAACACTCGACACCTTCATACTCCCAGCAGATGGGCTCTGTATTAGCAATACTTACGGAATCATCAGCGTGGACGATCTCAATATCATCTCCAATCCACTGGATGAGGAACTGGTGCATGGTCGATGGCACACAACAGTTTGCATGTATCCAATCTCTTCCCAGCAGCAAACTGTATGCCCCCTTGCCATCAATGACGAAGAAGGTAGTGATCAAGGTCTTAGATCCAATCATTAACTCGACATGGACTGCTCCTCAGGTGTCAGAAGAATTTCCCGCAAAATCCCTCAATACCATGTCGGTCTTCAATAGATCTTCACTTGTCATGCCATGTTTTCTGAAAGGGGTATATGGCATGATATTGATAACAGCTCCTCCATCAATGAACATCTTGGTCAGTGGCTTGCCATTGACATACCCCCTCATATAAAGTGGCTTCAAGTGTCGATGCCTGATTGGTTTATCAAATACCGCCTTTTGAGCCAGAACAAGATGAGCCAATAAGTCCTGAAACTCACTTTCATCGAAGTCTGAATATGCCTCCTCCTGGACGTTTTGATTCTCAGGGGCTATGAACTCTGATGGTAAAAAGAATGCCATGCACGTGTCAGCCGAACGACTACCTTCACTCGGACCTCCTTTAGGACGCCAGACTTGTTTTGCTCTAGTGCCCACTTGTGCCAATTCTTTGTTCCTTAAGCGCTGCACTCTCCTCTTCTGGCTTTTCCTTAAACCTGGCGGGCACCATTGCCCTTTTTGCCAGACATATTCATGGTATTCTTCTTCTTCGGTATGAGCCCAGCTTCGATAGACAAATCTTCCCTGCCAATTCTCAAAACTATTTATTTTTAATCGCCGATCGTCCTCTGGGATTCGTGCCCCAAGCCTCTCATGGACAGAATGGCGGTTGACTTGAGATTGCCTATACTCGGACTACTGACTACTGCATTCAGGGCAGTTGTTCTTAACAGGCAACTTCAAGCCTTCGTTCCAACAATACTGGAAGAACGAGCATTCCCAATGAGACTGTTCCTGTTCCTCCATATCTTCTCGTTCTTTTCGGTACATCTCTTCCTCGTACCTCCTCTGCTCCTCCAGGAACTTCCGTTCTTCATAAAGCCTCTGCTTTTTGTACCGTTCCTATTCCCGACGCCACTTATTCAACAGAATGCGCGTCGTGACCCTGGGCCTGGAGGTGTTACCCGTCTCAATTCGGCTATCTTGGAACCGAACTCTCCGCTGAAGTTCTCCTTTTGTAACCTGCCGATCGGGATCAATAGTGCCAGCTTCCCTCGCTCTATCAGAGGTTAAAACTTTCATCTTGCCCTTACCCCTAGGATCGGCTACATTGATCATGTTAACAGAGAAAGACATAGTATTCTGCTCAAAAGGGTTACCATCAATCTTCATCTTACCATCGAACTTCAGATGTCCGCCTTGAATAGCCTTCTGGATCCAATCTCTGAACACTCGGCAATCATTTATGGAATGGGACTTAGTGTTGTGGAAACCACAATATTTCTTGTCTTTGACGCCCCCAGAAAGCAGCATTGGATGACCTTCCGGCAACTTGATGCGTCCCTCCTTCAACAAGTATTCAAATAATTTGTCTGACTTAGACACATCAAAGTCATAAGTACCTTTGTGTTGCCTCAGCCACCATTGGTTGACTTGAGTCGGCTCTTTAGACCAGGTTATCTCGGCTGCACCCACCTCATCTTCATCATCATATTCATCTGCTTCCTCTAGGAAAGCCTGATACATCTCGGCAGCTATGTCACCCTTCTGGAACTGGTTGCTCTTCCTGAATCCCTGAGCTTGATTGCTCATCATTGCCAACCTTTGTGATAACTGCCCGAGGTCTTCAAATTCCATGCCGAATAGCTTTTCTTTGATACTCGGCAACATGCCAGCTATGGCTATTCCCGACAACTGGTCATCCGGTAAATTCAGAGAATAGCAGAGATTTTTGGTCTCCCTGAATCGGCGCAGATACTCTTGCGGTGTCTCGCCGGGTCTCATCCTCAAGCTCATGAGGTCGACCAACTTCTTCTCACTGGTTCCCGTAAAGTAGTATGAGTGGAATTTCTGCTCCAGCTCCGCCCACGTACTGATGGAATTCGCTGGCAGAGAGGCGAACCAAGAGAAGGCTGGTCCTGTCAACGACAACGGGAAGTATCGAATCCTCCAAGCTTCGTCTGCCGATGCTTCACCAAGCTGCATCAGGTAACGGCTGATGTGCTCCCTCGTACTGGTATCATCTTGGCCCAAAAACTTAGTAAGGTCCGTAGGAGGCTTGACTCTCGGAGGAAGAGCCACCCGATTGTACCATTCTGGGTAAGGACATTTGTACGTGCATGTCTGATTCTTCGGTTTTAGGCCGAACTGATTCTGCATCATATCAGCCATCTTATGCATGATAAGGTCAACACTTGAATCAGGAGCTGCTTGTGTTTGCCCCCCAGCAGGTAACCCTGCTGAACTCCTGTATCCGGGATTCGGAAGAGCGTTAATCGAGTTGTAGTCCACGAACTCCCGATACCCATCTCCAAACATATTCTTCTGAATCCTGTTCACCACAGGAGAGACTCTAGAGGCAGATTGCAGGGCATCCCCTGTAGTGCCGAACGTGAGCTGGCCATAGGTCTGGGGAGGTTGTTGCATCTCCTGAGAAATCACCCCACCTGTGCTTGGGCCAGCTCCGCTGCTTTCGGCAACTCTCTGACGTTGAGGTACTTGGAACAACAATGGTCCCCGCATCGGACCCACAGCCTCTTCAAAGTACTTATCCGCGTTTGGACAGAAAGTATTGACCATGATAGCACGAAAGGTGTTCAAGAAAGCCGATTGATGACTAGTCACGGCTCCTGATACAACTCTATGCATTATATCAGTCATCTTCTGGATAGCTTCTTCTTCACCACCGTCGGGCAGCTCAGGTTGGTGATGAGGAACAACCTTCGGGAACGTCTGCTTCTGATAGACCTTGCCGCTTTTATTCTTGGAGAAAGTCTCCAAGCACTTGCACTGGAACTCATCGCAAGCCTGCTGCACCAGATCTTTTGACTCTAGCGGCAAATCGTCCATGGTCACATCGAAAGACTGATCTTCGCTGATTTCAGGCATCTTGAAATGAAAGTGGTCCCACCAGGCGTGCCAAAAAGTGTGTTGACGCAAAATGTGGCGCCTCGCGTCAAAGGCACACAGCAAGCCGAACGAGACTAGCTTCAATCAGGAGCCCGGGGTGTATCGAACCCGGAGACGTGCCAGTCAGTTTGACCTGAAAACCAACAAGGGATAAAAGTGTGAGAATACCTTGGAACATGTTGGGTGAAACCAGACAGTTCCATATTTATGGCTTTGGAAGCCAATCACGACGGCACACAGCTATAGAAGCTGTTTGTCGAAACAGGTTTAATATATCATTCGGCAAGTATAAAGAGAAAGCATGTAAACATGTCGAATGCCGAATACATACGTGACAAAAGAATAAAAGAGGTAACTTGTAAATACAAATCTATTCAGATAACATATGCATAGGCCAATCCAGCTAGTCTGCCGCACGTCCAGCCTTCATAAACCCGTCAGGCATAAACTCAAGCAAAGCTAATCCTCCGCAAGATACCACTTGCTATAAATCTACACCACTCCTTATAATTAGATTAATCCACCGCTTGATACAATCTAATTATAAGAAGCTAAAAGCACACATACATCTGAACATATCTATACATACTCATTACTCATGTAAGCTTAACCAGAATCAGCAAACTAGCCAAACTGGGGTCCATGAAGAAGAAACACACAGGCAATGCAAGATTAAACTAATCTAAAACCTGTACCTGCCGCACGGCACCCAGCTCTATCAAAGCCTAAACATGATCGACATGTATGAACCCGCAACATGTAACAACCTAGATTGAAAGTCGATTCGGCCATCATGATCATATAATTAGCAGAGCACAAGCAAACTCGTGCGACAAGGCCGAACGAAGATCAATCTAGATTGGGCAAAAAGTGTTGTACGAATTAAATAAATAAAACATATAACACGTGATAACTTAATGAATCTATTAGATCTGCCAAATCTAACAGAGCCAATAACTATTTTTACTAATGACTCAATCCGCCGCACGATACAAGTCATAGGTAAAAACTTCCCGTCATAAGCTTAAATCCGCCGCACGATACTAAGCTTAACATACGAGACTACTTGCATCATATCTAAATCCACCGCATGATACTAGACATGATAACAAGGTTGTCGGTACTTACGGAGGTCGACGGATCGATGATTCCTCTCGAAGAACTTGATGACATCACTATAAGGACTCGAAGGTGGCACGGGGCCGGTTGTATTGATGTGGTTGTGAACAATTTTACAATGGTCGAGGGCTTATATTTATACCCTGGACAAAACACGAGTCCTAGACGATTACGACTTTACAATGAAACACGGAAAGATATAAACCCTACATTATTTGGTGCCTTCCATCACCCTGTGTCTTCTCGTACAAGCCGGCTTTACTCACCATACTCGTTTTCCGAATGGATCCATGGCCTCGCGAAATAGCCGACCGCGTAGACAGTTACCGAAACTCAGAGGACCAAACAGTTGTCGATCGTTTGCCGAATCTGCCTCCTCTGCTGACCGGATCCACTTGTCATATTCTTATGCGTGCGAAAATTTGGTGTTAACACCACGATACAAGAGAAGAACCAATAAACTGACAAGTCCCAGAAGTGGACTTGCGCTCAATGCGGTAGCGAGCAAAATCGGCATCAGAATAACCGCAAAGGGAGAGGGTGGAGGAAGCAGAATACCAAATCCCAAACTCTGGAGTGAAGCATAAGTACCTCATAATGCGCTTGACCGCCTGATGGTGAGATGTGCGCGGCGACGACTGAAATCGCACGCAAAGACACACCGTGAACTGGATGTCCGGGCGTGTCGCCGTCAGGTACAGCAGCGACCCGATCATACTCCAGTACTCCTTCTGGTCCACAGCTTCTCCATCCTTGTCTGCATCCAGGGCCGTTGCGGTCGACATGGGTGTTGGAAGAGGCTTGGCCTCACCCATATCGAATTTCTTCAGGATATCCTTAGTATACTTACCCTGGTGCACGAACGTTCCCTCTCGGGATTGCTTGATTTGCAACCCGAGGAAAAACGTCAACTCGCCCATCATGCTCATCTCAAAATCCCTGCTCATAGTATCTACAAACTTGGCAACCAAAGCGTGAGAAGAACCACCAAAAATGATATCATCCACATAAATCTGGACCAAGACAGTGTCACTGCCTTGCTTGAGGAGAAAGAGCGTTTTATCTACACATCCCATTTTAAAACCCTTAGCAAGCAAAAAGGTTTTCAACCTATCATACCAGGCTCTAGGGGCTTGTTTCAAACCATACAAAGCTTTGTGAAGTTTAAAAACATGGTTTGGAAACTTGGGATTTTCGAAACCGGGGGGCTGTTTCACATACACCTCTTCTTCTATGTAGCCGTTTAGGAAGACACTCTTGACATCCATTTGAAAAAGTTTGAAACCTTTGGATGCAACAAAAGCCAAGAGGATCCTAATTGCCTCCAAACGAGCTACAGGAGCAAAAGTCTCCTCATAGTCTATCCCCTCCTTCTGACTATACCCCTGGGCTACAAGTCTGGCCTTGTTTCTCACAACGTCGCCATCCTCTCCGTGTTTGTTTTTGAAAACCCATTTTGTCCCAATAGGGTGACACTCAGGAGGAGGAGGAAGAAGAACCCAAACCCGATTTCTCTCAAAATTTTTGAGCTCCTCATGCATGGCATTGACCCAATCCGGATCAGATAAAGCGTGTCCAACATCTCGGGGTTCAAAATCAGCAACAAATACAGAATGAGCAAAGTGAGAGATTTGTTGTGACCTAGACCAAGTGACACATTCGCCGATGCTGTCGATCATCTGTTGAGGCGGGTGTTGGCGCTGAATGTGTCGTGGCGCCTCCCGAGCTGATGTAGCCTCCCCCTCAACAGCAGCTGGTGCCTCCCCGGGTACAAAAGGTACCGCTCGACGTGGCGGATCCCACGGTCCCCAAGTAGTCGAAGAAGAAGGGTCAGGGCCGCGAATGGTAGTAGAGGCCGCTCGTTGCGGCACAGCAGTTGGAGGTGGTGCTGGGTCATCCATCCCTTCAGCACCCTCTTCCTCATCATCAAAAAGAGGCTCGCCAACCTCATGATCACCTGTACGCTCAAAACGAGAAGAATGAAAAACCATGGTCTCATCGACGGTGACATCGGATGTCTCCATGACTCGGTTAGTATCAAGGTTAAGTACACGATAAGCTCGAGTGTGAGTGCCATAACCCAAAAATACAGTGGCAACCGAAAACTCTAAAATAACTCACTTTGGGCTGTTTTCCAAAACGCAACTCATAAGAAGTCTTTTTCAAGAAAGCTCAGAGAAAAATGCGATTGGAAATGTAGCATGCAGTGCTCATAGCTTCGGCCCAATATCGCCTAGGAGTCCTATGCTCATCGAGCATCGTCCTGGCCATCTCTACAAGGGTCCGATTCTTCCTTTCTACAACACCATTCTAGGGCGGTGTGTAGTGAGAAGAAAACAGATGCTCTAAACCCAAAGAGTTACAAAACTTGTCAAAATCTGAGTTTTTGAACTCGGAACCATTATGACTTCTAATAGCTCTCATTGAGTTCATAAGGAACTCATTCTGAAGACGCAAAATTAGATTGTGAGCAAAAGAGAAAGTCTCAGTTTTCTCAGCTAAAAAGAAAACCCACAAATATCTCGAAAAGTCGTCAACAACAACAAGAACATACCACTTCCCCCCAACCGAGCTCACCCGAGCCGGACTGTTGGAACCGCACTTGCTCCCCTTCGCTCTCGCGCGAGGGAAAGGCGAAGGTGGCCAAGCGTCAAAGGTAGAAAATGAAGGTAAGGGAAACAAAGACTATTATCGTAGCTCTATTCCCCAGAAAATCGTCCCCCTTACACTATTCACCCCTTGGTATTTATAGGGAACACCAAGGGTCACAGGACTAATTACGAAAGGGTACAACAAAGATTCCCTGCCACCATGCAAGGAGGAGGGGCAAAGAAGTAAAAACACAGTTGCAGCGGAAACCCTAATCAGCCTTCCCTCTGTGCGCCGCCACTCGGTCTTGCCCACCTTTGGGGGCAGACGCGAAAAATTTGACCTTCGACTCTGCTCGCCCTCGGGCCAGCGTCCTTCCGTCGCCTTGCCGAAACCTTCGCTTCAAGCAAAGTGGCCTCGCAAGGAGAGCGAGGGTCGCCCGCCTGGTTGTCGTCGAGTCAACCTGCAGAGAATTGCAACAAAGCCTCGGTGGTCGGATCCGTGGCGAGGGTTAGAAAACGGGTCCGAGGGGTTCGGTCCCTTGAGGAAAAGAGGCGAGCGGGGACGCGTGGATCACGCAAAGGTCATTTTTTCCTGCGCTCTGTGTGGTGCCGCTGCCGAGGGTCCTCATCCCCAACAGTAGCCCCTCGTTGCTTTAGATCTAAGGGGCAGAGCTTAGGCCCAAGCAGCGCCTTTCGATGGGAGACGTGAAAAGACCCTAGGCAGCGACGCCCGCGACTGCTCTGGGCCGGGCCGTAGTACTGTTGGCTTTTGTACTGTTTAAGGCCGCTCCATTTTTCATGCCGAGTTTTTCGGCTACTGTGCCGATTTGTTCGGCGGATGCTCCTGCTTCTAGTCCTATAAATAGGAGGGTAGGTGAGGGACTTTTGACTTGTGCCCTCGAACGCGCTTGCCATCCTGCTGCTGCTCGTTTGTTGTTGCGAAGGTTGCTTTTCGCATAGTTGCGAAGGCTTAGACTACTTGTGTCTTAGCGAGGCTTAGTTTTTAGAGATGGCGAGGTTGAAACAAATGGCTCGCGCTGTATCTCCCGCCGCTGCGGATGAGGGGACTACCTTCGAGTTTGGGCTTAGTCGGGTTGGCGCCACTGATCTGGCATCCTATGTTAGGTGGGGTTGGATTGAGGAGGGCAAGGCGAGGGCCAGTGCTGGGGAGACGGTGCCGAAGCCAGGTGCAGACGAGGTTGTTGTATTTGAGGAATTCTTTTCAGCCAGACTTCGCTTTCCTGCTGACCCCTTCGTGACTTTAGTTCTGCGAAGGTTTAATTTGCGCTTTCATCAGCGTACACCTTCGTGCATCACGAAGATGTCTGTTTATGTTTGGGCCTGCCGATCTCAGGGGATTGTCCCTCATTTCGAAGGGTTTGTACGCACTCATCGCGTCCATATGCAGCCTCAGAAGTTCACTGATGACGAGGGCAGATCCAGTCTCGGTCAGTTCGCCGTCTACACTTTCTGCTATCGCGCCGGTGCGGAGCTACCGGTACAAGCACAGAAGAACAAGTGGAGCAGTGGGTGGCAAGAGTTCTGGTTCTACTACAAACTCAGTGGTGATGTTGCGCTTTGTGGTGAGCTTCCGTTGCTTGGAGAAGTAAGCGCCGAAGCTAGGATGAGCGTCGAGGCTCACGCCTCTGTTGACTGCCTGAGGGTTGTTGCCCGCTCGCAGTGCGCGCATGACCTGGTGGAGGAGTATTGCTGTGCCAAGATTTGGCCTCTTGGGCGAAGGCAGGCATGGTTCAAAGTGGAGGATGATCCCAAGTATGAAGGTAGGGGTTTAAAGAAGACGAGCCTGGATCTTGACAAGATTTGGGAGAGAACTCTCCAAAAGTTTCCCTCACGCGGAGATGGGATTGAGGTCATCTGCAAGCGTGTTCAGCAGTGGACTGTGGAACTTATCGGGAAACTGTCCACGCTGGAGACTAAGGCGATCCACAACTCGGTGGGTAGCGGAGGTCGGGTGAACAGAATGTTTGATATTCTTGGGGTTCGGTATGCGGACTGGCCAACTCCTTCGAGCGAGGATGCGCCGAAGAAGAGGAAGCGCGAAGCTTCGGGGGAGAGGGGAGTTGTCTCTCGGCCGAAGCGAGGCCGTGGGCGAGGCCGTGGCGGTGCCGGTGGCCGGGTGAAGACACTCGCGACGAAGGTCGCGGCCGTTTCGGCTAGTACCTCTTCGTCAGCTGTTGTTGCTTCCGGCCGAGGTGTTGGTAGGGCTGTAGGGCGGGTGCCCCGAGTTGGAGGGATCAGTGCTTTGATCCAGATTTCGGACGACGAGGATGAGTCTGATGATGAAGAGGTGGAGGAGGAGAAAGATGGAAAAGAGGGGGGAACGGACGAGGGTTCGTCTGATGAAAGCAGTGAAGCTTCCAGCGAAGGACAAGACACTGATGAGGAGATGTCCATCGATGACACCCAGGGAAGAGGGGTAGCCTCGCCAAGCGCTGGTGCGATGATTGCCCGGAGCGCGGACGACATCGCTCGAGACATTGAGCCGGATAGTCCTCGACGAGGGTCGATTCCCAGCTTTGCGGGCTCGCACCTGTGGGTAGAGGGTTTTGAGTTTGATGGCGAACTCGAGCCCGACCGAGCCCGGGGAAAGAGACCGTACGGCGAGGCGAGTCGGTCAAGCCTCCCGGAGTATGCTAAGAAGCTTGGGATTTCTGATCCGGCAACTGAGCTGTTCACCAGTCCGGACCTTCGGGATTGTCACTTGCAATGTGGCCCGGAAGAAAGGCGTTTTTTAGGCCGAATCTTCGGCCGCATTTGTGTGCCGGAGGCAGAGGTTCGACTTGCGGACCAGGCGGTTGGTGATACTTTTGCCGACGTTGACGTCAAGTTGGCGGAGCTAATGCTCTTGAATCGCGCGGCGAGGCGGAAAGTTGGCTCCGACATGAAATTTATGAGAATCCCAATTGATGAGCTTGAGAAGGAGAATGGCAGACTTGCCCGGAGCTTGGAAAATAAGGAAATTGAACTGAAGAATGCTTCGGAAAGGCCGCGAAGGCTCGAGAGGAGGCAGTTGAACTGGTGAAGCGTAATGCAGATTTGATTGCCGAGGGAAAGGCGAAGGACAAGGCGTTGGCCGATGTCGAGGGTCGCTTAGGGGATTTGAGTGAATCCTGGCGGACGAGTATGGAGAACATCCAGCGTAAGCTTGATTGTTGCCTGACTGAGGCTGGAGGCTCTGCCGGAGAGCCGTTGCCTGCAGCTAGCGCGGAAGCCTTCGAGGGTTGGCTGAGTAATGAACTTGATGTATTTAGTTCGCTAGTTGTCAACGTAGCCGATTTCGGGGGCTACGCCGGGGCTTTGGCGATGGCGAGCACGCTTCGACTAGCGGGTTGTGATCATCTTCGCAAAATCAAGAGGCCAAACCATGCCTTTCCGTCGGTCGATGAAGTGCGCCGTATGAAGGTTGATGATGCTGAAGTTCAGAACTGCGCGATGCGTCTGCTCCGCAGGTTTTGGATCTCCGGAGGCGGCCGAGCTCTTGCCTTCGAAGAAGCTGCCGAGGCTACACATCATGTTTGTGTACTTTTCCGGATTTTTCGATTTCAATCACGATTGCCAGCCGAAATTCGTCCCCACGAGGAGACAACGGGAATCCGGTCCCGTTTCCGCAAAATCCAAATACACATAGGTATTGTTCACTGTCTCTGCAGATCTCAGTAGCTACAACAGGGATTGGGAGAGCAGGAAACCCTAGAATGAAAATAGCAATAGCTTAGATAGTCTGAAGGGAGGGGTGACCTCTCCTTATATAGCCTAATACAATTATTCCCCTTCTACCCCTACTGCTAATGAGCGAGCAGGCTAACCCTAAGGGTATTCCTGACCAACTTGAGTTGATGTTGATCCAACGGCCACGCACGCACATCGGGTAGCTTCGCCTCGACGCGACCTCACCAGATGCCGCCACGTGCCGCCAAGCGCCGCTCGTCCTTTTCACGGACCTCCCCCCGGTTTTGAGGCCAAAACCGGGAAACCTGGGCTATTCCCCGGTTTTGAGGCCGAAACTGGGAAACCTGTCGTCCGTCGCCTGAGTTTTGTGGCCCAAACTCAGAAACCGCCAGCGCCTAGGTTTTGAGGCCCAAACCTGGAAATCGTCCTCAGCCCGAGTTTTGTGGCCCAAACTCAGAAACCGGCCGCACCTAGGTTTTGACGCCCAAACCTGGAAACCGTCCACTCGGTGGTTTTTTTGTGGCTCAACCACCAAACCGACGCCGTAGAGGGATGCACCGCCCGTGCACCCCGTCCACCCGCAAGTCTTCACTTGTTGTTGTCCCAGGCTGTCAGCCGCAACGGCCGATCCTCAGGCCACCAGTTCGTCAGTCCAAGCCTCACCTCCACCCTTCACTGCTCTGGGTCCATCGGCACAACACGTCTTTACTTGACCTTCACCTTGCCTTTGATCACCGTATCCGAGCTCGACACATGCACAACACAAGCCAAAGAACATGCGCACCATACCAGTTGACAATCACTCATCATCTCAAGATCCGGCATACACCCATGTATCCGCAATCTCCCCCTTGATGAGTGCATTGTCAACTACCAACACAAAACATATGAAATAGAAGAAGGAAGGAAGAAGAAGCGAACTCAACCAATCGACCAGAAGCAAAGCAAAGCCAAGAGAAGTCGAATGGAGTGAGCGAAACAACATGGTTCCCAAAGACAAGGGCAACGGCTCGACGCAACCAAGCAAAGCAAAGCTAGCCTCAAGAAGAGGTAGAACGGGCTCAACACCGCTAGCGAGAAGTTCAGAACAAGGAAGCCAAAAACTGAGTAAATCAACTAGTCCCTCCAGAAAGAGGCAAAAGCTCAACACAACGAGCTGAAAACCGCTTTGAACCAATTGAAAAACGCTCCGAACTAATTGACCAACAAAAACTTGTTAACTGAATCAAGTGAGCAAGCTCCCCCTTCAATAGTGCACACAACTAGGAACATGATTTGACAAATTTCTCCCCCTTAGTTGAAAATGCACACAACAAGGCAAAATGCATATGAGTCACAAATGCAGGTTAGCAGCTTCAGGTATATAGTCGATAGAAAGAATAGATGCCCTAAAGAGTGCTGATCCAACGATTCAACAACAAGCATAAATGCCAGCAAAGGCTCAAACTGATCACAAAATACGAAATATGAACATATGAGCAAAGTGAGCAGTTTTAAGCCCTTCAGAAAGGGTTTCACCATCAAAATAGCACCAAACATGTATAGACCGGAAATTACACAAGTGCTAAACATGTATAAAAGGTGAACTACCCCTAGCAAAGTTCAATCACCATGCTATAGAATGAAACATAGACTTGTGTTTTCAGAATTTTATCGGAGTTGCAGCGGTGATTACACACGTTTGAATTTTCAGCATGTGATTGCGAGAGGTTGAAAACTTGACATTGCCTAACTTGTCAACCGAGCTAAGCCTATGCATAAACAATCAGAAGCTTGAAGCAATGGTTTCAGTCTTACACTACACGGCTCAAGTTTAACTCAATGTGCAATGAGAAATAGTCTTGATACCGTGATGTGCTGTCAAGTGATCTCATCTCGATCTTTTCAATTCACTTAGACTTGGTTCAAAATTTTAACAGAATATGAACACACCAAGCAAGTGAAAGACTCAGAACTAGAGACATAGCAACCTAGCATATAGGAATAGCACAAGTGACATCAACACATTCTACACATGCTAGTTGTCAATCTCAATGGTGAACATGTTTCAAATTTCATGTTGAATTAAGCATATTCACAGTTCTGAAAAATAGCTCAGCTCACAACGTGTATCAGTGATAAAAAAGAGCCTAAGCTATAAGCATCGTCACATATCATCGGAGCACACACTAATCAGAGCATAGATTCATTCTACATATTATAGACATGAAGCTCGAAAAGATAAAGATGCAAATATGATGAAATGAAAAAACTAAACAAGAACAAAGCAAAAGAAGTCAGTTTATGATACAAGAACCAAAATGTCTCCCCTAACTAAAAGGGGAAGCACACACCAAGCTCACCTCTCAACCTAGCAAAGGTTGATTGGTCTAAAGGCTTGGTGAAAATACCTGCCAACTGAAGATGAGTATCGACATGGTGAAGGTCGATATCACCCTTCTCATAATGGTCTTGCAAGAAATGAAAACGCACATCAATGTGTTTGGTCTTAGAATGCAACACGGGGTTCTTAGCAATGCCAATCGCACTCGTGCTGTCACAAAGCAATGGAACTCGAGATAAACTCAGACCAAAATCACGCAAAGTGGCCATCATCCACAACAACTGGGAACAGCAGCTAGCCGTAGCAACATATTCAGCCTATATGGTACACTGTGCGACACTAGACTGCTTGCGAGAAGACCAAGATATAAGAGAAGAACCCAAAAACTGACAAGTCCCAGAAGTGGACTTGCGCTCAAGTCAGCAACCGGCAAAATCAGCATCCGAGTAACCGCAAAGGGAGAGGGTAGAAAAAGCAGAATACCAAATCTTGAACTCAGGTGTGAAACATAAGTACCTCATAATGCGCTTGACCGCCTGATGGTGAGAAGTGTGTGGCGATGCCGGAAAGCGCGCTGAGACAGACCGCGAACTTAATGTCCGGGCGTGTCACCATCAGGTACAGCAGTGACTCGATCATACTCTCGTACTCCTTCTGGTCCACAGCTTCTCCATCTTTGTCCGCATCCAGGGCCGTCGTGGTCGACATGGGTGTTGGAAGAGGCTTGGCCTCACCCATATCGGACTTCTTCAATATGTCCCTGGTGTACTTGCCCTGGTGCACGAATGTCCCCTCTCGGGATTGCTTGATTTGCAATCCGAGGAAAAACGTCAACTCGCCCATCATGCTCATCTCAAATTCCCTGCTCATTGTATCTGCAAACTTGGCAACCAAAGCATGAGAAGAACCACCGAAAATGATATCATCCACGTAAATCTGAACCAACAAAGTATCATTGCCTTGCTTGAGGAGAAAAAGAGTTTTATCCACACATCCCATTTTAAAACCCTTAGCAAGCAAAAAGGTTTTCAACCTATCATACCAGGCTCTAGGGGCTTGTTTCAAACGATACAAAGCTTTGTGAAGTTTAAAAACATGGTTTGCAAACTTGGGATTTTCGAAACCAGGGGGTTGTTTCACATATACCTCCTCTTCTATGTAGCCGTTTAGGAAGGCACTCTTGACATCCATTTGAAAAAGTTTGAAACCTTTGGATGCAGCAAAAGCCAAGAGGATCCTAATTGCCTCCAAACGAGCTACAGGAGCAAAAGTCTCCTCATAGTCTATCCCCTCCTTCTTACTATACCTCTGGGCTACAAGTCTGGCCTTGTTTCTCACAACATGGCCATCCTCTCCTTGTTTGTTTTTGAAAACCCATTTTGTTTCAATAGGGTGACAATCAGGAGGAAGAGGGACAAGAACCCAAACCCGATTTCTATCAAAATTTTCAAGCTCCTCATGCATGGCATCGACCCAATCCGGATCAGATAAAGCGTTTCCAACATCTCGGGGTTCAAAATCAGCAACAAATGCAGAATGAGCAAAGTGAGAGATTTGTTGTGACCTTGACCGAGTGACACGTTCGTGGATGTCGCCGATCATCTGTTGAGGTGGGTGTTGGCGCTGAATGTGTCGTAGCGCCTCGCTCGCTGAAGTAACCTCCCCCTCAACAGTAGCTGGTGCCTCCTCGGGTACAAGTGGTACAGCCCGAGGTAGTGGATCATACGGGTCGGGGCCGCGAGCAGTCGTGGTCGAAGTCGACCCAATCGGCACAGCAGGTGGAGGTAGTGCTGGATCATCAATCCCTTCAGCACCCTCTTCCTCGTCATCAAAAAGAGGTTCTCCAACCTCATGATCACCTGCACGCTCAAATCTAGAAGAAGGACAATGCATGGTCTCATCGAAGGTGACATCGGATGTCTCCATGACTCAGTTAGTATCAAGGTTAAGTACACGATATGCACGAGTATGATTACCATTGTTGGTATAAATTAATGCACACTCTACTTTATCCGCAAGCGCACAGATAAAATCTACCGATGTAGCACTTCACCGGAGTAACCCAGTTTTAATATCGAACCCAAAGGAACGGATAGTGTTAAGCCTTAAAGTCTAACCCCTGAGTAGCTAACAAGGACGGAGAATCTAGAAGTATAGAGGGGATCACTAAGGTTGTCTAATTCCAATTTAAGAGTGATATGTTTATATTATTCTTAGTGGGGAAGTTGCCATAAAAGGTCACAAACAGAGTATGAGTCTTTTATGCAAATGTATAATCCTACCGAGCCTACACACGGGTAAGTGGACTATAGAAGAATCAACAAGGCTATAAGAGTCACCCTTGCGAACAACCACTACTACCGGCGTTATAGGAGGCATTTATGAGCTATCAAGTCTAAGCACCATGCTTACACTATCCAACTACTCTAACTCTAGAATGACTAGAATTACAGTACTCAAAAGAGAGTCATAAACCTTAAGAATAATAAGAACAATGGCTCAAACTTAAATATAGATGTTGATTACCGAAATAATCGCTGAAGCAAGTTGAAGATGAACTTGAATCCGCAGGTACAAGATGAAGAAGTTGATCCGACAGGCCAGAACTCCTTCTTGATCTCTTCCTCTCTCTCTCTTCTAGTTCTAGTATAAGACTAGGTTCTAAACCTAAACTAGAGGGGTAACTAGTCTTCTACTTGAAAGCTGGCTCTTGAAGTCTCTTCTAGGGTTTCTGAATGAGGCGTAGTCTTTTCTGAAGAGGGGCTTGTTCTTCGCTGGGGCCTGGGGGCCTGTTTATATAGCCCTGAGGGATCAACCGCGGCCGTTAGATCAAACTGACTTCACGTAGGGCTGAGATGGATCTTCAAAAGCGGTGGAGGAAGCTTCTAGAAGACAGAGTCCAGCGGGCCTAGGGGAGACCAACCGGTGTTAAGGTGGGACCGATCGGTCCCACCTGGCGGCCTCTCGCGGTGTCCCACCTTGTGGTGTCCTCTCGGTCCTTCTGGAGTATTCCTGACGTGTCGGTTCCGTAATCTTCCGTCGGTTTCCTTCTAAGAGAAGTAATCAGTGCTGGTTTTCCTGTTTAGTTCTGCAGAATCACAATTCACCAAAACTCATGAAATATTATCAATTAAAACCCTAAACCTTTATTGGTGATTGAATTTATGCCCTTTTCATATTTATTTATCCTTTAATTTTGATAGATAACCGGTGTCAACAACTCCTCCAAGCTTACCTTTTGCTAGTCCCTTATCAAAACCAAAAATTAACAATGGATCAGGAGTTGCTACAATATCTTCACTTCCAACAAGTATACCTGCTGTTAAACAAAAATTCTCCAAAATATATTATGTTATTCTTCATGGGGCTTATTACTTTTACCTTAGACCTTGAGTAGTTGAAAGATTGAACGATCAAATCAAGCACTATGTCTCTAGTTCTTTCACTTCACCTTTATTCCGGAGTTTTAATTAATTTTTAAAAGCTTTAATACATATGTTGTCAAATTAAACAATGGATCCAAAGAGAAAGTCAACCAACCATTGAATAAAGAAGTGCATGTGTATGGAAAAATGGAGTCGGATGCTCTTTTGAATGTATTCAGTCTCTTCTGTTTACCAGAGACATATGGCTATTAGGCTAATTCTACTCTCGGGCATGTGCCCATTTTTTTCTGATTTTTTTTATTTCGAGGTTCCGGACACTTGTCCCTTTTTTATTTCCTCGGATCTTTCTCTCTTTTTTTTTCTTTCTTCTTCTCTTTTTTTAATAGCCATATGCTTCCAACAAACTTCTGAGACGGTAGCAACAGATAATTATGAGCATTTATGCGGAAGATGGATGAAATGTGTAAGTGATCTCGATTCAATGGTATGATAAACTACTCACAGGGTCACAAAGATTAATTTAACTCAATGCAATTATTAGTCATGTTTATATTTAGAAATCTCTGGAACTTTTAGTGTTGTTTAGAACAAGATAATAGCAGCTTAGATCATCACATGTCATATCCCAACTACCTAGACCTTAGGTCAAGCATTTGCCATCCATGTATTTAATTTTATTTTAAGGCATCATTATTAATGAGGAGAACTCATGCTTTGAAGACTAGGTACTTGAAAGAAATTAGATAGAGCAACTATTCATCATTTCCATGCAAAAGGTTAGAGAGAGCGGGTTCTTCTTTGGACTATTTTATTTATTTAATCTAACACACTTTAACATATAGTATAAAAGCGAATAGTAATAGTGGTAGTAGTAAAAATAAAGACATACCTGAATCGTGAAGATAACGGGGGTGCATCTCCCCCAAGCTGGTTACCTTAATAGCGTTGAGCCTTCATTTGCCCATATATTTTTGTCTCTTTTTTAATTAATGGTGAGCCTTCATGTGCTTACATTTTTATGTTCTTTTTTAATTAATGGTGATCCTTCATATGCTCACATATTTTTTTGAATTTATTTATAGAATGAAAATGAATTTATTTATAGAATGAAAAACTTAAGAGGATAAAGATATATACGTGGATACATGGGGATGCCTTCCCCCAAGCTAAATGTTGACGTAGTCGTTCAATCTTGCAATGTAGCAGACTGGCAGTGGATATGTCCTTCTTCTATTAGAGCTTTGATTGATGTTAACATTTGTTGAGACAGTGCTCCAACAGTAGATGGAGCATTCACTTGCTCGTCAGCTTTTCTTGGCCTTTCAAATCCTGTGAAACTCAAATAGGCAACAAAACTTGTGGAACAGATTAAGCATTAATGGTTGGCCACTCAAGCCTTAGATGTCTAGATTTTTAGTAAGATCTCTTTCTCAATATTTTTGTATTTTTATATTTTTACGATGCAAGAGAAAATGCAACAGGATGAATGCATGCATATTTATTTTTATTATTATTTATTTTTGTGCCACCACGGTGAACATTACTGCGGGTTTTTACATGCCATAGAATTATTCACATGGGGCTTTATGATGCAGTGAAATATTTTTATTTTATTTTCTAATGTAATGCAGAAATTAAAATGTGTTGTGAATTAAATATGATGATGCAAGAAATGGTTATGGATTAAATATGAGAAATATGCAGCAAAGTAAAAATATAAAGATAACTACCGATTTTTACCTTTTGGCGAAGGTTCAGATATTTAGGTCCGACGAACCGGACCTTCCCTTGGTTCAGACCTCCCAAGGTATGCCAGACGTTTGGAAAGTTGTTATTGATTGTACCTCTTAGGTGCAGACATTTTCTCTCATACTTTCTTGGTCTGAGTCTTCACTTCCTGTGGTTCATTGTCTTGAGGTTTCTCTCCTTTCTTTTCTAGGACAGTGTCGATAGCTTCTTCTTCGTGATTGGCCTCTCTATTCTCGATAGTTTGTCTTCTTTGGCTTTTGAGAGCGGCGTCTTTCACTTTTGTTCTTCTTGGGTGATTCATTGGGTATGTAGTTGATGAACTAGCATCGTACCTTTTCTCTAGGAAAGTGAAAATGGATTTCCTCTTGTAAATGATTGTACTTGTAGCGTAGAGGAATGGTCTTCCTAGGATGAGGTGGACATCATCGTCTTCTCATGTCGAGGATCAAGAAGTCTGTGGGGACTTCATGACCTCTAATTCTGACTGCGATGTCTTCCATCATTCCTTCTGGTTTATGCCTCTTGATATAGTGCCACTCATGTCATTCGTTCGTCTAGCAGTTTGAAGTGAAGCGTTAATTGTGGACGCAGGCAGAATCTTGCTCAGTGTGCATGTTCTTGTAGATCTAGGACCTTCACTCTGTAGAATTTGGGAGTGACAAACTTCTCCATGTTTTGCTCAAGAGTGGGTCCTTAAAATGTTACTTTGTCATTGAAGAGTGATGTGTCGAACCACCTTGTGGAAGCTTCTCTTGTTTAGCTGGCTTGTCTTCTCTTGCTTGTCTCATAGTGTGCTTGAGAGGAGGAAGATCACAGTGGAATCATCTTTAGAGGTATCGATCTTCCTTCTCTTATGTTGACTTATCAGTGAAGGCGCATTGTTCCTCGAGTATGTTGACTAGGATCCTTTTTCTTTCTTGTATTAATTCTATACTATGAGGATGTAGGGAGAATTCCGCATTCTTGTCTTGTCAACCTTTCTTGTTTTTCTTTAAATTATTGGGTTGACAAGAGACTTGAAATTAGAGCTGCTACTCAAGTGCCTCTATGATAGTCTTTGTCTTTTAATGTCACAACTGAGACTTGTTCTCTCAACAGTGTCTAGATGATGGAGATCTTATTGGCGGTTCTTCTTGATTTGCTAGCTCACGTACTATCTCATCATCTTCTAACTCTTGTGGTGCAGTGGCTTCATCCTTCATGATGCCCTCCTCAATTCTTGGCAGTTGGTTCTCCCTTTGGCGTCTTCTCTTGGTTCTCTTTGGTTGCTCATAAGTGATGTAGATGTTGAAGGTGTAGCGAAAGATCCAAAAGTTGACTTCTCCAGGTCAGATAAGGATGATAACAATGATGGTGTTCAAGAACGATCTTCCAAGAATGAGTGATGGATCATATTCTTCTTCTCGACTAGGACAGCATCTAGTGGTTTGTACTGATCGATGTGATAGGTAGGAGATCAATATGTCTTGAAGCTGGTTTTCTCCTTCCCCCTTTGATTGTGAAACACATCTAGACAACGGAATTGTCTCTCCCAGGCTGGCTTGTGATGTAGATGGATTCCCAAACAACATGTTCATGTTTTGGATTTGTAGATCTTGCTATTGTTGTAGTGGTACCATCTTGTCTCCCAAGCTAGCTCTTGATTAGAAAAGAGGATAACTTCCCACTTCTTGTCTTGATGTCTTGGGCAATGATGGTTGCAGGCATAAGTTGTCTCATACGAGGTAAGTTGCATCATGTTTGTCATCAGCGCCCAAGCGAGACTCAAAGCTAGGCTAGCACCATTTGTGATCTGAGAGTAGGTTTATGTGTCTATGGTTTGAGTTTTGGGATCTTCAATGTTCAGACCAAACCATGGATGAACAAAATCTCTCTCCTGCGTAATGTTAGTGGACATATACCCGAAGGATTGCAAGAATTTGAAGCATGGGTTATTATCCACAACTTATGTATTTTGCATCTATGCTAATAAAAAGATGTTTTTAGGATTATTTTAGCATAGACTAGTATTTTATGAGTTTGCTGCACTATAACATGATTCAAGGCAAAAGATAACTTGCAGTAGAAGACAAAATAAATAAACTTTGATACTCACAGTTCTTTCATCCATGATGAATGAGCCGAGTCTTCATTATGCAAGAGTTGTTGAAGTTCATTGTACGCCTTGCTTCATCTCCAGTGTGAGTTCATCTCCTGGACTTTCCTAAATTGATTTTGAAAGTTTTCCTGCAGGGGTTAGTCCAACAAAATATCCAATATCTACTATAGCATACTATCAGTTCAGAAATCAACCTAGACACCACGTCTAATTTGATCTAGGAAGGCATTTTAACCTAAGCACCATACTTAATTTAAAAGCCTTTAATGGTAAAATTAGCACACCTTTTAGCTCAAGAATCAAACCAGACACCATGTCTTACTTTAATTCATGAAAACAGTTAAACTAAGCTCCATGCCTAATTTAAAAGGTGTATGATAATACTTCAAAACTAAAGTATATACTATAGCAAATAAAGATAACATGAAAGCATTGTAGAGATTTATTCAGATGGTGATGAAAGAGTATGATTAGTATATGAGCATATCCTAAAGGTAGGGACAACATAGTAACATGACAAGAAATATTCTTACAAAATCTATTCCCCAAGCTTGGATTTTGCACAAATCAAGATTGGATGAATGCAATTCAATGTTGCATGATGATTGGTGGGACATACCTTGTGTTTGTTGTTCCTTCGTTCTTTTCTGCTCCAGACCTGAAAAGGTTAGTGACAAGAATACCTGAAGGAATATTTTCATAATTATATTTCTATGCTCATTACAAGGACAGTGCAACAGAAAGGTAGGCATAGCTCATAACCAGATATTATGATGGGGTATAAGGATTCTACTGGTTATAGCTTGCTCATGGGGTAGTGATAGATAAGAGTGGAATTCAAAAACAACATTCATAAGAATGAAAACAAAAATAATGAAAAGACTGGGAGAAAAAAGAAAAGATAAAAGTATGATTACAAGGTTAAATTAAGAATTAAGATGATCTACCGTTCTCCGGCAACGGTGCCCGAAATGTTTGTTGGTATAAATTAACGCACACTCTACTTTATCCGCAAGCGCACAGATAAAATCTACTGCTGTAGCACTTCACCGGAGTAACCCAGTTTTAATATCGAACCCAAAGGAACGGATAGTGTTAAGCCTTAAAGTCTAACCCCTGAGTAGCTAACAAGGACGAAGAATCTAGAAGTATAGAGGGGATCACTAAGGTTGTCTAATTCCAATTTAAGAGTGATATGTTTATATTATTCTTAGTCTGGAAGTTGCCATAAAAGGTCACAAACAGAGTATGAGTCTTTTATGCAAATGTATAATCCTACCGAGCCTACACACGGGTAAGTGGACTATAGAAGAATCAACAAGGCTATAAGAGTCACCCTTGCGAACAACCACTACTACCGGCGTTATAGGAGGCATTTATGAGCTATCAAGTCTAAGCACCACGCTTACACTATCCAACTACTCTAACTCTAGAGTGACTAGAATTACAGTACTCAAAAGAGAGTCATAAACCTTAAGAATAATAAGAACAATGGCTCAAACTTAAATATAGACATTGATTACCGAAACAATCGCTGAAGCAAGTTGAAGATGAACTTGAATCCGCAGGTACAAGATGAAGAAGTTGATCCGACATGCAGGAACTCCTTCTTGATCTCTTCCTCTCTCTCTCTCTTCTTGTTCTAGTTTAAGACTAGGTTCTAAACCTACACTAGAGGGGTAACTAGTCTTCTACTTGAAAGCTGGCTCTTGAAGTCTCTTCTAGGGTTTCTGAATGAGGCGTAGTCTTTTCTGAAGAGGGGCTTGTTCTTCCTTGGGGCCTATTTATATAGCCCTAAGGGATCAACCGCGACCGTTAAATCAAACCGACTTCATGTAGGGCTGAGATGGATCCACAAAGGCGGTGGAGGAAGCTTCTAGAAGACGGAGTCCAGCGGGCCCAGGGGGAGACCGACCGGTCTTAAGGTGGGACCGGTCGGTCCCACCTGGCGGCCTCTCACGGTGTCCCGCCTCGTGTGTCCTCTGGTGTCCTCTAGGTCCTTCTGGAGTATTCCTGACATGCCGGTTCCATAATGTTCCGTCGGTTTCCTTCTAAGAGAAGTAATCAGTGCTCGTTTTTTTGTTTAGTCCCTGCAGAATCACAATTCACCAAAACTCATGGAATATTGTCAATTAAAACCCTAAACCTTTATTGGTGATTGAATTTATGCCCTTTTCATATTTATTTATCCTTTAATTTTGATAGATAATCGGTGTCAACAACCATAACCCAAAAATACACCGTTAGAAGAACGAGACTCAAACTTGTCCAAGTTGCCTTTCTTGAGTATAAAACAGTGGCAACCAAAAACTCTAAAATAACTCACTTTGGGTTGCTTCCCAAAATGCAACTCATATAAAGTTTTCTTCAAGATGAAGGACCGGAAGTGCTACCAGAAAGCGCAATGAGAAACAGTCTCGATACTGTGATGTGCTGACAAGCAAACCCATCTCGATCTTTCCAATTCACTTAACTTGGTTCAAATTTAAAGCAGAATATGAACATACCAAGCAAGTGAATGACTCAGAACTAGAGACATAGCAACCTAGCATATATGAAAAGCACAATTGATTTCAACATATTCTGCACATGCTAGTTGCATATCTCAATTGTGAACATTTTCAAGTTTTATGTTCATTAAGCAAATTCACCATTCATAAAATAGCTCAGCTCACAACATGTATTAGTGATCAGAAAGAGCATGAGCTACAAGCATCATCATAAAGCATCAGAGCATACACTATACAGAACATAGTCACATTCTGAAGATTAAATATACATGAAGCTCTGAATGTAAATATGCATGATGAAATTCAAAAACTAAGTCATCAGAAACGAAACCAAAACGAAGGAAAAGAGTCAGTCTATGATACACAAACCAAAAATGTTTCCCCCATCTAAAAGGGGAAACACACACCAAGCTCACCTCTCAACCTAGCAAAAGTTGATTGGTCCAAAGGCTTGGTGAAAATATCAGCCAACTGATGATGAGTATCGACATGGCGAAGATCGATATCACCCTTCTCATAATGGTCTCGCAGAAAATGAAAGCGCACATCAATGTGTTTGGTCTTAGAGTGCAGCATGGGGTTCTTAGCAACGCTAATAGCACTTGTGCTGTCACAAAGCAGAGGAACACGAGAAAAGCTTAGACCAAAATCACGCAAAGTGGCCATCATCCAAAGCAACTGGGAACAGCAGCTAGCCGCAGCAACATACTCAGCCTCCGTGGTAGACTGGGCGACACTAGACTGCTTGCGAGAAGACCATGATACAAGAGAAGAACCAATAAACTAACAAGTCCCAGAAGTGGACTTGCGCTCAAGTCGGCAACCAGCAAAATCGGCATCAGAATAACCACAAAGGGACAGGGTGGAGGAAGCAGAATACCAAATCCCAAACTCAGGTGTGAAGCATAAGTACCTCATAATGCACTTGACCGCCTGACAGTGAGAGGTGCGCGGCGACGACTGAAATCGCGCACAAAGACACACCGCGAACTGTATGTCCGCACGTGTCGCCGTCAGGTACAGCAGCGACCCGATCATACTTCGGTACTCCTTTTGGTCCACAGCTTCTCCATGCTTGTCCGCATCCAGGGCCGTCGTGGTCGACATGGGTGTTCGAAGAGGCTTGGCCTCACCCATATCGAATTTCTTCAGGATATCCTTGGTATACTTACCCTGATGCACAAACGTTCCCTCTCGAGATTGCTTAATTTGCAATCCGAGAAAGAAAGTCAGCTCGCCCATCATACTCATCTCGAACTCCCTGCTCATATGATCTGCAAACTTGGCAACCAAAGCATGAGAAGAACCACCAAAAATGATATCATCCACGTAAATCTGGAACAAGAGAGTGTCTTTGCCTTGCTTGAGGAGAAAAAGCGTTTTATCCACACATCCCATTATAAAACCATTAGCAAGTAAAAAGGTTTTCAACCTATCATACCAGGCTCTAGGGGCTTGTTTCAAACCATATAAAGCTTTGTGGAGTTTAAAAACATGGTTTGGAAACTTGGGATTTTCAAAACAGGGGGGTTGTTTGACATACACCTCTTCTTCTATGTAGCCGTTTACGAAGGCACTCTTGACATCCATTTGAAAAAGTTTAAACCCTTTGGATGAAGCAAAAGCCAAGAGTATCCTAATTGCCTCCAAACGAGCTACAGGAGCAAAAGTCTCCTCATAGTCTATCCCCTCCTTCTGACTATATCCCTTGGCTACAAGTCTGGCCTTGTTCCTCACAATGTGGCCATCCTCTCCTTGTTTGGTTTTGAAAACCCATTTTGTCCCAATAGGATTACAGTCTGGAGGAGGTGGAACCAGAACCCAAACCCGATTTCGCTCAAAATTCTCTAACTCCTCATGCATGACATTGACCCAATCCGGATCCGTCAAAGCGTGTCCAACTTCTCAGGGTTCAAAATCAGCAACAAATGCAGAATGAGCAAAGTGAGAGATTTGTTGTGACCTTGACCGAGTGACACGTTCGCCGATGCTATCGATCATCTGTTGAGGTGGATGTTGGCACTGAATGTGTCATGGCGCCTCCCGAGCTGAAGATACCTCCCCCTCAACAGCAACTGGTGCCTCCTCGGGTACAAAAGGTACCGCCTGAGGTGGCGGATCCCACGGCCCCCAAGTAGTCGAAGAAGAAGGGTCAGGGCCGTGAGTGGTAGTAGAGGCCGCTCTTTGCGGCACAGCAGGTGGAGGTGGTGCTGGGTCATCCATCCTTTCAGCACCCTCGTCCTCATCATCAAAAAGAGGCTCGCTAACCTCATGATCACCTGCACACTCAAAACGAGAAGAAGGACAAACCATGGTCTTGTCGATGGTGACATCGGATGTCTCCATGACTCGGTTAGTATCAAGGTTAAGTACACGATAAGCTCGAGTGTGAGTGCCATAACCCAAAAATACACCGTTAGAAGAACGAGACTCAAATTTGTCCAGGTTGCCTTTCTTGAGAATAAAACAGTGGCAACCAAAAACTCTAAAATAACTCAATTTGGGCTATTTTCTAGAATGCAACTCATAAGAATTCTTTTTTAAGAAAGCTCGGAGAAAAATGCGATTGGAAATATAGCATGCAGTGTTCATAGCTTCGGCCCAATATCGCCTAGGAGTCCTATGCTCATCGAGCATCGTCATGGCCATCTCTACAAGGGTCCGATTCTTCCTCTCTACGACACCATTTTGTGGCGGTGTGTAGGGGGAAGAAAACTGATGCTCTAAACCCAAAGAGTTACAAAACTTCTCAAAATCCGAGTTCTTAAACTCGGAACCATTATCACTACGAATTGCTCGCATTGAGTTCATAGGGAACTCATTCTGAAGATGCAAAATCAGATTGCGAGCAAAAGAGAAAGTCTCAGTCTTCTCAGTCAAAAAGAAGACCCACGAATATCCCAGAAAATCGTCAACAACAACCAACACATACCACTTCCCCCCAACCGAGCTCACCCGAGCCGGACCAACAAGGTCCATGTGTAAAAGCTCTCCAGGGCGCTTAGTCATGACCTGAGTCACTGGATGGTGGGGAGCGACAACCATCTTCCCACGTCTACAAGAATGGCAAACAAGATCTTTGTCCATGCACAACTTGGGCAATCCTCGGATTAGGCCAAGTGAACTAAGCCTTGCAAGCAAGTCGAAGCTCAAATGTCCTAGTCTCCTATGCCACTTCCAAAGATCAGAGGAGGAAGGTCCAGCCAAAAGACAACGAGAAATCCCAAACGACTCCGAGAAATTCGCACAAAAGACTTTCCCAAAGGGCGAAATCATACATACAAGATTGCCCTAAGGATCTAAAATACGACTGAGCTTTGGCTTCAAACGAATCTCATAGTCATCATCGAAAAGTTGCGAAATAGAAAGAAGGTTAAAATACTTTACCTTTGCTATTGTCGCCGAAGGTGATAAACTCCTTTACGGCAACAGGACTAAGACTGGAGAACCACTTGGCGTTTCCGGTCATGTGTCTCGAACACCCAGAGTCCACCAACCAAACGTTCTCCAATCGTTTTACCTACATCAATAAAAAGACATAGGGTGAGCATACGGTCCAACACTGGGGTTAGTGAAGTAGGGAGAATACCAGTGTTGGGCCAGCTGCTCAAAGGAACGGTTAGCAAAAAAAACCATTCCTAGCACGCCTACGGAAGAGCGATCACCGCGTAGAGGAAAACATGGTCCACTAAGGGAGGAGCGTCCATCGCGATACTCAAAATGCGATGGGGGAAAACGCTTGTTGGCGCAAAATGTGGTTCCGCGCCTCACACACAGCAAGCCGGAAACAGCGTGGCTTCAATCGGGTGCCCGGACGGTGTGGAATTCAGAGACGTGCCAGTCGGTTTGACCTGAAAACCAACAAGGGATAAAACTGTGAGAATAGCTGGAACATGCCGGATAAGACCAGACAGTTCCAAATTTACGGCTCTGAAGCCAATCACGACGGCACACAACTATAGAAGCTGTCTGTCGATAAATTCAAAAGTCATTCAGCTAGCATTAAAAATGAGCATGTATCAACAGCTGGTTGCCGAATGTATAAGACATAAAGATTCATAAACAGGTAACTTGTAAATATAAATCTATCCAAACAACGCATGCATAGGCTTAATCCAATTAGTCTGCCGCACGTCTAATCTTCATAAACATGTCAAGCATAAACTAAGTCTACACCACTCCTTATAATTAGATTAATCCACCGCATGATACAATCTAATTATAAGAAGCTAAAAGCATGCATGTATCTGAACAGATCTATAAATACTCATTACTCATGTAAGCTTAACCAAGATCGGCAAACTAGCTGAGTTAGGGTCCATGAAGAAGGAACATACAAGCAAACATGATTAAACCAATCTAAAACCTGCATCTGCCACACGATACCTAGTTCTATCAAAGCCTAACCATAATTAACATGCATGAACCCACAACATGTAACAACCTAGATTGGAAATCGATTCAGCCATTATGATCATGCAATTATTGGAATACAAGCAAACTTGTAAAGCAAGGCCGAAACAAGATAAATCTAGATTGGGCAAAAGAGTGTTCCAGAATTAAATAAACAATGCAACACATGATAACTTAATGAATCTATTAGATCTTGCCAAATCTAACAGAGCCGATAACTATCTCGCTTCTGCTAAACATATGAATAAACGCCTGCCGCACGGTATCTGTCCACAAGCAAAGCATAAGCAGAGACTTCTTGATCGCTAACAAGGGTTCGCCGCACGACCATTGAAAACAAACAAGACTACTTGCATCATATCTAAATCCACCGCATGATACTAGACATGATAACAAGGTTGCCGGGACTTACGGAGGTCGACAGATCGATGATTCCTCTCGAAGAACTTGACGACACGACTAAGGACTCGAAGGTGGCACGGGGCCGGTTTGTATTGATATGGTTGTGAACAATTTTACAATGGTCGAGGGTTTATATTTATACCTTGGATGAAACATGAGTCCTAGACGATTACGACTTATACAATAAATTCAGAAAGATACAAGCCCAATTCCTTATTCTTTCCGATGCCTTCCATTGTCATCTGCCTTCCCGTGCAAGCCAGCTTTACTTGCCATCTCCGTTTCCCGAATGGAGCCACTGCCTTGTAAAAATAGCCGACCACATAGATGCTTGCCGGAACTCCGAAGGCTAACCGACCACCTGATTCATTCGCCGAATCCCTTTCTCACTGCTGGCTGGGTCCACTTGTCATTTTCTTGATCTGCTGATCAACTGATCTTCCTTGATTCCATCACTTTCTCAATCCACAACCATCTCTAGTAAAATTCGGCCTATCATTCTCGCAGTCCAAATTTTGGTATAAACACATGCCCCCTAATTTTGGGATAAATATTTTTTTCCAAAATTCCTTTTTTCCTTGTACACCGATGTGGAACCTCCGGAAGCATCCACCTTCACACGCCATAATTACCGTACTTGCCGATTCATCTACCGATGCGCCTTTGGGATTCTTTAAAGTCTCTGTTTCGGCTTGTGTATTCCGAACTCCCCTGCTTCAATCTCAAAACCAGAAAACCCTCCTCTCTCCTGTCATTCTCCAATCTAGAGGATGTCTTCCGCAGCGAGCAGGCATAGCTCCGAGCTTGGTGCTTCTAGCGCCTCTAAGAGGAGGTTACTCTTCTCTTCCTTTTCTCCCGTTTCAAAACGAAGCAGTCGTCCTTACTTTATCATTCCCATTTAGGAGGACTGGCGATGACCTCCCCGAGGACTTGACCCAGAAGATCGTAGATCTTCAACTCGATCTGGAGGGGAAGGATCGGGAGATTACCCGAATCTCTCGAGAGCGTGACGTTGCTCGTAGTTGGGCTGCCGGTAAGTATTTTTTCATCATCTCTTTCCTTATTCTCCCTTCCTGCTTTACTGACTCTCCCTCCTTTCAGCTCTGGAGGCCAAGCTCCGTACTCTCGAAGCTGCTATTGCAAATCTGGCCGTCACGGCCAATGTACCGGGCACGACAGCCCTGAGGCGGGTAAACGAGGTCAACCGAGTCCTCCCCGACATCTCCAGAGCTGGTATGGGGTACGGCCCAGTGCTTGCCTTCAACGCTGTACAGATTCATTCCGGCGCCGATTACCGCAACTTTGATGTTTATGAGCGAGGGCTAGAACACACGGTAGCACACTCTGTCGATGATATGAAAGAAGCTGGAACAGATCTAGCTGATTCTTTTGACTTTGATCTCCCGATTAGGTACACGATATAGTGGACGAACTGATCATCTTTATTGTAATCCTGTGTTCCCCTTTTGTAAATAAGAAGTTCCTTTGTTCGCCTCCCTGAAATCAATCTGTGATTGATCCTTCGAGATCAATGTGCGTTCTGTTTTGCGCATCAGCCACTAATTATATCTTTACCCTAGCAGCGATGCACATTACATCGGCTATCGCTGATAATCACGCTGATCATCCCTGTCCTGCAAATAATCGCTGTAATCGATTATTTTAGATCCAATGTTTTCAGACTTTTCTCAATTTTTGATTCATGACAACACCAGGACAGTACTCTTCATGGGACCTTTCCCCCCCTTTTTTTTAGCTCTCTGTCCTTAGTGCCAATCGGTAACATGAGCTTCCAAACAATCAGCCGAAACTGAACAACTCTTAGCCGAAATCCTGTTGGCTTCCCAATTCTGGAGTCACGACCTCCTCTAAGTCATCAAAAAATTCGGCCTGGCCCAATAACAGCCCATAAACCACAGATAATTTCACTCTGACGCTTGATTTCCAGTATGCAAGCCATGGTTCTATAAACATGACCCCAGACAGGCCATCGCCCTTGATTCCAACCAAACAGTTTGGCTTGCAAACTTACCACCTCGGCGTACAGCTCAAGCCAGAGAGAAAATCCTTCGCCTGTGTTTCCATCAATGGCAGGCAACAACAATCACAGCAGGTATTCCATTGGAGATGAAGCAGAAAGGAACCGAGCATCAACTCACCAGCGTCATGGGTAAAAACTGATTTCCTGCCCCCTTGCTGTAGCTTTTCTTGTTTGTCTATCTCTGATTCACTATCCACTTCCCCTCCAGAGTGGGATCTTCCTCCAGCCAAGCTTGAGCTCTTCCTCCAGAAATGGTAGCTTCAATAGCTTCTTTCAACCCCTTTCTTATGCTATCAGATTCTGAGTTTGATGACTTGCTTTCAGCATACCTATTCGGATACTTACCAGTACCGCAAGGAGAGGGATAAGGCCCATAAGGAACTAGAAGATGCATCCAAGAAACATGGCATTGAGGAAGCTGAATGGGCAGACCAACAGAAATAGCTCTGCAGCATCATTACAGGTTAGCAGAGTTTTGGTCCTCTTTTTCTAGTTGAGTTTGCCTTGCCTGACGCATCCTTTCTTCATGCTAGCTCTTTCTGCAGAGAATGACCGTCTGAAAACAGCAGTGAACAGAATTGCCCTTAAGGTAAATGCTCGTGGAGATTCAACCGAAGCTCGTCTTGATGCCGTGGATGGCCGTATAGATCAGGCCGTCATCCAAGGTGTGCATGTTGGGGTTTCCATCGGGTTAGCGGCAATGAGTTCTTGGACCAAAGAAGACTATTCCTCTCTACCAGTTGGTTTCGCAGGCGGATACCTAGATGAAATGGAAGACATCGAAGCTTATGATGACCATGCTGCTGCTATTGCCGAAACTGTTGACCTACAATCTGTTCTGAACAAATTATTCCGAGGGTAGTTTGTATTAGGACAGATCTGTAAATGAAGTCTGTAACAGATGAAGCTTGTCCTTCTCCGAATAATTCCACTTGCCCTTTTGATTATCTCAGTGATTTTTCTTGATTGCAACACCTCTTTGGAGAAAACATTTCCCGAACGCATGACGTCATTTTAGCCGACTAAATCTCGTTTTTGATGTGTCATGTCGCTCGGCATCTTACTTACTGCACTTCACCTTTCTCTCCTCCCGGTAAACCTGCCAACATGAAAAATGCTAGGGCCACCAAGGTTATGAATATTCTTGCACTAAAGGCGATATGAATAATATCGACTATAACTTAAACTCTTGGAACATTTTTCTGCTAAAGGTGATGTTTTTACATCGGCTGTCTTTATATACAAATATTTCTTAAGTTACACAATCTCCATGCATTTGGCTTTTAACAAGTAGTGTCGAAGCTTCAGCTCATAAGCAACACAAAAGACAAAATTTCTTCACAGCCGAATACCCGTCCCTGGGTCTAACACTTTTCGGCTAAGGCAAGCTATTACTCATCTTTTTTCGTTTAAACTTTGCATTAGGGCCGATCCTACTATAGGGCTATTGGCCGCCATGTACAACTTGAAACGATTAACAAGTTGCGGAAGTGCCTTCATATATTCTTCAATCCAAATCTTCTGTTGTACGTTGTTGACGTCTATTAACTATCATTATTTACCGTCAACAAGACTTGAATAAATGTCAAAAACGATTGCCAACTTAGAAATAGGAGGTTTAAACTAACAAATTCCATGAGTTTTGGTGATTCTACATTTTCCAGGGATTAAACAGGAAAACCAACCAAATTGCTTCCCCAAGAAGGAACCCGACACAGATTTCTTCACCGCCACATCGGGATATTTCTAGAAGACTCCAGAGGACACCACAAGACACCACGAGACGGGGCACCACAGGAGGCTTACCTGTGGGACCGACCGGTCCCATAGGGCCCACCGGTCGGTCGTCCATAGAGCCTCCACGCCTCCGTCTTCTGCAAGCTACTTCCACCGACCTCTAGGATGCATCTTGACCGTACCTCAAGTCGGTTTGATCCAACGATCATGATTCCTTGACCAGGGCTATATAACCAGACCCCTGACCCCCCTCCAGATCATCATCAGATCAAGATCAAAAGAGAAGACAAAAATTAGGGTTTCTAGAGAGAGAGTTAGAGCTATACATCAAGATTAGAGTTTAGTCTAGTTAGATTCAAGTAGAGGCAGGCGACTTCGTCGGCATATCCGGCTAGAAGCTTCGTCTGAGTCTCCGGATCATTGTCGAAGTCTCGGTAATTTGTATCTTTATTTGACTTTATGCTACTTTAATATATTTCAGTTTATTTAGTTTTGGAGTTTATTCTAGTTGTATATTTAATATAAATCTGATTATGATAGAGTTTATGATCATGTTCATAAAGTACTTAGCTTTATTCCGGATAGATTTAAGTGGTCAAACTGGTGTCAACATGGTGTTTAGGCTAAGTTTACCTGCGAATACATCCTATGCTCCGGGTCGAGTGGTAGATCGCAGGAGTGACAGTCCTGTTGAGTCCTTTGTAGTCCTCCCTCCGAGTGTAGATCTTAGTAGGACGCGGTTGCAAGTTAGAATTCATTACTCTGTTTTTGATTCTAATTTAGTAATGTCCCTTGATCATGGATGATAGATTAATTAGCTATAAATGATGGTATATTAACTAGAGTAATCACCAGGCTTAGTAAATGCGAAGTAACTTAGGATTCGAATCTATTAATTAATCTCCCGATTCTCTGCTTGATTCATGTAGTTCGCTCTATCTCTAGAATTCCCGTTTTTATCACTATCATTATTATTTATCTTTACCTTGTCTTACCCCTGTTTAGACATGTGAGTAGTGAATGAATGAATGAATAATAATAATCTCTGCTACCTTTGAATCATTACTAGTTCCCAGCTTCGTTACTATCTTCGGTAAAATATAAATAACGATACCTAGATAACCTGGGTGAAATGCTACTACAACAGGTATACTTATCTGTGCACTTGCGGATAAATATTTGTTTATATCTTTTGAGCTAGTGTCACATATAATTTACATTTCTAGTATCATGTTGGGGATGATAACTTGATATTAAGTGATGCTAGGAGTGTCCTGTACATTTCTGAAGGCTTTTGCTAGAATCAGTTCATCAAAGTTTATTATAAGCAATTGCATTAAGAAGTGTCAACAAGCATTTCTGGCGCCATTGCCGGGGAAATCTATCTAAGTAACGGAAGCCACCGGGAACTAAATCAGGGAAACAAAACTTATTAGGAATTTAACAAAGGAGATTATTCATTCATTCACTTGTACCTCTGTCTTGGCAGGCTTACCCTTGTCTTTCTTTGTTTATATCATATACAGGGTAACACAGATTCAGTTGTAATTCATCACTTTCAAATCAGAAATCAACTTGATCGTGTGGAAGATCTACATCAGTAGTCAAGCCATGGCCAACAAGACTCTGCTGGAGTTCTCTACTCCAAGTGTCAGGACCATTCGCACAGGACCTACACTCCAGACGAACAACCTTGAGTTCGAATGTTGGGTATTTTAAACGCACACAGAGAAATCCGCAAGCTCACGGATACTGATGTAGCTTTCATCCGAGAGTATTCCAGGGTATCAATTTCCACGGGGAACGTGAAGTGTACTAGAAGAATTAAGAACGTCCAAGAAAAGAATGGTAATGTGGATAGAGAGATATAGGGTTTTCTAAGCGGGTCTATTTAATCAAAGGCTCACTATACTTTACTTACTTTGGAGCAACAATACCTTTCCGATTCTTGAAAAAGACTGGGAAAAGGGTAATCGGGAGAAGGCTGCCAAAAAGCTCTACGAAAACACCAATCCTAACGTGGTGGATTATAACAATCTACAAAGTTGTCACCCCTGTAGCTACCACAACTATCCGGAGGATTGGGCGCAAACTCAAGTAAACCCTAGTCTAGACACCACTCTACACTAACGCTTACTACTCTAATTACATATGATAACTAGAGCACTCAACACGAGCGGAGATCCAGTAAATAAAATAAAGTAAGAACTGAAATTAAATATAATACTTAGAAATGGTAAATGAACAACCTGGAGATTACTTGAAGACAAACCAGATGCTGCACCAATACAATGTCGAGGAAGATCCGACAGATCCGGCTCCTCCTCAGGTCTCTCCTTTTCTCTCTCTAGATTACAACTAGATGATGAACTAGAACTAGATCTAGAACTAGAAGATGAACTAGAACTAGAACTAGACGATCAACTAGAGGGATCTCTACTTCTAATGGAAACCCTAGTTTCTGATGTGGAGATGAATAATAAAGATGGAGATGCCTGGAGAGGGGGTCTGGGGTTGCTTATATAGCCCGAGGTGGAGTAGGGGGCAAGGAATCGCCATGTCATCGATCCGCGTCACGTTTATCGCCCACCGTTGGATTAAACCGACTTCGGGGACGGTGTAGATGCATCCTATGAGGTGGTGGAAGAATGTTCCAGAAGGCGGAGGCGAAACGGGCTCCGTGCCCGACCGGTCGGTCTCCAAGTGGGACCGGTCAGTCTGGTCCAGTGGGCCCACGTGGCGGGCCGCCTTGTGGTGTCTTCTAGATCCTTCTTTTGCAGATTTCGTTGCGAAATTAATATCTTTTCATTCGGGACTCCGAATATAGCAAATGATATGTCTGTTTCGATCGTCTCGACGAGCCCTTCGCAATGGTGCACTCCAATTCATCACTTGAGATACTTTTATATGGTGAAATATTGATGTCCTATAAAACAAGTGAGAGCACCAAAACTCGTGGAACTTGTTAGTTTCAAACCCTACAACTATGCTTTGTAATTCATTTAGTATAATTTAATGCAATAGTTGATGGTTAATTATGAGCATTAGTGAGCGTCAACAAGTTCCCCCAAGCTTAACCTTTGCTGGTCCCGAGCAAAGCCCATCTCAACAATGGATCAGGAGTTGCTGCAATATCTTCACTTCCAACAAGTACACATGTAATCAAACAAAAGTTCTCATATGGAATAGAAAAAAGTATCATATTATTCATCACGGTGCTTAGTACTTTACCTTGAATCCTGAGTAATTGAAAGATAGAATGATCAAATCTATGTCACTTCACCATTATCCCAGAGTTTTATGAATTTTTAGAAAAGATTAAAAACATATGTTGCCAAATTAAACAATGGATCCAAAGAGAAAGTCAACCACACCATTGAATCGAGAAGTGCATGTGTACGGAAAATGGAGTCGGATGCTCTTTTGAAATATATCACTCTCTTTTGTTCATCAGAAACACATGGCTATCACGCTAATTCTAGTGACGGGCACGTGCCCATTTTTTTCTGATATTCTCTTTTTTTTCTTTTTTTTCTTTTTTTCGAGGTTCCGGACACTTGTCCCTTTTTATTTTCTCGGGATCTATCTTTTCGAGGTTTCGGACACTTGTCCCTTTTTATTTCCTCGGATATATATATATATATATTTCTCTCTTTTCTTTCAATAGCCACATGCTTCCAACAAACTTTTGAGAGGATAACAATAGATAATCATGAACATTTATATGGAGGATGGATGAAATGTGTAAGTCATCTCAATTCAATAGCATGATAACTTCTCATAGGGTCAACAAAGGTTAATTTAACTCAATGCCATTATTAGTCATATTAATATTGGAAACTCTTCGGATCTCTAGTGTTGTTTTACAACAAGATAACCGTAGCTCAGATCATCACATATCATATCTGTCAATTACCTAGACTCTGGATCAAACATTCGCTACCCATATATTTAATTTTGTTTTTTAAGCATCATTATTAATCAGGAGAACTCATGCTTTGAAAGCTAGGTACTTGAAGGAAATTAGATAGAGCAACTATTCATCATTTCTATGTAAAAGATTAGAGAGACTTCTTTTATTATTAACTTCTTAAAACAAACTTAACACATTATTTATTTAACCTAACACACACTTATTATAAATAACTAAGATAGTGAATAAGACATACCTAGATTATGAAGATAACAGGGGTGCGTCTCCGCCAAGCCGGTTCCTTTAATAGCATTGAGCCATCATGTGCCCATATTTTTTTCTTTTTAATTAATGGTGAGCCTTCATGTGCCCACATTTTTTTATATATATATTTTTAGATTTATGTATAGAAAGAAAACTTAAGAGGATAAGGATACTTACCTGGATACATGGGGGTGCTTTCCCCCAAGCTGAATGTTGACGTAGTCATTCATTCTTGCAATGTAGCGAACTCACAGTGGAAATGTACTTCCTCTATCGAAGCTTTGATGGATATTGATGGTTGTTGGATAGTGCTCCGACAGTAGATGGAACATTCACTTGCTCGTCTTTCTTGGTATTTCAGATCCTGTAAAACTCAAAAAGACAACAGAACTTGTGGAACAGATTAAGCGTTAGTGGTTGGCCACTTAAGCCTTAGTTGCCCAGAGTTTCAGTAAGATCTCTTTCTCAATATTTTTGTATTTTAATATCTTTATGATGCAAGAGAAAAATGCAATATGCATTATATTATTATTTTTTATGCCACCACGGTGAACATTCCTGTAGGTTTTACACACCATAGAATTATTCACATGGGGCTTCATGGTTTATGATGTAGTGTAACAAATGCAATATTTTTATTTTCTTTTCTAATGCAATGCAGAAATTAAAATGTTTGTGAATTAAATATGATGATGCAATGATTAAATATGATGATGTAATAAATGACTAAGAATTAAATATGAGAAATATGCAGAAAAGTAAATATGAGGATAACTACCGGTTTTTACCTTTTGGCGAAGGTTCGGATATTTAGGTCCGACGAACCAGACATTCCCTTGGTTCAGACCTCCCGAGGTATGTCAGACGTTTGGAAAGTTATTATTACATTTTCTTCCATACCTTCTTGGTCTGAGTTTTCACATCCTGTGGTTCACTGTCTTGAGGTTTCTCTCTTTTTTTTCTAGCACAGTGTCAATAACTTCTTCTTCGTGATTGGCCTCTCTATTCTTGATAGTTTGTCTTCTTTGGCTTTGAGAGCAGCGTCTTTCACTTCTGTTGTTCTTGGGTGCTTCATTGGGTATGTAGTTGATGAAGTTGCATCGTGCCTTTTCTCCAGGAAAGTGAAAATGGATTTCCTCTTGTAGATGATTGCACTTGTAGCGTAGAGGAATGGTCTTCCTAGGATGAGGTGAACATCATCGTCTTCTCTTATGTCGAAGATCAAGACGTCTGTGGGGACTTCATGACCTCTAATTCTAACTACGACGTCTTCCATCATTCCTTCTTGTTTATGCCTCTTGATATGGTGTCACTCATTTTCTTCGTTCGTCCAGCAGTTTGAAGTTAAGCGTTAATTATGGGAGCTGGCAGCATCTTGCTCAGTGTGCATGTTCTTGTAGATCTAGGACCTTCACTCTGTAGAATTAGGGAGTGACAAACTTCACCATGTTTGCATAAGAGTGCGTCCTGCTCATAAAGACAAGGTAGAGATCAAGTGCATGGGTTCTGTTGGTGGAAAAACACCAACAGAACCAAAAGTTTTATTTTATTCCTCTCTAACCTTAGGCATATCAAGCAAGACAAACTTGTTGTTTATGTGCTTTATTTAATCTTAACATGAGTGATAGGATCAAAAGATGAGCATGAAAGTAGCATCTTAAAATATTTAACAGATCAGATTACTTAACCCAAGGAAGGATAATATATGCATAAAGTGTCGATATTTTCATGATTGTGATATATCATCTTCCAAAGGTTAGATGTACAACATTTTAGCTCATTGGTCAAGAGAGTAAAGCTAGGAACAAAGAGTAAAGAACTGAACATGTTGAGTTGATTAGGTTGGATCAATTCATATGCTACTAAAACATGTTTGGTTCTTATTTATGCACATACCAGAATTAAGGAGAAGCTTTTAAAGTGATGGTCACATACCTTGAGATGTTACCTTTATCATTGAAGAATGATGTGGTGAACCACCTTGTGGAAGCTTTTCTTGTCTGATTGGTTGTTCTTCATGAATAGCTTGTCTTCTCTTGCTTATGTCATAGTGAACCTGAGTGATGGGAGCTTGAGAGGAGGAAGGTAGAGTAGGATCATCTTTAGAGGGATCAACCTTCCTTCTCTGTGTGTCAACCTATCAGTGAAGGTGTGTTGTTCCTCCCATGATGGTCTTTATCTTCTAGTGACCCAGCTCAGACTTGTTCACCTACTTCCATGGAGTGAGTGCTTTGATTGTAGATATTGTTTTGTGGCACTCATCTTTTGCCTTGTTCCATGGATCTCATTTCTCTATGATCAGTGAGTTGTGTCTCCCTTGCGCAAGTTGTTAAAGTTCATGTATCTCTTCAGTTCCAGTGTGAGTTCATCTCAGGACTTTCCCAAATTGATATTGAAAGTTTTCCTGCAGGGGTTAGTCCAACAAAATATACAGCATCCACTATAGTATACTATTGGCTCAAAAATCAACCTAGACACCACGTCTAATTTGATCTAGGAAGGCATTTTAACCTAAGCACCATACTTAATTTAAAAGCTTTTAGAGGCAAAATCAGGACACCTTTTAGCTCAAGAATCAAAGCATACACCATGTCTTACTTTAATTCATGAAAACAGTTTAAACTAAGCACCATGCCTCATTTAAAAGGTGTATGAGAATACTTCAAAACCAAAGCATATACTATAGCAAATGAATGTAGCATTAAAGCATTAAAGAGATTTACTCAAATGGTGAAGAGAGAGCATGATTAGTGTATAGCACATGAGCATGACTTAAGGTAGGGGTAACCAACATAGCAACATGGTAAGAGATGTTCTTACAAAGTGTATCCTCCAATCTTAGATTTTATAAAAAATCAAGATTGAATGAATGTAACTCAATGTTGCATGATGATTGGTTGGACATACCTTGTGTTTGTCATTCCTTTGAACATTTTTGCTCTAGACCTGCAAAGGTTAGTGACAAGAATACCCGAAGGAATATTTTAACAATTATATCCTTATGCTCGTTACACAAGGGCAGTGTATTAGGAAGGTGGACACTGATTTGTAAGTGCTTGTTTTAGGACACTAAGCTTGTCCTTTGGGAAACCTTCAAGATGTGATTTGGTGAAGTGGTTTCCCCTCCAACACCAACTTAAGAGCACAACGAGATCTACAAAATTTGTGATAAACATATGCATCTACAACCACCCTTTTGAAGTTTTTGTAAACAGAAAGCGTGAGGGCGTTGAAAATCTCGAGTGTGGCAATGTTAGATAGACCACTGGAATCAGGAGATGTCTCATATGAGCATGGATTTAAAGAGGTGTTTATGAAGTGGCTTCCATGCTCTTTGATATCATCCTCCTCGTTTTTAGAGAAGAACACCGAAGGATAGTGCTCATCATTTTCTAAAGTGTAGGGTGTTTTCTCTAGAGAAGGTTCTGTGACAACCAAATTGGAAGGATTTGAAGGAATTTCAAATTCAGTTGTGTGTTCCTCCTCATGTTGGTCGGGGTTAAGCTCGACTTCTTCTTCTGGGAATTCGTCAAAAGTGTTAGTGTAAGGAGTGCTTTCAAGGATTTTCTCTAGGATGTCTCTTCTTTCACTAACAAGTTTATGTGAGAATGATCCTCTAGAAGCTAAATCGAGATGCAGAGCAGTTTCCTTGTTAAGACCACGATAGAAGTGAAAGTGTAGCACATGGTCTGGCAAGGAAAGGTTTGGGCCAGAATTGGTAAGGTGTTTGAACCAAGCCCAAGTTGCTCCTAGCGTCTCCTTCTCTTTTTGTTTGAATGTAAGAATTTCGATTCTAAGATCAGATATTCAAAAAAGAGGGAAGAAAGCAAGACAAAAGTTGTCCCGAAGTTCATCCCAATTTCCATTTACGCCCCTTACGGAATGATTATACCATTTTCTCGCTCTTCCTAAAAGGGAGAACGGGAATAATTTCCATTTAATGGTCTCTTGTGTCATGCCAGCAATAGTCTGACAAGAACACAACTGCTCAAATTCCCTAAGGTGGGTGTATGGATCTTCGTCTTCTGACCCAGAGAAGGATTTCTCCCGAACCATGGCTATAAGAGCAGGGCGAAGCTCATAGCCATCTATAAGAATGGGGTGTGATGATGGTGGAGGCTCCCACAGGTCACCCTTTGGAGCAAACAATTTTAAGATAGGAGTAAAATCCATGTGGTAAGAAGTGTGGTGGTGAGGTAAAGGTAGTGGAAAAAGGAAAAGGTGGCAACATAAAAGGAACACGGATGATCCTGGTTCAATTCTAGAACAGCTACCGTTCCCCGGCAATGGTGCCAGAAAGCTTGTTGGGTATTTTAAACGCACATAGAGAAATCCGCAAGCGCACGGATACCGATGTAGCTTTCACCCGAGAGTATTCCAGTGTATCAATTTCCACGGGGAACGTGAAGTGTACTAGAAGAATTAAGAACGTCAAGAAAAGAATGGTAATGTGGATAGAGAGATATAGGGTTTTCTAAGCGGGTCTATTTAATCAAATGCTCACTATACTTTACTTACTTCGGAGCAACAGTACCTTTCCGATTCTCGAAAAAGACTGGGAAAAGGGTAATCGGGAGAAGGCTGCCAAAAAGCTCTACGAAAACACCAATCCTAATGTGGTGGATTATAACAATCTACAAAGCTGTCACCCCTGTAGCTACCACAACTATCATGAGGATTGGGCGCAAACTCAGGTAAACCCTAGTCTAGACACCACGTCTACACTAACGCTTACTACTCTAATTACATATGATAACTAGAGCACTCAATACGAGCGGAGATCCAGTAAATAAAATAAATTAAGAACTAAAATTAAATATAATACTTAGAAATAGTAAATGAAGAACCTGGAGATTACTTGAAGACAAACCAGATGCTGCACCAATACAATGTCGAGGAAGATCCGACAGATCGGGCTCCTCCTCAGGTCTCTCCTTCTCTCTCTCTAGATTACAACTAGATGATGAACTAGAACTAGATCTAGAACTAGAAGATGAACTAGAACTAGAACTAGACGATCAACTAGAGGGATCTCTACTTCTAATTGAAACCCTAGTTTCTGATGTGGAGATGAATAATGAAGATGGAGATGCCTGGAGAGGGGGGTCTGGGGTTGCTTATATAGCCCGAGGTGGAGTAGGGGGCAAGGAATCGCCATGTCATCGATCCGCGTCAGGTTTATCGCCCACCGTTGGATTAAACCGACTTTGGGGACGGTGTAGATGCATCTTAGGAGGCGGTGGAAGAATGTTCCAGAAGGCGGAGGCGAAACGGGCTCCGTGCAGACCGGTCGGTCTACAAGTGGGACCGGTCGGTCTGGCCTAGTGGGCCCACGTGGCGGGCCGCCTCGTGGTGTCTTCTGGTGTCTTCTAGATCCTTCTTTTGCAGATTTCGTTGCGAAATTAATATCTTTTCATCCGGGACTCCGAATATAACAAATGATATGTCTGTTTCGATCGTCTCGACGAGCCCTTCGCAATGGTGCACTCTAATTCATAACTTGAGATACTTTTATATGGTGAAATATTGATGTCCTATAAAACAAGTGAGAGCACCAAAACTCGTGGAACTTGTTAGTTTCAAACCCTACAACTATGCTTTGTAATTCATTTAGTGTCATTTCATGCAATAGTTGACGGTTAATTATGAGCATTAGTGAGCGTCAACATCGAACTCAAGCTAAGTCTTATCCTCTGTTCGCCTAAATGGCCGTTTAGTCCGTTTAAACACCGTTTAAACGGTAAACGGAGGCCATCTGTTTTGTTTAGGCCCTAAACGGTGAATTAAACGGTTGGACCGTTTAAACCCGTTTAAACTATTTAAACCCGTCTAAATGGTCTAAAGAAAATCAGGTTAGACATGATTAAATGATCTAAACAACCATTTAATCCATAATTTGGTTAATTAGAGGACTACGACTACCATAATCAACACAAAACTAATTAACATTGTGAGTATATGAAATGTTGTGGGATTTAGATTTCTTCCAAAAATATTATTTGGTATAATATTTATTTTTTACATGTGCAAATATGTACAGTTTCTAGCAAATTTAATTTTTACATACATAAATATGTATATTTTAGTGTTACCATACAAAACCGTTTAGGCCGTTTAACTCCGTTTAAACACCGTTTAAATGGCCTAAACGCTAAACAAAGAGTGACCGACTGTTTACCGTTTACTGTTTAGGAAAACATTGGTCTTATCAATATGGTGCAAGCTAGTACATTTGGTGGAAAGGAAGAAGAAGATGCAACCGCCCATCTACAAGATTTCTTGGAGATTGGAAGCACCATCATCATCAAGGACGTCCCCCAGGACATCATACTTCTTCGTCTTTTTCCCTTCTCACTGAAAGGAAAAGCGAAGCAGTGGTTCTATTCAAACATGGACAACATCAAGACATGGGAGAAGTGTTCAGAGACCTTTCTATCAAGATTTTTCCCAATTAGCAAAGTCAATATCTTAAGGGGAAAGATATACAACTTTCAGCAACAAAAAGGAGAAACTATTCCAGAAACTTGGGAGCGTTTTTAGGAACAAATCTTAAGATGCCCACATCATGGAATAAGGAATGAATTACTCATGCAACTGTTTTATCACGGATTATTACCAAGAGCAATAGAGCAACTTGATGCCACTGTTGAAGGATCATTTATGTCACTCACTTTCGGAAAAGCAGAATGTCTAATGGATAAGATAGCTGAGAATCAAAGCTGGAAACAAGTTACTACTCAACGCTGTCACCAAATTGAAGAATTTCCAGAAGAAGTGTGTGCACTGTCAACTAAGATGAATGTACTTATGGATCGACTCATTCAGAGAGCCGACTACAAGGAAGAACGTCAAGCTATTCTAGACACATTTGATGCTCAAACTAGAAGTGGAGAATATTTAGGAATATAATTTCCCGAAGATCAAGAAGAAGCTAGCATCAACAACAACTCTACCACTCTACACAAGCAAGGATTGCGTCAACAACAACCTTCCCAACCAGATAAGTACACCAGTAATTTCATTTCTTCAAATTTTAAGCAACCTACTTTAAGAGATTTAATTTTAGAGCAAGCCAGGATAAATGATAGCATTACTAAAAGACTTGCTTTAAATGACAAGACTCTTGAAAACATAAATGCTAAGATGGATGAATTTTCTTCTGCCATTAAAGATCAACTCAATTATAATAAAAGAATAGAAACCCAAATATCACAATTGGTTGTTGTTTTGCCTGTTACCACTAACCATGAGCAGATTAAGGGGATCACCACTAGACATGGGAGGACCACTCGAGATCCGCCATACCCAGAAGGAGCACAAAGAAGACAGATAGCACCAGTAACACCTCCAAGGGTAGAAGAAAGGGATGATGAAGTTGATGAAACTCAAGTACAAAATGAAGAATGACCGATAGATTTTCAAGACACCAACATTCTACCATTCCCACGCAGAAATCGAAACACAAAGCTAGATGTGCAGTTCAGTAAGTTTGTTGAAGTAATTCAGAAACTATATATCAATATTCCTCTGCTAGATGCATTACAGGTACCTACCTATGCCAAGTATGTGAGGGATATACTTAACAACAAATGATCACTGCCAACTACTGAAGTAATCATGCTGACAGAAGAATGTAGTGCGGCTATCCTTAATCAAATACCAGAAAAGAAGAAGGACCCAGGATGCCCCACTATTGAATGCTCAATTGGAAATCAACGGTTTAGCAATGCACTGTGCGATCTTGGAGCTAGTGTTAGTGTGATGCCCGCATCAGTCTACTATAAGCTCAACCATTCAGCACTTGTGTCAACACCAATGTGTCTTCAGCTAGCTGATCAATCACTCAGATACCCTATAGGAATTGCTGAGAACATCCTAGTCAAGATTAGAGAGTTCTTCATACCAGTAGACTTCGTGGTACTAGAAATGCATCCGGATTCAAAAGTATCACTCATTCTCGGAAGACCATTTTTGAGCACCGCCAAGGCCCACATTGATGTTGGAGCTGGAGAGATCAAATTCACCATAAATGGAAGGGAAGAAAAGTTCTCATTCAAACCACGGCCCGAACAATGCTCAACTCTAGTAGACCATAAAACTCAAGAAACGAAACTGCTGTCTCCGGTAGTGGAGACCCATCAAGAAGAATGAAGAAGACTGGAGAGTCCAATTCGGTGGACTTTAAACCCCGAACCTTCGCCGGAGGTAACTCGGTAGTTATCAGCATTTACTTTTTGCATTTCATATTTATTTTCTTATGCATAGAAAAAAATTAGCATCAACATTGCATCACAAAATTAGCCCCATGTAATTAATATTTACGAACCCTATAAGTATTATTTACTACGGCAACAAAAACATATGAGAATTTCATCATTAGAATCCTCATTTTCTATAGTTTCATAAAAGCAATTTTCTTTTATACTTATTATACAAATATGGAAGACATACGGACCCACAGACACCTGGGACCCACATCATATCATTTCACATTATTACATGCACTCACAACCACACACCTCACCTACCACCACATGCAACCGTCGGCATATAATCCAAAGAGTGGGAACTTGAGCAAGGTAGGTAAGGGAGCAAGATGGAAGAAAGTGGGCCCCACAGGGGACCGATCGGTCCCACCACTAGACCGACCGGTCATCCCCTTCTCCCTCTATAAAATGGCAAGCTTTCTTCACACTCTTCACACACTCCACTCTCTAGAAACACTAGCCTCACTTCGAAATTCAGAATTCCAATTTTGAGTTCACTTAGCACTTCATTTGGATAGTTTCTGAGTGAGAGAAGATATAAGAGTAGAGAGGAGGAAGCTTTGAGCAACTAGCAAGTAGGAAAGGGAAAGTGGGAACAAGCAAGAGAAATCAATAAGAGAGGGGAAGTGTTGCCCAATTAGTTAATAAACTAGGAGAAGTTGAAATAAAATTGTCAACTTGAACGACTGACTCCTGGACTACTGACTTTTGGACCGCTAACTCTCTGACATTTATTTGTTGTAACCCTCACTTGTTCCACTAGTTTTGTTTGTGTGTTCTTTTGTTTCTGCAACAAAAATGAGCAACTTCTTGAGAAGGGCGAAGAACACGCTCACTTTCCGATCAACGAGAAGCCGTTGGCGAGTTGTTCATCACAAGGAGGCTCGGACAAGGATACTTCATCCCTGCCTCAATCCTCTACCACAAGCCGGTCCGAGCCACGTGATCTTCTTCATGAAAGGCACTTCAAGATCCAGACAGCCTACGAGAAGGACCTATTCAGGCACTTCCGCGATAAAGAGTACACTCACACCCCCACCTTCGATTCACAATTTCTCCGAGACACAGGTATGGACTCTGAGTTCGATCTAGTCTTCCATAACATTGGGTGGGAGAACATTTGGGAGCTCTCCGAAGAAGGTTGTAGATTGCTCACTCTAGAATTTCTTTGCACTCTTTCTTCGAATGACACATATGTCTATTTTAGGCTGTACAATGAACCTTTCACTCTCACTTGGAAACAGTTCAGCCTAAATCTGGGTTTTTTTGAAACCTGCACTGTAGATATAGATGTAGCCTTAAGAAACTTTAACAGAAATAGCTTTTGGGAGGACATCACTGGTAAGAGAATAGATCATCACCCTTGCACCAATGATATACACAACCCCACATTAAGGGTGATGCACAAGTGGCTAGGCTTTACTCTCTTTCCCAGACAAGAAGGTCGTATTGTTAGAACTGAGGAGTTAAAGATTATGTACGCAATGGTTAAGAAAACTAAAATTTCACCTGTAAAACTCCTGGTAGAATACTGGCCTTATATTCACACTCTACAAGGCCCTATATCCATCACTTCTTGGGTTACTCGTCTTGCTGGAAATCTGAACTTGCATGGAAATTTTATGTACATCTCCACTCCATGACCAGTCGTAGGTTTCTACTTCTTCAGCCAAGCACAACTCATTAAGAAGAGAAATAACAAACTCTATATGCAATACAAGGGATATACAAATGAATATGAGTTGCCAAATAGATTACTTGGTCTGTATGTCATGGAAACCTTTTTGCTTAACTTGCAGAGACCTGGCGCGAGAGTAGGAAGAAGCCCCTCCGCAAGATTCACTAGAAACGTTGCCCCGAGATATCAAGGAGAAGACGCTGCACCAGCCAGACCAGCCTACACTCACTATCAAGGATTCGAACGAGCTGGACCATCTTCATCACACCATCAAGCCTGGGAAGACACCAATGCCTACGAGCCACATACACCACAAGATTCATGGGGGCAAGGAAATTTTCGCAACTACACTCCACCTCATCGCGAAGAGGATACAATCTATGACTTCCAGGGAGGACGAATGTCTTTCTCTGGGAGAGGTGTTCATGACGCCACTCATCATTCATACTCTTACCATGCCACCCATGGTTACCCAGAATACCAGCCACACCACCAGTTCCCGTACCACAGAGACCCCTACTTTCAGGGCATCGACACTCGTCTTACTCATCTTGAGACAGGTCAAGAAGATATGCGCCACACTCTTGAAGAGATACATCATCAAGGCGCCCAGATGAACGAGAATTTTTGCTACCTCTTTGGACAAATGGGAATCAATCCACCTCAGCCGCCACCACCGTACGAATAGAACCAGCTTGGGGGAGGACCCCCTATTCTCGAGGTAAGTATGTTGTACCCCTCTGTTTGCTTATTTGTTTATGTTTAGTATTGTTAGCTAGTATTTGTTTAGTATTCAAATAAAATAATCTTGATGTAGAATATATTTAAAAAAAAGAGAAAAAGAGAGAACTGTTTTTCATAACCTCAACTCTAGAATAATACCTTTCAAATTTTTAGAAAATCTCAAAGCAATGATCTTAACCAAAGTTCAGATAGTTGAGAATTAGAGATGAAAAAGTCTAAGCTACTATTTATCTTGTTCTTAGTTTCAGTGAATCTCCGGAATTTTAATTTTGAAAACTTGAAACATATGATGAGAACCTGTATGGCATAATAACTAAAGCCTGATAATAAATGATTCAAACTTTGAGGCTGCCTACTCTGTTCTAAGTTTTTAGCTATGGTAGAGAGGTTTATCATGCTCTAAAGATCAAGCTTCTATAAATGTAAAAGATTCACTCTTCCGAAGTAGTATTGTGTTAGAGGCATGGGCTATGCAAAAATATGATAAGGAGGAAAGAAAAAGGGACAAGTGTCCGACTACCTCAGAAAAAAAGAAAAGAAAAGAAAACAAAATGTGTGACAAAAATATGAAAAGGAAAAGAATGATAGCCCATGGTTCCTCTAATTACAATATGCCAGTAAGAGTTGACAATTTCAAAAAGTTTCAAACACTTGATCTAAGAGTATGACATTTCTCTCCCTAAGCTCTGAACTTCGACTTAGTAAGGTATGTTTTTAATCTTAAAAATATATGCAATTGGAAAAAAATGTCATACAGAAGTTCTCTGAGCTTTTATTATGAAAACCTTGCAAAACTCTAGAGAAAAGTTGGAATGAGGAATTTGAGACATAGTGCTTGACTTGATTGCTTCTAACCTTCAATTATTCTGAACTAAGGTAAAAGATTGGCGAAAGGAACATGTGAAGATTCTTCCAAATTCTTTTCAAGAAAGTTTTCAGTTGATGGCTTGTGTATTAAAGCAGTTTACAGTTTTACTCTCAGAACCCGATGTTTGCTAAGGGACTAGCAAAAGTTTAGCTTGGGGGAGTTTGTTGACGTCTATTAACTATCATTATTTACCGTCAACAAGACTTGAATAAATGTCAAAAACGATTGCCAACTTAGAAATAGGAGGTTTAAACTAACAAATTCCATGAGTTTTGGTGATTCTACATTTTACAGGGATTAAACAGGAAAACCAACCACATTGCTTCCCCAAGAAGGAACCCAACGCAGATTTCTTCAACGCCATGTCGGGATATTTCTAGAAGACTCCAGAGGACACCACAAGACACCACGAGACGGGGCACCACAGGAGGCTTACCAGTGGGACCGACCGGTCCCACAGGGCCCACCGGTCGGTTGTCCATAGAGCCTCCACGCCTCCATCTTCTGCAAGCTACTTCCACCGACCTCTAGGATGCATCTTGACCGTACCTCAAGTCGGTTTGATCCAACGATCACGATTCCTCGCCCAGGGCTATATAACCAGACCCCTGACCCCCCTCCAGATCATCATCAGATCAAGATCAGAAGACAAGACAGAAATTAGGGTTTCTAGAGAGAGTTAGAGCTCTACATCAAGATTAGAGTTTAGTCTAGTTAGATTCAAGTAGAGGCAGGCGACTTCGTCGGCATATCCGGCTAGAAGCTTCGTCTGAGTCTCCGGATCATTGTCGAAGACTCGGTAATTTGTATCTTTATTTGACTTTATGCTACTTTAATATATTTCAGTTTATTTAGTTTTGGAGTTTATTCTAGTTGTATATTTAATATAAATCTGATTATGATAGAGTTTATGATCATGTTCGTAAAGTACTTAGCTTTATTCCGGATAGAGTTAAGTGGTCAAACTGGTGTAAACATGGTGTTTAGGCTAAGTTTACTTGCGAATACATCCTATGCTCCGGGTCGAGTGGTAGATCGCAGGAGTGACAGTCCTGTTGAGTCCTTTGTAGTCCTCCCTCCGAGTGTAGATCTTAGTAGGACGCGGTTGCAAGTTAGAATTCATTACTCTATTTTTGATTCTAATTTAGTAATGTCCCTTGATCATGGATGATAGATTAATTAGCTATAAATGATTGTATATTAACTAGAGTAATCGCCAGGCTTAGTAAATGCGAAGTAACTTAGGATTCGAATCTCTTAATTATTCTCCTGATTCTCTGCTTGATTCATGTAGTTCGCTCTATCTCTAGAATTCCTGTTTTTATCACTATCATTATTATTTATCTTTACCTTGTCTTACCCCTGTTTAGACATGTGAGTAGTGAATGAATGAATAATAATCTCTGCTACCTTTGAATCATTACTAGTTCCTAGCTTTGTTACTATCTTCGGTAAAATATAAATAATGATACCTAGATAACCTGAGTGAAATGCTGCTACAATAGGTATAATTATCTGTGCGCTTGCGGATAAATATTTGTTTATATCTTTTGAGCTAGTGTCACATATAATTTACATTTCTAGTATCATGTTGGGGATGACAACTTGACATTAAGTGATGCTAGGACTGTCCTGTACATTTCTGAAGGCTTTTGCTAGAATCAGTTCATCAAAGTTTATTATAAGCAATTGCATTAAGAAGTGTCAACATACGTCACCTTATATAAATCCCTTCTAATATTTCTTGAGCTTTGGCAATGGAGAAATAAACAAAATCCTTTCAAAAGTTTATCAACTTCAGCACACGCTCGGGATCCAAATTTGCATATATTGGTCCTATTTCGGCTTCACCATCAAAACTTTATTCCTTATCAGCCGATACGAAACTTGGTCTCGACTTTCTCCATTACCATCAGTCGAATTATTTATTTAGAAATTGCTCTGAGAGCCGATTGTTTGAATCGGCTGTTGGTCCTTGTCGAAAACGTTCACAGGACCTACTTCCCAAGCTCTTTCAGAGAAGCACTCAACACCATCATATTCCCAGTAGATGGGTTCGGCACTAGCAACACTCAGCAAATCATCAGCATGGACAATTTCGATGTCGTCTCCAATCCACTGGATGAGGAATTGGTGCATAGTTGACGACACACAGCAATTTGCATGTATCCAATCTCTTCCCAAGAGCAAACTGTATGCCCCCTTGCCATCAATGACGAAGAAAGTAGTAATCAAAGTTTTTGATCCAATTGTTAACTAAACATGAACTGCTCCTCGAGTATCAGAAGAATTACCAGCAAAGTCTCTTAACACCATGTCGGTCTTCAATAGCTCTTCACTTGTCATCCCAAGCTTTCTGAAGGTGGTATATGGCATGATATTTATAGCAGCTCCTCCATCAATAAACATCTTGGTTAATGGCTTGCCATTGACATATCCCCTCATGTAAAGTGGCTTCAAGTGTTGATGCTTAGCTGGTTTATCAAATACTGCCCGTTGAGCCAAAACAAGATGAGCTAACAGATCTTGGAATTCATCTTCGTCAAAATCTGAATACACTTCTTCCTGGACATCTTGATTTTCGGGAGCTATAAATTCTGATGGAAGAAAGAACACCATGCATGCATCAGCCGAACGATCACCCCCATCTGGCTTCTCTTTAGGACGCCAAATTTGTTTCGTCTTGACGCCTGCTTGCACTAATTCCCTGTTTCTTAGGCGCTGCACTCTTCTTTTTTGGCTTTTTCTCAATCCTGGTGGACACCATTGTCCTTTCTGCCAGACATACTCACGGTATTCTTCTTCTCCAGTGCGAGCCCAACTTCGATCGGCAAATCCTCTTCCTTGCCGATTCTCGGAACTGTTTATTTTTAAGCGACGATTGTCCTCAGGGATTCGTGCCCCAAGCCTTTCATGGACCGAACGGCGGTTGACTCGAGACTGCCTATATTCAGAATATTGGTCACTGCATTCAGGGCAGTTGTTTTTAGCAGGCAGCTTCAAGCCTTCATTCCAACAGTACTTGAAAAATAAGCATTCCCAATGTGATTGCTCTTGCTCTCTCATATATTCTCGTTCCTCATAAAACCTTTGCTTCTGGTACCGCTCCTGCTCCCGACGCCATTTGTTTAATAAAATATGCGTCATGACCCTGGGCCTAGAAGCTTCATCCTTTTCAGTTCGGCTGTTCTGAAAATGAACCTGTCGCCGAAATTCTTCATTTGTAATTTGCCGATCAGGGTCAACAGCACCAGCTTCTCTTGCTCTATCAGAGGTTAACACCTTCATCTTACTTTTGCCCCTGGGGTCAACTGCATTAACCATATTAACAGAGAAGGACACGGTATTCTGTCCACAAGGGCTACCATCAACTTTCATCTTTCCATCAAACCTCAAATGCCCGTCCTGGATAGCCTTCTGGATCCGCACTCTGAATACTCGGCAATCGTTTATAGAGTGGAATTTGGTATTATGGAAACCACAATACTTCTTGTCCTTGACCCCCTCAGGGTGCAGCATAGGATGACCTTTCGGCAACTTGATGCGTCCTTCCTTCAATAAGTACTCAAACAATTTATCTGACTTGGAAACATCAAAGTCATAAGTACCTTTTTGTTGCCTCAGCCATCGCTGGTTGATTTGAGTCGGCTCTTTAGCCCAGACTATCTCGGCTGCAGCTATCTCATCTTCATCATCGTACTCTACTGCTTCTTCTAGGAAAGCCTGATACATCTCGGCAGCCACATCACCTTTTTGGAACTGATTATTCCTTCTGAATCCTTGGGCTCGACTACTCATCATTGCCAACCGTTGTGATAACTGTCCGAGGTCATCAAACTCCATGCCGAATAGCTTCTCCTTAATATTCGGCAACATGCCGGCTATGGCTATCCCTGGCAGTTGATCATCTGGTAAATTCAGAGAGTAGCAGAGGTTTTTGGTCTCCCTGAACCTGCACAAATATTCTTGTGGTGTCTCGTTAGGTTTCATCCTCAGACTCATGAGGTCGACCAACTTCTTCTCACCGGTGCCCGTAAAGAAAAATGCATGGAACTTTTGTTCTAGCTCTGCCCATGTATTAATAGAGTTTGCTGGCAAAGAGGTGAACCACGAGAAAGCTGGTCCTGTTAATGACATTGGGAAGTACCGCATCCTCCAAGCTTCGTCTGCAGATGCCTCTCCAAGCTGCATCAAATAACGGCTGATGTGTTCCACAGTACTGGTGTCATCTTGGCCCGAAAACTTGGTAATATCAGTAGGATGATTCACCCTTGGAGGAAGCGTTAATCGGTTGTACCACTCTGGGTAAGGAGACTTGTAAGCGTATGACTGATTCTTTGGCTCTGAAGTTCCAAATTTACGGCTCTGAAGCCAATCACGACGGCACACAACTATAGAAGTTGTCTGTCGATAAATTCAAAAGTCATTCGGCTAACATTAAAAATAAGCATGTATCAACAGCTGGTTGCCGAATGTATAAGACATAAAGATTCATAAACAGGTAACTTGTAAATATAAATCTATCCAAACAACGCATGCATATGCTTAATCCAATTAGTCTGCCGCACGTCTAATCTTCATAAACCCGTCAAGCATAAACTAAGTCTACACTACTCCTTATAATTAGATTAATCCACCGTATGATACAATCTAATTATAAGAAGCTAAAAGCATGCATGTATCTGAACAGATCTATAAATACTCGTTACTCATGTAAGCTTAACCAAGATCGGCAAACTAGCTGAGTTGGGGTCCATGAAGAAGGAACATACAAGCAAACATGATTAAGCCAATCTAAAACCTGCATCTGCCGCACGATACCTAGTTCTATCAAAGCCTAACCATAATTAACATGCATGAACCCACAACATGTAACAACCTAGATTGGAAATCGATTCGGCCATTATGATCATGCAATTATTGGAATACAAGCAAACTTGTAAAGCAAGGCCGAAACAAGATCAATCTAGATTAGGCAAAAGAGTGTTACAGAATTAAATAAACAATGCAACACATGATAACTTAATGAATCTATTAGAACTTGCCAAATCTAACAGAGCCGATAACTATCTCGCTTCTGCTAAACATATGAATAAACGCCTATCGCACGGTATCTACCCATAAGCAAAGCGTAAGCAAAGACTTCTTGATCGCTAACAAGGGTCCGCCGCACGACCATTGAAAACAAACAAGACTACTTGCATCATATCTAAATCCACCGCATGATACTAGACATGATAACAAGGTTGCCGGGACTTACGGAGGTCAACGGATCGATGATTCCTCTCGAAGAACTCGACGACACGACTAAGGACTCGAAGGTGGCACGGGGCCGGTTTGTATTGATATGGTTGTGAACAATTTTACAATGGTCGAGGGTTTATATTTATACCCTGGACGAAACATGAGTCCTAGACGATTATGACTTATACAATAAATTCGGAAAGATACAAGCCCTATTTCTTATTCTTTCCGATGCCTTCCATTGTCATGTGCCTTCCCGTGGAAGCCGGCTTTACTTGCCACGTCCATTTCCCGAATGGAGCCAGCACCTTGTAAAAATAGCCGACCACATAGATGCTTGCCGGAACTCCGAAGGCTAACCGACCACCCGATTCATTCGCCGAATCCCTTTCTCACTGCTGGCCGGGTCCACTTGTCATTTTCTTGATCTGCTGATCAACTGATCTTCCTTGATTCCGTCACTTTCTCAAACCGCAACCATCTCTAGTAAAATTCGGCCTATCTTTCCCTCAGTCCAAATTTTGGTGTAAACAACGCTCAACTATAAAGTCACCGCCATGGGGTCCATAGCCCACAACTGCAGGCTCCCGCCGGGCACGACCTCCTTGCGGCCTAGGCCTAGGAACTTGAGGCTTTGGGCCTCTAGGCCTAGCAGCACGCCTCTGAACATTCGGCACATGTACATCATGGAAAGGATGGTACATGTCCGTGTTGTTCATCTCCTTTGCACGACGCGCCTCTCTCTTGCGCCGAAAGCAAAACTCACTCAAGTGTCCATCTCTCCCACAGTGCTCACAATGGTACCTCACCACTCTCATAGAGGGTTGTTGGTACTCACGGTAGTGGGTGTGGATCACTTTGCCCTTCTGTGGCATAAGGTCCTCTTGGATGGGTAGCATGGTGTCAAGCTTGTTTTTAAGGTGGTTGGGCTTAGGAGAACATGTCTGTTTCTTTGGTGGAGCTCTTGGAAGTTCAACAAACACTCCATCCCTGGTGTTAGGTTTGAGAGGCTCTTTGGGTGGAATCTTGGTTAGCTTGGGAGTAGTGGTGGAGTTGGGCTTCTCACTCGTATTAAGACCACTCGACTCTCCAATCTTACCAAACGATGAAGCGCACTCAACACTCTGAGCAAAAACAACATCGGGACCTCCAGCAGCACGCTTGAATTAGGAGATCATCATCCCAAGCTGTGGCTCACCACTAGACACCCATGACAAGATGGTCCGAAGGTATGTGTTTTCCTCCTCGGTTTGCATCTTGACATGCTTCACGTTGGCTATCTCCATCTCTAAGCCCACACACAAAGCGCATCTAGACACACACGTGCTACCCGAGCTGGCCTTCTCAAGCGACACAATCTTGGCATTCTTCTCTGCCAACTCGGATTGCAAGCCCACACAGGACTTGCACGAACCCAACAACGAGGATCTAGCCTTAAGCTCATCCACCTCTCCTACCAACACAGCATACTTACCTCTCAAAGTGAGAAGGTCAGTCATGTGTGTGGTGCACATCTCACACTCCTCCTCGGTGACAACAATGGTGGACTTGACAGATTCAAGTTCCTTCATTGTATCCTCCCACTTCTGCCTAAACTCCTTCCGTTCTCTAGCAGCATGCCTAAGCAACTTATCTTGACTAAGAAGGGCGACAGTAAGTTTTGCGGATACATGGGTGTATGCCGAGTCTCAGAGTGATGAGTGATTGTCAACTGGGATGATGCGCATGTTCCTTGGCTTGTGTTGTGCAGGTGTCGATCACGAATACAGTGATCAAAGGCAAGGTGAAGGTCAAGTAGAGATGTGCCGTGCCGATGGACCGAGAGTGGCGAAGGGCGGACGTGAGGCTTGGACTGAGGGACCGGTGGCCTGAGGATCAGCTGTGGTGGCTGACAGCCCGGGACATCGACGAGCGAAGACTTGCGGGTGGATGGGGTGCACTGGCGGTGCATCCCCTCTACGGCTCGTGTTCTTCGCGTTCTTCGTTTCTCCGCGATTTTCCCGTCACTCGATCTCCTTCTCTATTGCGTCTTTGCGAAATCCATTTGAATCAACTTGTTCTTTATAGTGAGGAGATGATTTCCACCGAAGGAATTCATCTAACTCCTCACGAACAAGTAGATCGGGTTGATTTCGTTTTTGTGGCGCTTTTTCGTTCATACTCCTCCCCTTTCGATTTCCCGGTGTTTGAGTTGATTTGAGCAGAGGATTTCTTGGGGATAGTCTCCTAACTACCTCGTGATCATCCTCTCCAAGTTTGGAAACTTGGGATTGAGTTTTGATTCGGATTTGAGAAGAGTTGTGTGAAGGGCGACCAAAATCGCCCTCACTGGGAGGTTGCGGACAGTCCGCCGTTCCTCCCGCGGACAGTCCGCGCGTCGGGGACTTGGCCAGATTAGTGGCCGCGGGTTCCTACTGTTGGTGTCCAGGTTGACCGGCGGACAGTCCGCCTTTGCAACTCGCGGACAGTCCGGGACTGTCCAGAGGTGTTTTTAGCAACACTGTTGTTTTGCTCTTTTGATCGGCGGACAGTCCGCCATCCCCTCGCGGACAGTCCGCAGTAGGGGCGGACAGTCCGGGACCCCAGGGCCGGACAGTCCGCGAATCGGCTGTGTGTTGCATTTTAGTGTGTTTGCTCTTCCGGCTTCTTCGCTTGGTTTCCAGACATCTCGTTTGGCCCTAGAGTTGATCAAGGAACCTCTCTAGGTATCTTTGCTACTTGTTAGCATAGGTATTCGGGAGTTTCTCGACGTAGCCATCTATCTATGTTTGGGTCTTGATTTTTGAGGGTCAAACTTGCTCCGGTGCTTTCGGCGTTTTGATCGCTATTGCTTTGTGGTGCCTCGCTGTGATCCTAGGGATCATCCATCCTCTTCCAAGGGTCGTGGGCATCACGGTTTTGATCGAAGCTCTTGGGGTCGATTTTGGGGACAAAAGGCCAAAGTTTCGAAAGAGATTTTTGTGCTCCCAATCACCCCCCCCCCCTCTGGTCACCTTGCTATTGCATTCTCGGTCCTTCAATTGGTATCGGACCAGGTTAAGGATCTTCCACCTTAACCGATTCTAGATCCACAGAAGGCGACATGGATCGCGGCGTAGGCAAACCGCCATTCTTTGATTGGACGAACTATGCGTATTGGAAGATACGCATGTTGGCCTATCTACAGAGTATTGGTGCTTCCATTTTGGATATTTGCAACTCTGCCGATTACGTGGTCTTGGCTGCTCGTGTCACTCAGCGTCAGATCGATGAGCACGATGCCAATAGCCGAGCCCGTAATGCTCTTTTCTCATGTTTGAGCATGTCTGAGTTTGATCGCGTTTCTCACCTCGCTACGGCTCGGGAGATTTGGGCTACCCTCATGCGTTTCCATGAGGGAACCTCTCAAGTCAAAACCCGTCTCTACGAGTCGTTCAAGCGAGAGTATGAGAACTTTCGACATATGCCTGGCGAGAGCATAGAAAGTTTATTCGCTCGCTTTCAGGTGATTGTCAACAGGATGAGGGCTAACAAGGAGTTGTTGCCTTTCGATGATCATGAGAGAGCTTTGAAGCTTTTGCATACTCTTGATCGATCGGTGTGGGATTCCAAGGTTCCGGCGATCATCGAATCGCCTAACTATGAGACCCTCACGTGCGACGAGCTCTTCCGTAAGCTCAAGTCCAGTGAGATTGACGCCATGGCGAGGGCTTCTTATGAAAATCCTTCTGGCCCGTCGATGGCTTTGGTTTCTGGTTCTTCTGCTAACCCCTCTAGAGGCTTTGCACTCTCTTCTCTTCTTTCTATTACAGAGGAGCAGCTGGAGTTCATGGGGTATGACGAGCTGGCATTGCTCGCCAACCGGTTCTCGCGGTTTCACAACAACCGCATGAACCGTCGCCGCGGAGGAGGATGCTCTGGATGTTTCGAGTGCGGCGACCCCAACCACTTCATCGTCGATTGCCCGAAGAAGAACAAGCAGACCTTTGGCAAAGACGGATCATGGGCACAAGTACGACTCCGGCAAGCGCAAGGAGAAGTACGTCCCCGCGAAGCACAAGCGGAAGGGCGGCTTCGACAAGGAGTACATCAGGACGAAGTACTTGGAGAAGGCCCAAGCTGAGCAGCGTGCGTTCTTTGCCACGCTCAGCGACATCGACGACTCGGATGACGACTCCGCTGCCTCAAGCGATGACGAGTCCGAGAAGAAGAAGAGGATCGAGGACAAGCTGAACGGCCTTTGCTTCTTCGCCGATGACGAGGGTTTCTGCACCATGGCCCTCAGCAAGGAGGTCGACGGCGAGCTGGAGGACACCCCTCGGAACGACGATGACGACGACACCTACCAGGTATCTCAGACCCCCGACGAGCTTTCTGCTGAGGTCGAGAAGCTTACTGCCGCGCTCCTTAGTCAGGATAAGTTGCTTAGGCGTGCTGCTAGAGAGCGCAAGGAGTTTAGGCAGAAGTGGGAGGATACAGTGAAGGAACTTGAATCTGTCAAGTCCACCGTAGTTGTTACTGAGGAGGAGTGTGAGATGTGCTCCACACACATGACTGACCTTCTCACCTTGAGAAGCAAGTATGCTGTGTTGGTAGGAGTGGTGGATGAGCTGAAGGCGAGATCTTTGCTGTTGGGTGCGTGCAAGTCCTGTGCGGGCTTGCAATCTGAGTTGGCAGAGAAGAATGCCAAGATTGTGTCTCTTGAAGAGGCCAACTCGGGTAGCACATGTGTGGCTAGGTGTGTTCTTTGTGAGGGTTTGGAGATGGAGATCGCTAATGTGAAGTATGACAAGATGCAAACCGAGGAGGAAACCACATACCTTCGGACCATCTTGTCATGGGTGTCTAGCGGTGAGCCACAGCTCGGGATGATGATCTCCCAATTCAAGCGAGCTGATGGAGGTCCAGGTGTAGGTTTTGCTCCGGGTGTTGATGTGTCATCTTTCGGCAAGATTGGAGAGTCGAATGGTCTTAACCCATGTGAGAAGCCCAACTCCACCACTACTCCCAAGCTTACCAAGATTCCACCCAAAGAACCTCTCAAGCCTAACACCAAGGATGGGGTCTTTGTTGAGCCTCCGAGAGCCCCACCCAAGAAATAGTCATGGGCTCCCAAACCAAACCACCTCAAGAACAAGCTGGACACCATGGCACCCATCCAGGAGGAGCTTATGCCACAGAAGAGCAAAGTGATCCATACCCACTACCTTGAGTACCAACAACCCCCTATGAGAGCGGTGAGGTACCACTGTGAGCACTGTGGGAGAGATGGTCACTTGAGTGAGTTTTGCTTTCGGCGCAAGAGAGAGGCACGCCGTGCAAAGGAGATGAACAACACGGACATGTACCATCCTTTCCATGATGTACATGTGCCGAATGTTCACAGGCGTGCTGTTAGGCCTAGAGGTCCAGAACCTCAAGTTTCTACGCCTAGGTAGTGGAGAGGACGTGCCTGGCGGGAGCCTGCAGTTGTAGGCTATGGACCCCGTGGTGGTGGCTTTGTTGTTGAGCGTTTTCCCCCACCGCATTTTGAGTATCGCGATGGACGCTCCTCCCTTAGCGGACCATATTTTCCTCATCATGGTGATCGCTATTCCCGTAGCCGTGCTAGGAATGGTTTTTCTGCTAACCGTTCTTTTGAGCAGCCGGCCCAACACTGGTACTCTCCCTATTTCACTAACCCCAGTGTTGGACCGTATGCTCACCCTATGTCTTTTTATTGATGTAGGTAAAATGATTGGAGAACGTTTGGTTGGTGGATTCCGGTTGCTCGATGCACATGACCGGAAACGCCAAGTGGTTCTCCAGTCTTAGTCCGGTCGCCGGAAAGGAGTTTATCACCTTCGGCGACAATAGCAAAGGTAGAGTGTTGTCTCGTGGGTCGGTGCGAGTTAATGAGCACTTGGTGTTGCGCGATGTGGCTCTTTGTTTCTAACTTGCATTTTAACCTTCTTTCTGTTTCACAACTCTTTGATTACGACTATGAGATTCGTTTTAAGCCGAATCTCAGTCGTATTTTGGATCCTCAGTGCAATCTCGTTTGTGGGATTTCGCCCTTTGGGAAAGTCTTTCGTGCGGATTTCTTGGAGTCATTTGGAGTTTCTCGTTGTCTTTTGGCTGGACCTTCCTCCTCTGATCTTTGGAAGTGGCATACGAGACTAGGACATTTGAGCTTCGACTTGCTTGCAAGACTTAGTTCACTTGGCCTAATCCGAGGATTGCCCAAGTTATCCATGGAGAAGGATCTTGTTTGCCATTCTTGTAGACATGGGAAGATGGTTGCCGCTCCCCACCATCCAGTGACTCAGGTCATGACCAAGCACCCTGGAGAGCTCTTGCACATGGACCTTGTTGGTCCGGCTCGGGTGAGCTCGGTTGGGGGGAAGTGGTATGTGCTTGTTGTTGTTGACGACTTTTCGAGATATTTGTGGGTTTTCTTTTTAACTGAGAAACATGACCTTCTCTTTTGCTCGCAATCTGATTTTGCGTCTTCAGAATGAGTTCCCTTTGAACTCAATGCGAGCTATTAGAAGTGATAATGGTTCCGAGTTCAAAAACTCGGATTTTGAGAAGTTTTGTAACTCTTTGGGTTTAGAGCATTAGTTTTCTTCTCCCTACACACCGCCTCAGAATGGTGTTGTAGAAAGGAAGAATCGGACCCTTGTAGAGATGGCCAGGATGATGCTCGATGAGCATAGGACTCCTAGGCGATATTGGGCCAAAGCTATGAGCACTGCTTGCTACATTTCCAATCGCATTTTTCTCCGAGCTTTCTTGAAAAAGACCTCTTATGAGTTGCGTTTTGGAAAACTGCCCAAAGTGAGTTATTTTAGAGTTTTCGGTTGCCATTGTTTTATACTCAAAAAGGAAACTTGGACAAGTTTGAGTCTCGTTCTTCTGACGGTGTGTTTTTGGGTTATGGCACTCATACTCGTGCTTATCGCGTACTTTACCTTGACACTAATCAAGTCATGGAGACATCCGATGTCACCTTCGATGACACCATGGTTTGTCCTTCTTCTTATTTTGAGCGTGTAGGTGATCATGAGGTTGGCGAGCCTCTTTTCGATGATGAAGAAGAAGGTGCTGAAGGGATGGATGACCCAGCACCTCCTCCACCTCCTGTGCCGCAAAGAGCGGCTTCTACTATGACTCACGGTCCTGATCCCTCTTCTTCGACTTGGGGGCCGTGGGATCCGCCACCTCGAGCGGTACCTTTTTTACCCGAGGAGGCACCAGCTGCTGTTGAGAGGGAGGCCACATCGGCAAGGGAGGCGCCATGACACATTCAGCGCCAACACCCACCTCAGCAGATGATCGGCAACATCGGCGAACGCGTCACTCGGTCAAGGTCACAACAAATCTCTCACTTTGCTCATTCTGCATTTGTTGCTGACTTTGAACCTCGAGATGTTGGACACGCTTTGACAGATCCAGATTGGGTCAATGCCATGCATGAGGAGTTAGAAAATTTTGAAAGGAATCGGGTCTGGGTTCTAGTTTCTCCTCCCTCTGAGTGTCACCCAATTGGGACAAAATGGGTTTTCAAAAACAAACAAGGAGAGGATGGCCATGTAGTGAGAAACAAGGCCAGACTTGTAGCCCAGGGGTATAGCCAGAAGGAGGGGATAGACTATGAGGAGACGTTTGCTCCCATAGCACGTTTGGAGGCAATTAGGATACTCTTGGTTTTTGTTGCATCCAAAGGTTTCAAACTTTTTCAAATGGATGTCAAGAGTGCCTTCTTAAACGGCTACATAGAAGAGGAAGTATATGTGAGACAACCCCCCGGTTTCGAAAATCCCAAGTTTCCAAACCATGTTTTTAAACTTCACAAAGCTTTGTATGGTTTGAAACAAGCCCCTAGAGCCTGGTATGATAGGTTGAAGACCTTTTTGCTTGCCAAGGGTTTTGAAATGGGATGTGTGGATAAAATGCTCTTTCTCCTCAAGCAAGGCAGTGACACACTCTTGGTCCAGATTTACGTGGATGATATCATTTTTGGTGGTTCTTCTCACGCTTTGGTTGCCATGTTTGCGGATACTATGAGCAGGGAATTTGAGATGAGCATGATGGGCGAGTTGACGTTTTTCCTTGGATTGCAAATCAAGCAATCTCGAGAGGGAACGTTTGTGCGTCAGGGTAAGTATACCAAGGACATCTTGAAGAAATTCGATATGGGTGAGGCCAAGCCTCTTCCAACACCCATGTCGACCACGACGGCCCTAGATGCGGATAAGGAGGGAGAAGCAGTGGACCAAAAGGAGTACTGGAGTATGATCGGGTCGCTGCTGTACCTGACGGCGACACGCCCTGACATTCAGTTTGCGGTGTGTCTCTGCGCACGATTTTAGTCTTCGCCGCGCACCTCTCACCGTCAGGCAGTCAAGCGCATTATGAGGTACTTATGTTTCACACCTGAGTTTGGGATTTGGTATTCTGCTTCCTCCACCCTCTCCCTTTGTGGTTATTCTGATGCCGATTTTGCTTGTTGCCGGATTGAGCACAAGTCCACCTCTGGGACTTGCCAGTTTATTGGTTCTTCTCTTGTATCGTGGTCTTCTCGCAAGCAGTCTAGTGTCGCCCAGTCTACCATGGAGGCTGAGTATGTTGCTGCGGCTAGCTGCTGTTCCCAATTGCTTTGGATGATGGCCACTTTGCGTGATTTTGGTCTGAGCTTTTCTCGCGTTCCTTTGCTTTGTGACAGCACGAGTGCTATTAGCGTTGCTAAGAACCCCGTGCTGCACTCTAAGACCAAACACATTGATGTGCGCTTTCATTTTCTGCGAGACCACTATGAGAAGGGTGATATTGACCTTCGCCATGTCGATACTCATCATCAGTTGGCTGATATTTTCACCAAGCCTTTGGACCAACCAACTTTTGCTAGGTTGAGAGGTGAGCTTGGTGTGTGTTTCCCCTTTTAGATAGGGGAAACATTTTGACTCTTGTACTATAAACTGACTGTGTGTTTTTCAGTTGGTTTCTTCATGCATCTTTGCATTTCATCTTGCGTATTTACATTCAGAGCTTCATGTATATAATCTGAAGAATGTAACTATGCTCTGTATAGTATTTGCTCGGATGCTTTATGATGATGCTATAGCTTATGCTCTTTCTGATCACTGTTACATGTTGGGAGCGGAGCTATTTTATGAATGGTCAATCTGATCAATGAACATAAAACTTGAAAAATGTTCACCATTGAGATTTGCAGCTAGCATGTGTATAATGTGTTGAAATCACTTGTGCTCTTCATATATGCTAGGTTGCTATGTCTCTAGTGCTGAGTCATTCACTTGTTTGGTATGTTCATATTCTGTTTAAAATTTGAACCAAGTTAAGTGAATTGGAAAGATCGAGATGGGACTGCTTGTCAGCACAGCACAGTTTCGAGACTGTTTCTCATTGCACTTTGAGTTAAACTTGAGTTGTGTAGTGTATGACCGAAACTGTAGCTTTAAGCTTCTGATTGCTTCTACATAGGCTTCGCACAGTTGAAAACTTAGGCTATGACAAGCTTTCAACCTCTCGCAATCATATGCTGAAATTTAAACTTGTGTAGTTTAACCGCTGCAACTCTGATAAAATTTGGATACACAAGTCTATGTTTCATTCTATAGCATGATGATTGAACTGTGCTAGGGGTAGTTCACCTTGTATACATGTTTAGCACTTGTCTGACTTCCTGTCTCTACATGTTTTGTGCTATTTTGATGGTGAATACCTTTTTGGCTAAAAACTGTTTATTTTGCTCTCATGTTCATATTTCGTATTTAGTGATCAGTTTGAGCCTTTACTAGCATTCTGTGCATTTTATGAGTCATCGGATCAGAACTGTGTAGAGCATTTTTGAACTCTCTTGATTATATTCCTGAAGCTGCTAACTTGCATTTTGACTCATATGCATCTTTGGAGGGAGATTTTCTATCAAGGGGGAGAAACTTGAGTGCTTGTGCACATTTGCTTGATGGTGCATTTTCAACTAAGGGGGAGAAAATATTGACAAATCATGTGTTCCCTAGGTTGTGTGCACTATTTGAGGGGGAGTTTGCTAGTTGTGTTGAGTCTTGCCTCTTTCTTGAGTGACTAGCAAACATTTTCAGCTTTTCAATTGGTTTTCAGCTCTTCAATTGGTATCGAACTCTTTTGGTTTCTGAGTCGGTAACAGTTGGTATCAAGTTTTCCTGCTAGCGGTGTTGAGCCTGTTCTACTTCTTCTTGACAGCTAGCTTTGCTTTGCTTGGTTGCGTTGAGCCATTGCCCATGTCTTTGGGGACCAAGTTGTCTTGCTCTTTCCACTTGACCTTCTTGGCTTTGCTATGCTTTTGGGTTATTTGGTCGAGTTCTCTCTCTTTCTTCCTTCCTTCTTCTATTCCATTATGATTTGTGTTGGTAGTTGACAATGGACTCATCAAGGGGGAGATTGCGGATACATGGGTGTATGCCGAGTCTCTGAGTGATGAGTGATTGTCAACTGGGATGATGCGCATGTTCCTTGGGTTGTGTTGTGCAGGTGTCGAGCACGAATACAGTGATCAAAGGCAAGGTGAAGGTCAAGTAGAGACGTGCCGTGCCGATGGACCGAGAGTGGCGAAGGGCGGACGTGAGGCTTGGACTGAGGGACCGGTGGCCTGAGGATCAGCTGTGGTGGCTGACAGCCTGGGACAACGACGAGCGGAGACTTGCGGGTGGATGGGGTGCACGGGCGGTGCATCCCTTCTATGGCTCGGTTTGGTGGTTGAGCCACAGAAAAACCACCGAGTGGATGGTTTCCAGGTTTGGGTCTCAAAACCTGGGCGCTGATGGTTTCCGAGTTTGGGCCATAAAACTCGGGCTGAGGACGGTTTCCAGGTTTGGGCCTCAAAACCTGGGTGCTGCTGGTTTGCTGAGTTTGAGCCTCAAAACTCAGGCGATGGTCGGCTGGTTTCCCAGTTTGGGCCTCAAAACCGGGGGTTGGCTGTGAAGGCTGGTTTCCTGGTTTGGGCCACAAAACCGGGGGTGCGACGTCTAGGAAAGGACAAGCAGAGCGGTGGCGGCATGTGGCAGCAATCGGTGAGGTTGCGTCGAGGCAACGCTACCAGTTGTGCGGGCGTGGCCGTCGGATCACCACCTACCACGAGTTGGTCCAGAATAACCCTAGGGTTTAGCTGGTTCGCTCTGTAATTAGTTAGGGGTAGAGTGGGAATTAGAACAATCATTTGCTCTTTGCTTCTAGGGTTTCCTGCTCTCCCAATCCCCTGTTGTAGCTAGCTGAGATCCGCAGAGAACCATACCTCTGTGTACTGGAGATTTTGAGGAAGTGAGACCGTATTCTCACTGTTGTAGCGTGTGGTAGCCACACGGTTGCAGATCGATGACTTGATTCACGATTTGGTTCGTGTTCTTCGCGTTCTTCGTTTCTCCGTGATTTTCCTGTCACTCGATCTCCTTCTCTACTGCGTCTTTGCGAAATCCGTTTGAATCAACTTGTTCTTTATAGTGAGGAGATCATTTCCACCGAAGGAATTCATCTAACTCCTCACGAACAAGTAGATCGGGTTGATTTCATTTTTGTGGCGCTTTTTCGTTCATACTCCTCCCCTTTCGATTTCTCGGTGTTTGAGTTGATTTGAGCATATGATTTCTTGGGGATAGTCTCTTAACTACCTCATGATCATCCTCTCCAAGTTTGGGAACTTGGGATTGAGTTTTGATTCGGATTTGAGAAGAGTTGTGTGAAGGGCGACCAAAATCGCCCTCACTGGGAGGTCGCGGACAGTCCGCCCATCCTCCCGCGGACAGTCCGCGCGTCGGGGACTTGGCCAGATCAGTGGCCGCGGGTTCCTACTGTTGGCGTCCAGGTTGACCGGTGGACAGTCCGGGACTGTCCAGAGGTGTTTTCAGCAACACTGTTGTTTTGCTCTTTTGACCGGCGGATAGTCCGCCATCCCCTCGCGGACAGTCCGCAGTAGGGGCGGATAGTCCGGGACCCCAGGGCCGGACAGTCCGTGAATCGACTATCTGTTGCATTTTAGTGTGTTTGCTTTTCCGGCTTCTTCGCTTGGTTTCCGGACTTCTCGTTTGGCCCTAGAGTTGATCAAGGAACCTCTCTAGGTATCTTTGCTACTTGTTAGCATAGGTATTCGGGTGTTTCTCGACGTAGCCATCTATCTACGTTCGGGTCTTGATTTTTGAGGGTCAAACTTGCTCCGGTGCTTTCGGCGTTTGGATCGCTATTGCTTTGTGGTGCCTCGTTGTGATCCTAGGGATCATCCACCCTCTTCCATGGGTCGTGGGCATCACGGTTTTGATCGAAGCTCTTGGGGTCGATTTTGGGGACAAAAGGCCAAAGTTTCGAAAGAGATTTTTGTGCTCCCATTCACCCCCCCCTCTGGTCGCCTTGCTATTGCATTCTCGGTCCTTCAAGTTTCTCGACCTTAGCAGAAAGCTCGTCGCGGGTCTGAGATACCTGGGAGGTGTCGTCGTCGTCGTCGTTCCTAGGGATCTCCTCCAGCTCGTCGTCGACCTCCTTGCGGAGGGCCATGGTGCAGAAACCCTCGTTGTCGGCGAAGAAGCAGAGGCCGTTCAGCTTGTCCTCGATCCTCTTCTTCTTCTCGGACTCGTCATCGCTTGAGGAAGCGGAGTCGTCATCCGAGTCGTCGACGTCACTGAGCGTGGCGAAGAAAGCACACTGCTCAGCCTGTGCCTTCTCCAAGTACTTCGTCTTGATGTACTCCTTGTTGAAGCCGCCCTTCCGCTTGTGCTTCGCGGGGACGTACTTCTCATTGCACTTGCCGGAGTCGTACTTGTGCCCATGGTCCGCCTTGCCGAAGACTTGCTTGTTCTTCTTCGGGCAATTAAAGATGAAGTGGTTGGGGTCGCCGCACTCGAAACAACCCGAGCGTCCTCCTCCGCGGCGACGGTTCATGCGGTTGTTGTGGAACCGCGAAAACCGGTTGGCGAGCAAAGCCAACTCGTCATCCCCCATGATGATATGACCCCACCGATCACGACCACCTCACCGACCAGCACATCGACCTCACCGACCAGCTCACCGACCAACAAGATGTTACCAGCTCCGAGTCAAACTACACCAGCTCAAGTCTTCGATGGACCGATTACACGTAGCCGAGCAAAGAAGATACAACAAGAGGTGCACGTGCTACTTTGTGAAATTCATTTTAATATTAATGAGAATTATATACTACCTACGTCGTATACATTGCTATTACTCAGGTTCACCAAGGAGGAAGACAAGAACACACAAAGAATTGATTACAATGGAACTCCACACTACGACCAGTCTAGTCCAGCAGAACCATCAAAAAGAATTAGTCATATCTTTTGATTCACAAAAGCTATGAAGGCCCATGAGGACATTTTGGAAAGCTTATGAAGTCTAGTTTCTAATGAAATAAGCCCCGTCCAGTTTGGAGTTCTACTCTTGGCTGCCGACCAGATTTAGTGCATACTGGTCAGCTGGTGGACAGACTACATGTTGTCCAACTTGCCGTGCAAAACTGTACCAATCTACGAAACTTCATGGTGCATGCTGCACATGGCGTGAAAGCTTATCAAGTTAACATTCCAACGCAACTAATGGTGCATTATTTGGACTTTCCTAGGTGGAGTTATTGCCAAAAACATTGAAGACTGCTCCGAAGCCCAACAGTCACGCGGGATTAACTCAGAAGCCCTTTCGTGGAAGCCTGTTCACATACTCTATCTTTTCATTTCCTGTTCGTGTTTATACCTATCTAGGAGGGATGTTCCTAGTATAAATATGTCATTGCTTCAGAGCAATCATAGACTTTTGATAATCGAAATACAAAACCCCTTTGTTCAGCTGTGTGCTAACAAACTTTGAGAGTGAATCTCTACCCCTTTGCTCGTGTGATTTCCTTCGCGGATTTACAGAAGTGGCGGCGTCATCCTCTCCCAATTGGTGCTCCTACTCCCTTCAAGGTTTGCCTTGATTGATTGTAGGCTGTGTTGGTTGGTTCTTTGATAGTGTGGTTGGGCGAATCCTCGATTCAGGTTGCCGGTTAAAGACGGTGGTTGGCTTCGAGTTTTATTTGTCAGGTTGCACTAGTTATCGCTGCTTGCAGCAAGTTATCCGGCTGTTCTACAGCTAGTTATCTGGAGAGTGATCCTACGTCGTGAAGATCGGGACAACGAATCGCATCATCTGGTATCAAAGCTTCTGTTACCACGGTAGGAATCTTTACCCTTAGCTACATATATTTTGTGTTCGTCCTATCTACCAAAAAGCCATAAAAATATTTTGCCATAACCCTTTGTTTCAATCTGTTATTCTAGTGAGTTTTGTTAAGTTTCAGTCCATTAGAATCTTTGTTTAGTTGCTGATCATTTATCCTTCATGTGTCCTTTGTGCCTCTTTAATATATCTGAAAATCCCTATAAAAAAATCAGAAACCTATATCATCCTTCGCGTTAACTTTGTTCCTATCAAGTTATAGCCACTGGTTGCTTTTGTTATTTGTGCGATTTTATCCCTAAGTGTGCAAGTATCATATCTAATCTGTGTGTTTAGTTCTATTTAAAAGAATCGTGTCAAAAAAAAGAAGAAAGAAAAAGTGCAAAAAAATATAGTGCTGCAAGAAGTTAGAAAAAAAAAGTGATTAAGATCAATAGTTTATATGCACAAGTGTTGAGGTTTATCACATCAAGTTGTGCAACCCGTTTGCTATCTTTGTTTGGTGCAAAACTTTGGTTGGGTCTGATTGCAACACTTGCATCCCAATCATACTCCTTGTTTGCATCAACTCTGAAATTTCTTTGTGCGTGTGTGATCCATTTACATCTTTCATATCTTGTGGTCAGCACTAGGCAGTGAACTTCTAGTTTGGATTGTTATTTCACTTTATAATAACTAGAATTCAGATTGCTTTTCCTTTTGTATTAATTCTCACCAAGCTCCACATACAAGCCATCGTAATCGGTATTTTCTGGTCTTGTATTCGCCTAACCATCACTATCTATTACCACCACACGCTTTGCTTTTCTGTAACCCATAGGGACCTCATAAGAGCTTCGGTTGGTAAGAGAGGTGAGGTTGAGAGATCTACAGATTTTGCATTCCACAAATAAGTATTGTTTTGTTTTCAGCTAACCTTTCAGGAAGATGGGTGGAGTCGAGATAGAAGATTGTGTCACTATGGCACAATTTAATGAATTAAGGCAAAGCACGGAAGATAAGCAAGACAGGCTGACACAAGATCTTCAAGCTCTTATGGCTGAAATCAGAGAACATCGCCAACCTCGTGATGGAGCAAGCAACCAAGATGAAGATGAGGAAGAAAGTGAAGGAAGAATTGCTGCTAGAAGGGCAAGAGAACAAGAAAGGAGGAACCGAAGAACTGCATATGTGCAGATACATGGGAGTATGCCGAGTCCCGAGTGATGAGTGATTGTCAACGGGTTTGATCGCAGGTTCTTTGTCTTGTGTTTGTGCAGGTGTCGAGCTCGGAGACAGTGATCGAGGGCGGGAGCGGTGAAGGGCGGACGTGAGGCTTGGACTGAGGGACCAGTGGCCTGAGGATCAGCTGTGGTGGCTGGCAGCCTGGGACAGCGACGAGCGAAGACTTGTGGGACATAGTGTTGCTCGGGTCGAGGACCTAGGGACACGTGTTGGTGGACGGGGTGCACGGGCGGTCCATCCCCTCTACAGCTTCGGTTTGGTGGTAGAGCCAGAGAAAAACCATCGGGTGGACGGTTTCCAGGATTGGGCCACAAAACCTGGGCGTGTGGCGGGTTTCCGAGTTTGGGCCACAAAACTCGGGCTGAGGACGGTTTCCAGGTTTGGGCCTCAAAACCTGGGCGCTGGCGGGTTTCTGAGTTTGGGCCACAAAACTCAGGCGATGGGCGGCTGGTTTCCCGGTTTGGGCCTCAAAACCGGGGGTGGACGTGAAGGCCTGGTTTCCCGGTTTCGGCCACAAAATCAGGGGCGGAGTCCGTGAAATGGACAGGCGGAGCGGTGGCGGCACGTGGCGGGAATCGGTGAGGTTGCGTCGAGGCAACGCTACCAGTTGTGCGGGCGTGGCCGTCGGATTACCAACATCTTCGAGTTGGTCCAGAATAACCCTAGGGTTTAGCTGGTTCACTCTGTAATTAGAGAGGGGTAGAGTAGGAAATAGAATTAGGATAAGTAGAGGGAGACACCCTCCTCCCATCTATCTCAGTCATTTTTCTCTTTGCTTCTATGGTTTCCTGCTCTCCCAATCCTCTGTTATAGCTACTGAGATCCGCAGAGAATCATACCTCTATGTACTGGAGATTTTTAGGAAGTGAGACCGTAATCTCACTGTTGTAGTGTGTGGTAGCCACACGGTTGCAAATTCGTGGTTGTGATTCGCGTTTTGTTCGTGTTCTTCGCGGATTGCTTTTCTCCATGTTTTTTCCCGTCAATTGATCTCATTGTTCGTTGCGTCTTTTGTGATTCCATTTGAACAGAGATGTTCTATATCGTGAGGCACTTCTTTCCACCGAGGGAATTCTTCTCTAACCTCACGAGCTAGTAGATTGGTCGATTTTCGTTTCGGGTCAAGTTTTTCTCCCTTCCCCCGAATTTCTTTGATTCATCGATTTGGAGATAGGTTTGAGCTATGATCTCTTAGAGTTAGCTCACTATCCTCCTTGTCACTCCTATCACCAAGTTTGATCCCTAGAGGATTCGTTTTGGGTGAGATTGAGTGGAATCGGTGGATGAACTGTGCAATTTCGGGGTGACCGGACGCTGGGCACGGGTTGACCGGACGCTGGCCCAGTGCGTCCGGTCATTGAATGCTCAGCGTGTCTTCTTCGTAACTTGACCAGACGCACCTCCTGCTCTGAGATCAGACTCGCCTCTGTTACTGTTCACGTTTTTGTCTCAATCGACCAGACGCTGGTTGCCTGACCGGACGCACCTTCAGCGAGAGGCCGGTCCGAAACAGAGAGGTCCCAAATCAGTTTTCGATCGACCGGACGCGTCCGGTGGGCATTGACCGGACGCAGGGTGATTCCGGTCAGTGCTGTCTCTGCACGTCTTCGTCCGCAGTTTGTTCGTCCAACCTTCGATTTGAGATCCGCTTGTTGCGTTGAATTCCTGACTTCGTGCTCTTCAGAAATCGGGCTTCTCGCTTTACAAAATAGCCTGAATCCTAGGGAACTTGGGCGAGGGAATTTTTGTGGTGTCCCGCTGTGTTCCTAGGGAACATCCACCCACTCTCTTGGGTCGTGGACATCACGCGTATCGGTTTTGCTCTTGGGGTTGATTTTCGGGACAGTGGCTTAAAGTTTTCGAAAGAAAAATTTAAAGCTCCCATTCACCCCCCCCCCTCTGGTCGCTTTCTGGTAGCACTCTCGGTCCTTCAATTAGTATCGGAGCAGGTTAAGGATCTTCCACCTTAACCGGTTCCAGATCCACAGAAGGCAACATGGATCGCGGCGTGGGCAAATCGCCATTCTTTGATGGGACGAACTATGCGTATTGGAAGATACGCATGTCGTCCTATCTTCAGAGCATGAGCTCTTCTGTTTGGGAGATTTGCAGCAGGGACGATTACGTTGTCTTGGCTGCTCGTGGTACTCAGCTTCAGATGGATGAGCACGATGCCAATAGCCGAGCGCGTAACGCTCTTTTCTCCTGTTTGAGCATGTCCGAGTTTGATCGCGTTTCTCACATCCCCACGGCTCTTGGGGTTGATTTTCGGGACAGTGGCTTAAAGTTTTCGAAAGGAAAATTTAAAGCTCTCATTCACCCCCCCCCCTCTGGTCCCTTTCTGGTAGCACTCTCGGTCCTTCAATATGGTAGAGGAAGGGGGCGAGGACGAAGAAGTAATGCAGATGAAGAATCTGAAGATGTGGATGATGATAATCGTTCACAAAATTCTGGTCGCCGACATCATAGAAGAGGTAACTGTGAGGAGAGGTTTGGGAAACTGAAATTTACCATGCCAAAATTTGATGGAGGGTCTGATCCTGAAGCTTATTTCACCTGGGAGTTGAAGGTGGATAAGATCTTTCGCTTGCATCATTATTCAGAACAGAAAAAGTTGGCAATGGCATCTTTGGAGTTTGAAGGATATGCGCTAATATGGTGGGGACAACTTCTTCGTGATCGTGAAGAAGATGGAGAAGATCCTATTGAAAGTTGTATAGAAATGAAAAGAGAAATGAGAACTCGTTTTGTGCCGAAGCACTATCGGCGTGATCTTTTTGATAAATTGCAGAATCTAAAGCAGGGAAGTTTCTCTGTTGAGGAGTACATTAAGGAGATGGAAAAGGCTATGATTAGAGCGAATGTGTGTGAAGATGAAGAGCAAACTATTGCACGTTTCATGGCTGGTTTGCATCACAATATCCAACGCATTGTTGAGTTTCAGCCGTACCGTCATCTTATTGATTTGGTACATCAAGCAACCAAAGCCGAACGCCAACTGCAGCAAGATGCTAAGAGCAGCAAGTTCTTGCCATATGGTGTGAGGACTATGTCAGGAGGAAACAAGTCGATCTCCAAGTTTGCTGCTGCACCCTCAATGTCAAAGAACTTGAGTGGAGGCTTGTGCTCCAATGGTCCAAGTGTTTATAGTGGGAAGAATGCTGCTGCCCCAAGCACGAGCTCTAAACCAGCGGTATCGACCTCTACTTCAGTGGGTTCTACAGCCAAAAGTAGTGGGATTCAATGCTTCAAGTGTGGAGGCTGTGGGCATGTAGCCAGAGAGTGTCCAAACAATCGTGTGGTCATTGTGATGATAAAGAAGAATATGAATCAGCTAGTGAAGAAGAAGTTGAGGAAGAGAATGTTGACGAAGTTCATGAAGAAGAGGAACATACTCGATGCGAATTTGAGCATGGTGCTGCTCTTGTAGTGGCCCAAATCTTTAGTGTTCATATTAAAGAAACTGAAATTGGACAGCGACATAATCTTTTTCAAACCCGAGCAAAGGTGCACGATAAAGTAGTGAAGGTGATCATTGATGGCGGGAGCTGCCATAACCTTGCTAGTCGTGAGATGGTTGATAAGCATGGTTTGAAATTACAGCGACATCCTCATCCATATCATGTCCAATGGTTGAATGAATCAGGATGTATTAAGATTGGATATAGAGTAAAAATTCCATTTAAAATTGGTGAATATGTTGACACAGTAGAGTGTGATGTGGCACCCATGTCGGTGTGTCACTTACTGCTTGGAAGGCCATGGCAATATGATCGATATAGCCAACATTGTGGGAGAACAAATCAGTTGACTCTAGAGCTAAAAGGGAAGAAGTTTGTACTAAAACCTATGACCCCTCAACAAATCATGGCTGAGCATCTACAGAAGAAATCTACCACAAGTACAGTGAGTAGAGAGGAAGAAGAGCAAAATAAATTGAGTGCCATCCACAATTCGGAGAGTGAGAGCCACAAGCCAAATTTGAGAGACAAAAAGAAAAGAGAGGGAGAGCATTTAGTTATGCTTACTACAAAATCAGAATTGAGGGAAGTGAGGAACAACCCAGATCAAGTGCTCTTTGTACTTGTGTGCAAAGACATTTTAATTTCATCTAACGACATCATCTCTCTCCCTAGTGTTGTGTCTCATCTTTTGCAGGACTATGAAGATGTCTTTCCAAAGGAAACACCAGCTGGTCTTCCACCAATTCGTGGGATCAAGCATCAAATGGATCTCATTCCAGGGGTTGCACTTCCCAACCGACCACCATACCAAACCAATCCAGAAGAGACAAAGGAAATACAAAGGCAAGTACAAGAACTTCTTGATAAAGGTTTTGTTCGTGAAAGCTTAAGTCCTTGTGTTGTTCCTGTAATTTTAGTACCTAAGAAAGATGGTTCTTGGAGGATGTGCGTTGATTGTAGAGCTATAAATAATATCACTGTTCGCTATCGCCATCCTATTCCCCGGTTAGATGATATGCTAGATGAACTAAATGGTTCAATAATATTTACTAAAATTGATTTGAGAAGTGGATACCATCAAATAAGGATGAAAACTGGAGATGAATGGAAAACTGCATTTAAAACAAAATTTGGGATGTATGAATGGTTAGTTATGCCTTTTGGTTTGACTAATGCTCCTAGTACCTTTATGAGATTAATGAACCATGTCCTAAGAGCTTGCATTGAAAATTTGTTGTTGTCTACTTTGATGATATTTTAATGTACAGCAAGTCTTTTGAAGAACATATGAATCACATTCGCCAAGTTTTAGATGAGCTTAGGAAGGAAAAATTATTTGCTAATCTTGAGAAGTGCAGTTTTTGCACAGACAATGTTGTGTTTCTTGGCTTTGTTGTATCAGGAAAAGCAATAGAAGTGGATGAATCTAAGGTGGAAGCTATCAAGGATTGGCCAAGTCCAACGAATGTAAGTCAAGTAAGAAGTTTCCATGGCCTTGCTCGTTTTCATAGAAGATTTGTGAGAGATTTCAGTACCATCACTACTCCTTTGAATGAATTGACAAAAAAGGTGTTGAATTTAAATGGGGGCTAGTACAGAAAAATGCTTTTCAAGAATTAAAGAAACGTTTGACTACAACACCATGTTGACGGTCCTTAAGTACCAAATATAATCATCAAATAAATAAAGAAAAGGATCAAAATGCAACCAACACCCAGACTTAGGGTTTTATCTGACAGAATTCCACGAGTTTTGGTGTTTGTCTATTTCTACAGGGGGTTATCAGGAAATATGGAGGAAAGGCCCACACGTCGGGTTTACATAGAGATATTAACGTGTGCACCAATTATCCAACATCTAGAAGAGTCCAGAAGCCACGGGAACGAGCGGGAGGCCGATCGGGCCCGGGGGCTGGGCGCCCGCCCTCCCCCCTTGGGCGCCCGCCCAGGTCTCAGGGCCAATGAGCGCCCGTCTCGCGGATCATGCTCTACCGACCTAAGGGATTAAGGAAAACTGTGCAATTAAGGTCGGTTTGATCCGACGGCCCACGTTCATTTGGAGGGTCTATATAAGCAGGCCCCCTAGCCCCTGGAGGATTCATTCCCTCATTCTCTGAAACCCTAATTCATTCATCAGGAGGAGAGTCTCTGATCAAGCCCTAGAGCCACCACATCAACTAGATCTCTAGTTTAGCATAGCTACATAGGATTAGAACTAGAAGGAGTCAATCTTCGATTGGTTTCCGGATCTGTCAAGAGGATTCTTGGTAATTCCTCTACTGTTCTTCATTTGTTCATCATTGTTCTTCAATATTATGAATACAACTTCGTTCTATTTCAATATATTGATTATGACTTTACTCTACTTGTTTATATTTGCAATTATATCGTTCTTAGTTTATCATAGTTATATGCTTGGCTTAGTTAGATTGGAATTATATACATGTTTAGGATCGTATAGCGTTTATCCATGTGTACAGTGGTTAAATGATAAGTATTGTGTAGGCGTGGTGCCTATACCATATTTATCTGCGATTGTACCCTATATGCCGGATCGCGGGGTAGTTCACGATAGTGACAGCTTCGTTGATTCTTATATAGTCCCCCTCCCGTGTATAGGGCAGACAGAGCAACATTATTACAGGGGAGTGATTGCTATGTTTCTCATCTTCCTTGATAATATCACTATGCATGGGCGTAGTCCTTTCTCGCAATGATTGCCAAGTATAATTGCACTAACTATGATATGCTAGACTTTATAGTTAAGAATAACTAAGGAAATATTCTTGTAGTTCATCCTAATCCCATGCTAATGACTTGCTAGAATATCTGTTGAGGTGCTTATCATTATTATATGTGGCTAGTTATGTTGATCAGATTAGTTATCTTTGTCACCAATCATACTTTATCTATATTTTTGAGAACATATATGATGAATGATTGACTTTGATGAGGAAGGTTGAGGCTTTTACCCGGTTGAGTCATTATCTTGCTATGCGCTTAATGTTTAAGACTAATCGGTGGCGTGAGTTGTGTGGTGTTTCTGTGTTGGTGTGCGTGTGCGACATGTGTCTCTTGGCTGTGTTGATGTGCAGGTGTGGAGCTCGGATACAGTGGTCTATGGCGAGGTGAAGGTCAAGTAGAGACGTGTCCTACCGACGGACCGGGAGCGGTGAAGGATGGGCGTGTCGTGCGGCGGACGTGCCATGCCGAGGTACCCAGAGCGGTGAAGGGCGGACGTGAGTCTTGGACTGACGGACCAGAGGGCCAGAGGACCAGCTGTGGTAGCTGGCACGTGGCATCGGCGAGCGAGAGCACATGGGGATGTGCGGTGCATCGGCCGAGTCGGGAGGAAGGCGCTGGAGTCGTGTCACTTGGCGGGAGGTCGGACACGGGCTTGCGTGCGGCGCAAGTGCCGTCGGCCAAGTCAAGAAGGAAGGCGAAGGTGTTGTGCCCGACGTGGAGGCTGGACATGCATCGGCATCGGTGCCGGGGGTCGGGGTGTGCGAACCACATCCCGTCTACGGTGCGGGTTCGGTAGCTGAGCCTCAAAAAGCTACCATCGACGGTTTCCAGGTTTGGGCCTCAAAACCTGGGCGCGCGGGTTTCCGAGTTTGGGCCTCAAAACTCGGGATGGACGGTTTCCAGGTTTGGGCCTCAAAACCTGGGCTTGCGGGTTTCCGAGTTTGGGCCTCAAAACTCGGGGTGGACGGTTTCCCGGTTTGGGCCTCAAAACCGGGGGTTGGTCCGAAAGGACGGTCGACGCGTGGCGGCACCGAGAGGCTTGCGTTGCGGCGAAGCTATTGGTGAGAAGGCGCGGCGGTCGACGGTGGCGGCATCAGAGAGGTCGTGTCGAGGCGAAGCTACCGGGTGTGCAGGCGTGGCCGTCGGATCGAAACTGTCAAGTCTGGACGGTTTTACCCCTGGGGGGTATTTGGGACGAGTGCTTAATGTAAGGGCGTTTTGGTCTTCGGACATGCGCCTATATATATGAAGGGGGCTGCTAGGGCAGCCGCAATCCTTGGAGCGGTGTCACTCTCATTTTGCTGTTTGTGAGAGGAGGCTAGTGTTAGGGAGAGACAGGCTCTTGTTCTTGAGCTTTTCGCCATCCAAGCTTTGATTTGCTGGAGTGGCTTGTAGCCCGACACCGAGTGCTTAATGAATCATCCATTCCTCTGAGTCCAAGGATCAAATTCGTGCTTTGATTTGTCTTGCAATTTTGTTCTTCGCGTTTGCATGTTTTCCCCTCTTTCGTTCTTCACGAGAATTCTTGTTTCGAGGGAAGATTCGCAAATCCGTTTGAACCATCTTGTGTAGCTTCGTGAGAGTCTTCTTTCTACCGAAGGAATTTCTCTAATACCTCACGAACTCACAGATCGGGCGGATTTAGTTTTGAGATCGAGTTCTTGCCCGTTCCTCACCGTTTTCTTCGATTCACCAATTTGGAGTTAGGTTCGAGCCATGATCTCTTAGGAGTAGCTCACTAACATCCTTGTGATCCCTCACATGAAGTTAGAGCCCTAGTGCTTTTTATTTGAGGGAGATCGGGTCGATTCGGTGGATGAATAGGGGACTGGTCGGGGTGACCGGACGCTGCCTCATAGCGACCGGACGCACCGAGCCAGAGTCTGGTCGTTGAACACCCGCGCTGTCCAGTTCGCGCGTGGTGACCGGACGCTAACTGGGATTCGACCGGACGCACCTCCACGCTAAGTCCGGTCCAACATAGAGAGCTCCCGAAACGAGTTTCTGTGGACCGGACGCGTCCGATCGTTCCTGACCGGACGCACCTCAGAGTCCGATCAATGCTGTCAGTGAGCTTTTTGTGCGACCGGACGCTAGGGTTTTGCATGATCGGACGCACTGAAGGCACTGTTCATTGCCCCCTCGGTGCTTGACCGGACGCTCAGTTGTAACGACCGGACGCTTCTTCACCGTGAGTCCGGTCGTGAACAGAGAGCTCCCAGAACGCAGTTCAGCTGACCGGACGCGTCCGGTGCCTATCGACCGGACGCACCAGTGAGTCCGGTCAGTGCTGACAGAACGCGTTTTCATCCGTATCTTTTGCGTTCGAGCTCCGATTTGAGATCCGCTTTTTGCGTTGGATTCCCGACTCTGTGCTCTACAGAAACCGGGCTTCCCGCTTTGCGAGATTGCCTGAATCCCCCTCGCGTTGCTCGGGGGAGGTTGAGGTTACCCAAACTCCATCCTGTCAATAGTTGACTTGCGTGGATTTGGAAGAGGGAGCTTTTGTGGTGTCCCGCTGTGTTCCTAGGGAACATCCACCCATACTCTTGGGTCGAGGACATCACGTGTGTCGGCTTTGCTCTTGGGGTTGATTTTGTTGGGACAGAGGCCATAATTTCTAAGAATAAATTTTAGGCTCCCATTCACCCCCCTCTGGTCGCCTTGCTTTAGCATTTTCGGTCCTTCAATTGGTATCGGAGCGAGGTTAAGGATCTCTCTACCTTAACCGGTTCCGGATCCGCAAAGGCGACCTTTTGAGAGCGGTTTTTTTGTTTCCGACTTTGCTTGTCGAGGTGTTGAGCTTTTGTTTGGCTAACACTAATGGTGCTTTTCGAGATGGCACCAAGTTCTTCTTCCAGTGTGTCTTTGTCCTTAGGTTTGAGTCTTGGACATGTGATCGAGGACGACACTTTGCCAAGAAGGAGGAGTACGGCTCTTGAGGCGGAACACGAGGTGGATGCTTTGTTGGGCTTCCTAGGAGATGATGAGCATTCGACGGAGGATCGCATACGCGAACTTGGCAAAGCCAAGAAAGGTATTCTTGCTGCTTGTCTTGGGACCTTATCCCAACAATTTGAAGCTTGTTGTGATGATAACTTGAGATATGATGAGCTTTGCGATACCTTGCATAGAAAGATCAAGAAGTTGAAACGCTCCATTGATAGGTTAAAATGTGGCCTTTTTCATTGGAAGTCTAGTGCATCTTTACCTTGCACCTCTTGTAGTGACATGGTTAGGAAGAATGATGAGCTATGCTTTTCTCTTGCTAGCTTAGAATCTGAAAATGAAACATTAAAATCAAATGCTTCCATACCATGTCTTGTTTGCTTTGACTTGCGCAAGGACCTTGTTTATGCTAAATCTGAAATAGCCTTGCTTAGGTCAAAAGCTTCTTTGCCATGTGGTTCTTGTGAGTTTTTGCATGCTGAAATTGATAAACTAAAATTGACTCACACCACATGTGTAGATGAACTTGAGCATGCTAGGGCTGAAATTGTTGAGATAAATGCTAGGCCTTGTAGCTCATGCTCTTTGAATAAAGATGCTTGCCATACTTCTTGTGCTAACCATGATTCTTTGCTTGATGTGAATGGTGATGTTTCTTCCACCGATTTCATTTGCACATCATGCATTGATTTAGAAAAAGAAGTTTTGGCTTTGAAGGTTTTGCGCGATGATATGAGTGCTAAGTTGGTTGAGCACAATGATATGAGTGCCAACCTTGAGAGGGAAGTTGAGCTCTTGCGTACCACATATGCCGAGTGCATAAAAGAGGAGATGGAGAATCTGAAAAACACTCCTTGTGGTACTTGTGATCGCCTCATGTTTGAGAATGAGGTTTTAGCCAAAAGGTGCAAGAGCCTTTGTGCTAAGTCATTTGAGTCACGCATTTCTTCCAACTCTGATGTTGATGTTTCCAAGTCTGCATCTTTGCAACCGGAGTTGAGTTCTTGTGTTGCGCGTGAGTCTGTTGACGATAGCACTAGTGTCAAGGTTTTGGATAGCTCTTTCATAGCTACTCCCAACTTTGCTGCTTCTTCGAGTGATGTCCAAGGGACTTCTCTTGACAAGGGTGCTTCTCATATTTTTGGTACTCGTCCTCCCAATCCAGTTTTTCATTGCACCTTTTGCAAGAAGGAGGGACATTCGCTCGATTTTTGTTTTCGCCGTGTCAAGCACGAATGGCGAATTCGAGCTAAGGCTTTTAGGAAGCCGCGTAGCCTTTCCCATGGCACGTGTGCTCCTAGCATTGGCACCAAGTTGGTGGTTGATGCTTCTTGTTCTAAGCCCCAAGGGACTTCTCACTTGTTGGAGAATGGTGTGCCTCCCGGTAGGCCTTTGTACCATTGCTCTTTTTGTGAGAAAGATGGGCATCAAGAAAGCTTCTGCTACCGGCATGCCAAACGCTTGCGCCAAGCTCGCTCTTCTAGGAAGATGGTGATTCATAGCCCGTCTCATGGCATGAACACTTGTGCTCCTAGTAAGAAGCCCATTTTTGTTGATGGGATTTATGACTCCTTCTCTAGTGGGATAGGTCATGGTCGTGGACATGCTTCTAGTGCTTCTTCTCTTCGTCCACGTCATGCTGTTCATGATGCTTCTATTGGTTCTTCTACAAAGACCTTGGAAGATGTTTGCCTCTTTTCCCGTGGTACGACTCGTTCTTCTCCTCGAGTTGTCCTTTTGAGGAATGCTTCCAAGGGTGTTTCTCAATTGTATTTGAACCAACATTTGCATCATGCTAACCCACATGATAAGTTGAGATTTGTGACCAAGTCTTGGGTTCCCAAGTACATGCTTGCTAACCCTTCGGGATCCAAGACTCGGGTTACTTTGTCATCTTGTGTGTAGATATGAGGACGCGGGGTGGAGAACATGCGCATGATGGAGCTTGATCTTTTAGATGTGATCAAGAGTTGATGGTTCTCTACACCCCGCTTAGATTTGCCTCCAAAGAGTTTTTTGCTACTCGATGAGCTTTCATATGCACTCATACCTTGTACATCCATGATCTATGTCTTGTGGTATGAGATGGTTCTTCATGTGCTCACTTGTATAGTTGTTACATGTACATTTTCTTTTGTATCATGTTTTTGCTTTAGTCTAGCATGTGCTATCTTGTATATCATGTCATGCTAGCCTTGTGTATAGCTTTTGTGGAATATCCACTTTTCATGCTAGTCTGTGATCCATATGAACTTTATGCCATGCTTTACCTGATTTCTCCATGAGCTTTACTTGTAGAGGTATGATGTTCATTAGGTGTCACTTGTCAGGTGCTAGTTTTGGTTAGCTACATGTACCCTGTTGACATGTTTAGTTTGAGCACTAGTCTTTCCTCAATTTTATCATGTTACATGCTTTTGGATCTATTGCTATCATTATCTTGCATTGTAGCATGTGTTGAGACCTAGGCTGTGTTTGGGTTGATCATGTCTTTAGGCGGCATTTTGCTACACAGTGCTTTATCCTGTTTGCATGGTAGTCTTGACTAGTTTGAATTCAGATCTCCTTTGCGGTATCATTCATAGGTAGACCTCTTTTTGTTGAGAGCTTACCTTATGCTTTTATGTGACTAACCGTTTTCGTGGAGACCTTGAGATCACACTGGACGAGACAACTCCTTGTGTTTTCTTCTGGCTTTGAGTGTGCTGGAGAACAGGAGCCTGGAGAGAGCATTTCGGCTCACGGACCCGATCCCACTTCTGCCACGACTTTGGGTTCCGTTCGAGCAGCTCTCCAGCGAGCACTAGCTGAACCTGACGGAGCGATAGCATTTGGCGAGGGGTAGACGATTTTGGCGAGGTAGGTGCCCTGGATCTTTCAGTAGATTCACCCCTCTGCAGATGGACGACGACATTGACCAGCACGAGATGCGGTCCAGGTCCTTCTGTGTCTCATTCCACTCATTCTGCTTTTGCTGCCCCTTTTTGAGCCCAGAGATGTTGGACACATACTTTCGGACTCGTTTCAGATGGATGTGGATGATATCACCTTTGGTGGCTCCTCTCATGGTCTTGTTGGCAAGTTTTGCAGATTTTATGAGAAGGAAGGCTGAGATGTGGATGATGGGTTCGACATGGGTGAGGCCAAGCCTCTTTTGACGCCCATGGCGACGAAAGCTACGATAGATGAAGACAAGGACAGAGAGCCCATGGACCAGACTCGGGCGTCCCCTCGGGTATCACACAAGCAGGAGGTCATGCGCTTCATAAGGTACCTCCGACACACTTCTGAGTTCGGTTTTTGGTACTCTTCTTCCTTGACCTCTCTTTGTTGTGTGGTCATTTCGATGTGGATTTTGCTGGCTGTCGCTTGAGCATTTCTCGGCTCTTTATTTGTGTCTTTGGTGAGTGTTTCCCTTTTAGTTCGGGAAGCATTTTGCCTGTTGTACTTTAGTTGGTCTTCTTCGATACCCTTTTGTTTTGGGTTTTCCTTTTCATGCTAGTTTTGCTTTGTCTTTGATAGACTAGATTTTGCATGCATTTCATCATGTATATCTTGCATTTTAGAGCTTCATGTATATAGTAATGAGAATGAGACTATGCTCATTTTGGTATGCCCTGGTTATTCATGATGATGCTTGTAGCCTAGGCTCTTTTTGATCACTTGATACATGTTATGAGCTAAGCTATTTTTGCAAATGGTGAATTTGACTAATTAATTATGGAACTTTAATTTGTTCACCATTGAGAGTGGCAACTAGCATGGATAGGATGTGTTGAGATCACTTGTGCTATCTTTTGTATGCTAGGTTGCTATGTCTCTTGCATTGAGTCATTCACTTGCTTGGATTGTTCATATTTACCTTGTGCTTAAAATTTGATCCAAGTCTAGTGAAATGAAAAGATCGAGATGGGATTGCATGTGTCAGCACATCACGGTATCGAGACTGTTTCTCATTGCACATTTGAGTTAAACTTGAGCCGTATAGTGTAAGACCGAAACCGGTGCTTTAAGCTTCCGATTGCTTTTCTTTCATAGGCTTAGCCTGGTTGAAAAGTTAGGCAATGACCATGCTTTTAACCTCTCGCAATCACATGCTTTTAATATGAACTTGTGTTAATACCGCTGCAATCTCCGATAAAATATTGAAAATAACACAAGTCTATGCTTCACTCTATTGCATGATGATTGAACTTTGCTAGGGGTAGTTCACCTTTTATACTTGAGTTAGCACTTGTTTGATTTCCTGTCTGTTCATGATAAGTGCTATCTTAGTGGTGAACTGCTTTTGGAATGGCTTAAAACTGCTCATATGTTTAATTGTTCATATTTCGTATTCACTTGATCAGTTTGAGCCTTTGCTAGCATTTGTATTGATTGCTACACTTTCAGGGCAGCACCCTTTTGAGCATCTTTTCATTCTGATTGCTATACACTTGAAGCTGTTGCATTGTGCATATCATGCATTTTTAGCTTAGTGTATAGACCCCCAGCTCCAATACACTTTGTGGTCACTTTCAATGCTTTTCATAGCCCCCATATGCTTTTGGTCGATGTCTTGTCTTGTGTTTGTGTCAATTTTGTGAAAAATGTCAAAACCCCTCAGCATGTTCCGTTTTGTCAAGGGGGAGAAGCTGTTTGCAAGGGGGAGTTTGTGTGTTGGCACAACGGGGAGAGTCATGCATTTTGGGGAGAGCTTTGAGCAAGGGGGAGTTTAGCTCTTTTATGTTCTTCTTCACTCGGTATAGCTCTTTTATGTGTCTCAATTGGTATCCATCTCTTGGTATGGAATGCAATTGGTGTCATGAGCTTTGTGCATAGCTTTTGTGTATAGGCTTGCTTTCAGGGGGAGTCGCTTTTGTCTTGCTGCTTCTCCGCGTGCTCCGAGTGTTTGTGCTCCATTTAGTGTTGAGCCTCTCTTGTCGTTTTTCTCAGTTGGTATCGAGCCTGCTAGTCGTGTTGAGCCATTTTTGCCTCTGTCTTGAGGGACTAGCAGTTTTTGCTTGGTATTTTCGATTGGTATGGACCCTTCAGCTAGTTGCGTCGAGCCTATGTGCCTCTGTCTTGAGGAACTAGCTGTTTTCACCAATTCTTGGTTGTTTGTGATCAGTTTTGCATTCTTATGCGTTGATTCAGCCTCAATTGGTATTGAGCCTTGAGCTAGTGGTGTTGAGCCATTTTCTGCCTCTTCTTGAGGGCTAGCTCATTTTTGACTTGGTTGCGTCGAGCCGTTGCCCATGTCTTTGGGAACCAAGTCTTTTGCTCTGTGTGATCGAGTTTTGCTCTTTGTTGAGTTGTTGCTCTGATCCCTTGCTTAGTTGCGTTGAGCCGTTGCCCATGTCTTTGGGGACCAAGTTATGTCCATTTCAAATTGCCCCTTCTTTAGTTTTTTCGGTCCTTCAATGGTCCTTCAATTGGTATGGCATTTGAATGGATAATCTTCTCATGACAAGTGACTTTGTTTTTGCCCTCCGATGGCTTTTGATCACTTGAATGAGATTTTCGGTTGTGGTATCTCAAACCATCTCTTGTGCCTAGTTTTTGTCAATTCAATCATCAAGGGGAAGAAAGAGAAAGAGAAAAGAAAAAAAGGGGGAGAATTTGACCCAAAACCAAGTGGATAAGTACCTTGGTCTCTCTTTTGAGATGATTGATTGACAATTTTATTTGAGATTGGTTTTCGAGTGCCTTTTGGGATTCATGAAACTCTTGTTTATCTTGACTTTTCGGTTGTGTGGAGGCTTTGCCCGCTTTTCCTGTTTCTTTCGGGACCGAGAGCTTTTATTTGGAGTTTTCATGATCCTTCCTCATCTCAAGTAGCCTTGTGTTCGCTTTTGTTTGGCTTTTGGGCACTTGGACGAGGCTTGCCTTCATACTCTTCCTTTGTGGTTTATTTTTAAGTCAATGCATTCATCAAGGGGGAGATTGAGAACATATATGATGAATGATTGACTTTGATGAGGAAGGTTTGAGGCTTTTACCCGGTTGAGTCATTATCTTGCTATGCGCTTAATGTTTAAGACTAACCGGTGGCGTGAGTTGTGTGGTGTTTCTGTGTTGGTGTGCGTGTGCGACATGTGTCTCTTGGCTGTGTTGATGTGCAGGTGTGGAGCTCGGATACAGTGGTCTATGGCGAGGTGAAGGTCAAGTAGAGACATGTCGTGCCAACGGACCGGGAGCGGTGAAGGATGGGCGTGCCGTGCGGCGGATGTGCCATGCCGAGGTACCCAGAGCGGTGAAGGGCGGACATGAGGCTTGGACTGACAGACCAGAGGGCCAGAGGACCAGCTGTGGTAGCTGGCACGTGGCATCGGCGAGCGAGAGCACATGGGGATGTGCGGTGCATCGGCCGAGTTGGGAGGAAGTCGCTGGAGTCGTGTCACTTGGCGGGAGGTCGGACACGGGCTTGCGTGCGGCGCAAGTGCCGTCGGCCAAGTCAAGAAGGAAGGCGAAGGCGTTGTGCCCGGCGTGGAGGCTGGACATGCATCAGCATCGGTGCCGGTGGTCGGGGTGTGAGAACCACATCCCGTCTACGGTGCGGGTTCGGTAGCTGAGCCTCAAAAAGCTACCATCGACGGTTTCCAGGTTTGGGCCTCAAAACCTGGGCGCGCGGGTTTCGGAGTTTGGGCCTCAAAACTCGGGATGGACGGTTTCCAGGTTTGGGCCTCAAAACCTGGGCTTGCGGGTTTCCGAGTTTGGGCCTCAAAACTTGGGGTGGACGGTTTCCCGGTTTGGGCCTCAAAACCGGGGGTTGGTCCGAAAGGACGGTCGACGCGTGGCGGCACCGAGAGGCTTGCGTTGCGGCGAAGCTATTAGTGAGAAGGCGCGGCGGTCGACGGTGGCGGCATCAGGGAGGTCGTGTCGAGGCGAAGCTACCGGGTGTGCGGGCGTGGCCGTCGGATCGAAACTGTCAAGTCTGGACGGTTTTACCCCTGGGGGGTATTTGGGACGAGTGCTTAATGTAAGGGCGTTTTGGTCTTCGGACATGCGCCTATATATATGAAGGGGGCTGCTAGGGCAGCCGCAATCCTTGGAGCGGTGTCACTCTCATTTTGCTGTTTGTGAGAGGAGGCTAGGGTTAGGGAGAGATATGCTCTTGTTCTTGAGCTTTTCGCCATCCAAGCTTTGATTTGCTGGAGTGGCTTGTAGCCCGACACCGAGTGCTTAATGAATCATCCATTCCTCTGAGTCCAAGGATCAAATTCGTGCTTTGATTTGTCTTGCGATTTTGTTCTTCGCGTTTGCATGTTTTCCCCTCTTTCGTTCTTCACGAGAATTCTTATTTCGAGGGAAGATTCGCAAATCCGTTTGAACCATCTTGTGTAGCTTCGTGAGAGTCTTCTTTCTACCGAAGGAATTTCTCTAATACCTCACGAACTCACAGATCGGGTGGATTTAGTTTTGAGATCGAGTTCTTGCCCGTTCCTCACCGTTTTCTTCAATTCACCGATTTGGAGTTAGGTTCGAGCCATGATCTCTTAGGAGTAGCTCACTAACATCCTTGTGATCCCTCACATGAAGTTAGAGCCCTAGTGCTTTTGATTTGAGGGAGATCGGGTCGATTCGGTGGATGAACAGGGGACTGGTCGGGGTGACCGGACGCTGCCTTATAGCGACCGGACGCACCGAGCCAGAGTCCAGTCGTTGAACACCCGCGCTGTCCAGTTCGCGCGTGGTGACCGGACGCTGACTGGGATTCGACCGGACGCACCTCCACACAGAGTCCGGTCCAACACAGAGAGCTCCCGAAACGAGTTTCTGTGGACCGGACGCATCCGATCATTCCTGACCAGACGCACCTCAGGTTCCGGTCAATGCTGTCAGTAAGCTTTTTGTGCGACCGGACGCTAGGGTTTTGCATGATCGGACGCACTGAAGGCATTGTTCATTGCCCCCTCGGTGCTTGACCGGACGCTCAGTTGTAACGACCGGACGCTTCTTCACCGTGAGTCCGGTCGTGAACAGAGAGCTCCCAGAACGCAGTTCAGCTGACCGGACGCGTCCGGTGCCTATCGACCGGACGCACCAGTGAGTCCGGTCAGTGCTGACAGAACGCGTTTTCATCCGTATCTTTTGCGTTCGAGCTCCGATTTGAGATCCGCTTTTTGCGTTGGATTCCCGACTCTGTGCTCTACAGAAACCGGGCTTCCCGCTTTGCGAGATTGCCTGAATCCCCCTCGTGTTGCTCGGGGGAGGTTGAGGTTACCCAAACTCCATCCTGTCACTAGTTGACTTGCGTGGATTTGGATGAGGGAGCTTTTGTGGTGTCCCGCTGTGTTCCTAGGGAACATCCACCCATACTCTTGGGTCGAGGACATCACGTGTGTTGGCTTTGCTCTCGGGGTTGATTTTGTTGGGACAGAGGCCATAATTTCTAAGAATAAATTTTAGGCTCCCATTCACCCCCCTCTGGTCGGCTTGCTTTAGCATTTTCGGTCCTTCAATTTTATGTGACATTTATCCCTGTATGCAAGAAATAGATGAATGCTCTCTATTACACATGCAATGATAGATACTCAGTTCCATATTTCATTCCATAATCAACATTGGTGTTAGTAATCCCTTCCCAGTGGTAAAAATATAAATAATGATACCTGGAATACTTCCCGGTTAAAATGCTACATCGGTATTAATCTGTGCGCTTGCAGATCTCATTTATTATTTATCCAGAAGAGCAATTGCATATTTCAATACCGCGTCTCTCTTGTCATGCTGGGGATGACAACTTGGCTTAAGTGGCATGAGGGATAGGTTCGGCATTTTTGGCGCCGTTATCAGAATTAGAAAACTAAGTCTACTTTTGGTAATGATGTTAAGAATGCCCAACAAGCATTTTTGGCGCCGTTGCCGAGGAAGGTTGATTTACTAATAAGGAATGAATACGGAATAGTGAGTCATCATTCGCATCACTAATATGATTGAGATCATCAATTCTCTCATACAGCTATATCCCTGTATTTTGTTATTTTCATTATTTTATGCAGGGTGATGTATGAATAGAAGACATCTTCCAGAAAATTTTGTTGATGACCCCGAAGCGTTAATCAGAAAAACAAGAGCCAAGCTCAAGAAGACATCGTCAACACTTCAGCGCGAAGCTTCATCCAATCAAGAAGACCGCCGATGTTTCATCCGAAACTTGTCGACAGAGTTCGAAGCCGTGGCGAGCAAGTCGATCCGTGAGTTTTCAGCTCCCACCACAGACAACATCCGCACTGGACCTGCTGTGGAGATCGACCGCAACTTTGAACTCAAGCCTGGGCTCATCAACATGGTGCAAGCCAACCAGTTCTGTGGGAAGGCGCACGAAGACGCTAGTGCTCATCTCCAACACTTCTTGGAGATTTGCAGCACATTCACTATGTCAGAAGTTCCCAGAGACGCCATACTACTTTGCCTCTTCCCATTCTCACTGTTGGGGAGAGCGAAGCAGTGGTTCTATGCAACGAAGGAGAAGAATACTACGTGGGCACTCTGCTCCATGAACTTTCTGGCCAAGTTCTTTCCCATGGGCAAGACCAATGCTCTCCGTGGGAAGATTACAAGTTTTCAGCAACAACATGATGAATCCATTCCAGAGGCATGGGAGCGCTTCCAAGATTACATCCTAGAATGTCCCCATCATGGAATGGAGAGCTGGCTGCTGATGTAGACATTTTATCATGGGCTCGGTAATAGCGCCCGTGAAACCATGGATGCTGCGGCTGGAGGAGCATTCCTGTCACTCACCATACCACAAGCCACAGCTCTTGTGGAGAAGATGGCGTCCAACCAAGGTTGGAACGAAGAGAGGACCCAGACACGCAAGAAGGGTGGAGGTATGCACCAGCTCAAGGAGGTAGACATGTTGTCTGCAAAGCTGGACCTGCTCATGAAGAAGCTCGATGACAAAGCTGGAGATAAGAAAGAAGTCATGCACGTCTACGACTCTCACATGACTTGTAAGGAGTGTGGAGATACTGGACACTCAGGCAATCACTGCCCTGAGGTGCATGAGGACGTGAACTACATCAACAACAACAACAACAACTATTACAACCGTCCTCAGCAAAATCAAGGTTGGAATCAACAAAGGCCTAACTACTCAGGTAACTACTCAGGTAATTATCAAGGTAACAATTCTTACAACAATAATAATAATTTTCCACCTTTGAGAGAGTTAGTGTCTAATCAAGGAAAGCTAATGGATAACCTGTCTAAGAAATTGGCATCTAATGATAAAATGCTAGAAAATATAAATAATAGAATGGATAATTTTTCTACTGCCATCAAGAATCAAATTAGCTTTAATAAAATGATTGAATCTCAATTAAATCAAATAGCTGCTGCTCTTCCTGCTCCTAACCCCGGTATACCATCACAACCGGAAGGATTAGAATCTGCAAATCTTGTAGACATGTTTGATGCAGGTAACTACTGGAGTAACCCCGTTGTGGAAGTACATAATGACCTTCTGCCGGTCAAGAGAGGCAATCCAGGACGCCCCGTCATCCCGATCTCCATCGGCATGGTGGACTTCCCAGAAGCACTCTGCGACTTTGGCTCCAGCGTCAACATTATGCCCAGGGTACTCTACGAAAAATTCTTTACACGTCCTTTATTAGAAACAACCATGTGTTTGCAGCTTGCAGATCGTACACTGAGCTTCCCAAAAGGAATATTGAAGAACATATGTGTCCGAGTTGGTACCTCGTACGTCCTAGCAGATTTCGTGGTGATAGAGACCGGTGCTGATGAGAGGTCACCCGTCATCTTGGGGAGGCCATTCCTGAACACCTCGGGAGCTGTCATCTACGCCAGTGCTGCAAAGATCAACTTCAACATCAAGGGGAGGAAGGAGACGTTTTCCTTCAAGAACAAGACTGCAGAAATCCCAGAGCAACCCCAATATGAACCAAGGAAGAGGACCAACAGGAGGAACAAGCAGAACAAGAACAAGAAACAAGTGTGGACCGAATCAGCTAATATGGTCACTGCAATTCACGGAGGACAAGATCGTCGACTCAAGTCGCCTTTCCTGATCAAGAAGGACGACCCTGGTGTTCCAAGCATCGAGTGCTCAATCAATGGATACTCCTTTCAAACGACACTCTGCGACACCAGATCGGGCGTCAACATAATGGCCGCAGTCACCTATCAGCTCCTGTACGGAACCATGCCCCTAAAACCGACATACGTTCAGCTCCAGATGGCAGACCAGACATTCTGAAAGGTTGAAGGTATAGTGACTGATGTCCCTGTCAAAATAAACGATCATTTTGTCCATACAGATTTTCAGGTCATTGACATGGGAGAAGACGAGTACGATCCACCTATCATCCTTGGAAGACCGTTCCTCAGCACCGTCAAAGCAATCATCTACATTGGAACCGGAGAAGTCCACATGCACTTCCCCTCTGAGAAGGTACGCCGCTACTTTAATGACCCTAACTATATAGTTGAAGATTCTAAGCAGGTCAGGACAAGAAGAAGGCGACGCAACCGCAATCAGAGGAAGCAAATCATCAAGGACGGATGGGCAGATTATGAAGGAGAGGTAGTAAGGTCTGAGGATATACAGCTGGAACAGGAGATCGTAGCACCAAATCAGGTGTGGAGAGAGAAGATAGTTGTACAAGAAGAGGAGGCGCTGCCGGAACCGCCGTCTACGCCATCCAGCGAATCCCAGGATGACTAAGAATACAAAGAGTCCCGTTCGGAGGACTTTAAAACACCGAACACCGTGCCAAGAGGTAAACTTGGTAGTTATCACTTTCCCTTCTTCTTTTATTTACTTTTTCTCAAAATAGCTAGTTCAGTTAATCATGTTCATACTATCTTAAAAAGAAAATAAAAATGTTAAAACCAGTAAGCCCCATGTGAGTATACGAGTGGCATAAAACCCATAAGTACATTCACTGTGGTGGCATAAAAAATAAAAATATTTTTCTGCTCCATAAAAATGAAAATACAAAAAAAATAAAATTGTGATCCTACAAAAGAGAGTAACACTTATTGAGGAAGCTCAACATGATAAAGGCTAGATATTTATGCTAACACTTAACCAGTTCCACAAAGCTTTGTTGTCTATTTGAGCTACATAGAAATTCAAGGATCAAGAAGACTAACAGACGGAGGACATCCTAATCGCTGTCAGGGTTCTGCCGACATTCAAATACACCTCTGCCACCTGCTAGCTACATCAGAAGAAATTACGTCAAAATCCAGCTTGGGGGAGAGCACCCCCATTTATCCAGCTAAGTATTTCTATCTATATTTATACTATATTAAAATAATAAAAAGATACATAATCAGGAAAACCCAGATAAAGATTTTGTGCTTATATATATATATATATCTTTGCTTAGTTTGCTTAATAAATAAATAAAGTAGCTATGCTAAACTGAATCTTAATAAAACTCTAGCATGGATATGATGAATAGTTGCTCTGCCTAGTTTTCAAATTTGAAGCTCCCTCTCAAGTTTAGACATAACTGTTATAATTTAAAGCTTGCTCTAAACCTAAACTTGTGGGAAGAGAACCTGATCTAAAATCTAAGTCGTTAACGGATATGATATGGGAAGGTTGAGCTGTTGTTTATCTGTTCCTAGAGATGCTAGAATTCTAGAGAATTGTATCTTTGAAAATCTTTAAAATGTTGCATGATGAGTTCCTGTATGATGAGAGTTTAAATTCTTACCACAGCCATATATACATACTTGCTAGACTTTGAGCCACACATTTACTTTTTACTGCTTATGAGCATTGAGTGTGGTCAAGCTGTGTAGACCCTTAGGAGCTTGTCATGCGGTTAAAATCAAGATGCACTTGCACGTTCACTCATACATGCTGCTTCTACTTTGGGAGTACGCATCCACATACATCCACTCATTTCCATCTCCAGATTCACCCAAAATTATTCTACTCCTATCCAGGAGAGAATAGCCAAAAACATTCTCCTATTCATGTTTTTCCCTGTGAAATAAATGCTCAAGTTATCTTGGTTACTACCACTTGCTATATTATTCTGGGAAGATGAGTGCTCTGAAAAAAAAAGAAAAAGAGGAAACGAGGAAATAAAAAGGGGCAAGTGCCCGGAACCTCGAAAAAGAAAAAGATACGAGGAAATAAAAAGGGGCAAGTGCCCGGAACCTCGAAGAAAAGAAAAAGTGAGATGAGAGGTAAAAATGGACAAGTGTCCGACAGTAGAATTAGGGGTACAAGATACCCACCTGAGAGGAAAGAAAAAAAGAAAATATAGAGCATCTCATTCTCCTCAAAAAGCTTCAAAGAGCAAGAAAGGTATGTATCCCCTCAAAAGAGCAAAAGTAGAATTAGACTTTCACCACTGTTGTCACCATCACCATACACCATTCATTCGCCACACATGCACATCTTGATTTGACTTATTGACTTGTTTCTCTGGATCCATGGTTTGACTATGCAATAAATGTCTTGTAAGTATGTATACTTTATCTCCCACCAATAAGCTCCAGATATCAAAGCCTTATTAGAGTAGGATGAGAGAAAAGGCATATATCATCACTGCCTTGGTAAGGATCCAGAAATACCACAAAAGAGAGATCTGAGAGAGTCATACAAAGGAATCTCTGAGTTTTATTTGAAAATCTGCAAAAAACTCCAAAGCTATAGCTGATCAAGAATAAGAGACATGGCGCTTGACTAGACTGTTCTATCTTTTAACTACTCAAGACATAGGTGACGGTTGCAAGCCCCATGGTGAGAGGTAAAATGAGTAAGTTTTAAGTCTTGACAGTTTACTCTAACTCAGAGACGAGACCTTTTTTGAAAGCATGTGTACCGTCAAAGTTCTAAGGCATTACAGCAACTTCTGATCCATCACTGAGTCTATCCTTGCTCAGGGACGAGCAAGAGGTAAGCTTGGGGGAGTTTGTTGACGGTCCTTAAGTACCAAATATAATCATCAAATAAATAAAGAAAAGGATCCAAATGCAACCAACACCGAGACATAGGGTTTTATCTGACAGAATTCCACGAGTTTTGGTGTTTGTCTATTTCTGCAGGGGGTTATCAGGAAAGATGGAGGAAAGGCCCACACGTCGGGTTTACATAGAGATATTAACGTGTGCGGCAATTATCCAACATCTAGAAGAGTCCAGAAGCCATGGGAACGAGCGGGAGGCCGAGCGGGCCCGGGGGCTGGGCGCCCTCCCTCCCCCCTTGGGCGCCCGCCCAGGTCTCAGGGCCAATCAGCGTCCGTCTCGCAGATCATGCTCCACCGACCTAAGGGATTAAGGAAAACCGTGCGATTAAGGTCGGTTTGATCCGACGGCCCACGTTCATTTGGAGGGGCTATATAAGCAGGCCCCCTGGCCCCTGGAGGATTCATTCCCTCATTCTCTGAAACCCTAATTCATTCATCAGGAGGAGAGTCTCTGATCAAGCCCTAGAGCCACCACATCAACTAGATCTCTAGTTTAGCATAGCTACATAGGATTAGAACTAGAAGGAGTCAATCTTCGATTGGTTTCCGGATCTGTCAAGAGGATTCTTGGTAATTCCTCTATTGTTCTTCATTTGTTCATCATTGTTCTTCAATATTATGGATACAACTTTGTTCTATTTCAATATATTGATTATGACTTTACTCTACTTGTTTATATTTTCAATTATATCGTTCTTAGTTTATCATAGTTATATGCTTGGCTTAGTTAGATTGGAATTATATACATGTTTAGGATCGTATAGCATTTATCTATGTGTACAGTGGGTAAATGATAAGTATTGTGTAGGCGTGGTGCCTATACCGTATTTATCTGCGATTGTACCCTATATGCCGGATTGCGGGGTAGTTCGCGATAGTGACAGCTTCGTTGATTCTTATATAGTCCCCCTCCAGTGTATAGGGCAGGCAGAGCAACATTATTATAGGGGAGTGATTGCTATGTTTCTCATCTTCCTTGATAATATCACTATGCATGGGCGTAGTCCTTTCTCGCAATGATTGCCAAGTATAATTGCACTAACTATGATATGCTAGACATTATAGTTAAGAATAACTAAGGAAATATTCTTGTAGTTCATCCTAATCCCATGCTAATGACTTGCTGGAATATCTGTTGAGGTGCTTATCATTATTATATGTAGCTAGTTATGCTGATCAGATTAGTTATCTTTGTCACCATTCATACTTTATCTATATTTTATGTGACATTTATCCCTGTATGCAAGAGATAGATGAATGCTCTCTATTACACATGCAATGATAGATACTCAGTTCCATATTTCATTCCATAATCAACATTGGTGTTAGTAATCCCTTCCCAGTGGTAAAAATATAAATAACGATACCTGGAATACTTCCCGGTTAAAATGCTACATCAGTATTAATCTGTGCGCTTGCAGATCTCATTTATTATTTATCCAGAAGAGCATTTGCATATTTCAATACCGCGTCTCTCATGTCATGCTGGGGATGACAGCTTGGCTTAAGTGGCATGAGGGATAGGTTCGGCATTTTTGGCTCCGTTATCAGAATTAGAAAACTAAGTCTACTTTTGGTAATGACGTTAAGAATGCCCAACACACCATTACTTGTTCTTCCTGATTTCACCCAAACTTTTGAAGTAGAATGTGATGCTAGTGGAATTGGGATAGGAGGAGTTTTAATGCAACATGGAAAACCTGTAGCATATTTTAGTGAAAAATTGGGAGGAGCTCAACTGAACTATTCTGTGTATGACAAAGAATTGTATGCGTTGGTACGTGTGCTTGAAACATGGCAGCACTACTTATGGCAAAAAGAGTTTGTTATTCATTCTGATCATGAAGCTCTGAAGTACTTGAAGGGCCAAGCTAAGTTGAATCGTCATCATGCCAAATGGGTTGAGTTCATCGAAACATTTCCCTACATTGTGAAATATAAGAAAGGTAAGGACAATGTGGTTGCTGATGCTCTTTCTCAAAAGAGTGTGTTGTTGAACCAACTTGAGGTAAAGGTTTTGGGTCTTGAAAGTGTAAAAGATATGTATAAAAGTGATCTTGAGTTTTCGGGACCATATAATCAATGCAAAGATGGAAAGGGTTGGGAAAAATATCACATACATGATGGATTTCTGTTTAGGACTAACCAGCTTTGTGTTCCAAATTCTTCGGTTAGATTGCTTTTAATGCAGGAGTCACATGGAGGTGGACTAAAGGGTCATTTTGGACAAAAGAAAACTTACGAGCTGCTACATGATCATTTCTATTGGCCCAAGATGAAAAGAGATGTCATCCGATTTGTGGAGCGATGCGTCACCTGTCACTAAGCTAAGTAAAAACTGAACCCTCATGGTTTATACACTCCTTTGCCTACACCTAATATTCCTTGGGAAGACATAAGCATGGATTTTATTTTAGGATTACCTAGAACTCAGAGAGGAAAGGATTCTATATTCGTTGTGGTTGATAGATTTTCAAAGATGGCTCATTTTATCCCTTGTAACAAGAGCGACGATGCTTCACATGTTGCTAATTTATTTTTCAAGGAAATTGTGAGGTTACATGGAATGCCCAGGACCATTGTGTCAGATCATGATGTCAAGTTCGTGAGCTATTTCTCAAAAACGTTATGGACAAAACTTGGAACAAAGCGTCTGTTCTCCACCACTTGTCACCCTCAAACTGATGGACAAACTGAAGTGGTGAATCGAACGTTGTCAATGTTGTTGCGAACCATGGTGAAAAAGAACCTGAAGGATTGGGAGGACTGCTTGCCTCATGTGGAATTCGCTTACAACAGGGCCGTGCACTCTTCCATTGTATATGGGTTCAAACCCATTGCTCCGATAGATTTGTTGCCTCTTCCATTGCAGGAAAGAACCAATATGGAAGCCTCAAGCGTGCTGCATATGTAAACAAGATACATGAGAAAACCAAGGAGGTAATCGAACTCAAGGCGACACGTAAGGCTGCAAGTATGAACAAACATAGAAAGAAAGTGTTGTTCGAACCAGGAGACTTGGTGTGGATCCACTTGCACAAGGATCGCTTTCCTGATAAGCGCAAATCCAAGTTGATGCCACGAGGAGATGGTCCATTTCGTGTTCTTGCCAAGATCAATGATAATGCATACAAGATAGATCTTCCAGCAAGTTATGGCGTGAGCAACACCTTCAATGTTGCTGACTTATTGCCATTCACAAGTGAAGACATTTCAGAGTCGAGGACAACTCCTTTTCAAGGAGGGGAGGATGATATGACCCCACCGACCACGACCACCTCACCGACCAGCACATTGACCTCACCGACCAACAAGATGTTACAAGCTCCGAGTCAAACTACACCAGCTCAAGTCTTCGATGGACCGATTACACGTAGCCGAGCAAAGAAGCTACAACAAGAGGTGCACACGCTACTTTGTGAAATTCATTTTAATATTAATGAGAATTATATACTACCTAAGTCGTATACATTGCTATTGCTCAGGTTTACCAAGGAGGAAGACAAGAACACACAAAGAATTGATTACAATGGAACTCCACACTCCGACCAGTCCAGTCCAGCAGAACCGTTGAAAAGAATTAGTCATATCTTTTGATTCACAAAAGCTATGAAGGCCCATGAGTACATTTTGGAAAGCTTATGAAGTCTAGTTTCCAATGAAATAAGCCTCGACCAGTTTGGAGTTTTCCTCTTGGCTGCTGACCAGATTTAGTGCATACTGGTCAGCTGGTGGATAGACTACATGTTGTCCAACTTGCCGTGCAAAACTCTACCAATCTACGAAACTTCATAGTGCATGCTGCACATGGTGTGAAAGCTTATCAAGTTAACGTTCCAACGCAACTGACAGTGCATCATTTGGACTTTCTTAGGTGGAGTTATTGCCAAAACATTGAAGACTGCTCTGAAGCTCAACAGTCACGCGGGATTAACTCAGAAGCCCTTTCATGGAAGCCTGTTCACATACTCTATCTTTTCATTTCCTATTTGTATTTATACCTATCTAGGAGGGCTGTTCCTAGTATAAATATGTCATTGCTTCATAGCAATCACAGACTTTTGATAATCGAAATACAGAACCCCTTTGTTCAGCTGTGTGCTAACAAACTTTAAGAGTGAATCTCTACCCCTTTGCTCTTGTGATTTCCTTCGCGGATTTACAGAAGCGGCGGCGTCATCCGCTCCCAATTGGTGCTCCTACTCCCTTCAAGGTTTGCCTTGATTGATTGTAGGCTGTGTTGGTTGGTTATTTGAGAGTGTGGTTGGGCGAATCCTCGATTCAGGTTGCCGGTTAAAGACGGTGGTTGGCTTCGAGTTTTATTTGTCAGGTTGCACTAGTTATCGCTGCTTGCAACAAGTTATCTGGCTGTTCTATAGCTAGTTATCTGGAGATTGATCCTACGTCATGAAGATCGGGACAACGAGTTGCATCACATGAACTCCAGCTGCTCCTCTGTGACAGAAAGAAGAGAAGAAAGTGCAAATCCTCCAGAGGGGTTAGCAGAAGAGCCAGAAAGCAAAGCCATCGACGGGCCAGAAGGATTTTCAGAAGAAGCCCTCGCCATGGCATCAATCTCACTGGACTTGAGCTTACTGAAGAGCTCGTCGCATGTGAGGGTGTCATAGTTAGGTGATTCGATGATCGCCTGAACCTTTGAGTCCCACACCGACCGATCAAGAGTATGCAAAAATTGCAAAGCTCTCTCATGATCGTCGAAAGGCAACAGCTCCTTGTTAGCCCTCATCCTGTTGACAATCACCTGAAAGCGAGCGAATAAACTTTCTATGCTCTCGCCAGGCAGATGTCGAAAGTTCTCATACTCTCGTTTGAACGACTCGTAGAGACGAGTTTTGACTTGAGTGGTTCCCTCATGGAAGCGCATGAGGGTAGCCCAAATCTCCCGAGCCGTAGAGAGGTGAGAAACGCGATCAAACTCCGTCATGCTCAAACATGAGAAAAGAGCATTACGGGTTCGGCTATTGGCATCCTGCTCATCAATCTGATGCTAAGTAGCACAAGCAGCCAAGACCACGTAATCGGTAGAGTTGCAAATATCCCAGATGGAAGCACCCAAACTCTGCAGATAGGCCGACATGCGTACCTTCGAATACGCATAGTTCGTCCCATCGAAAAACGGCGGTTTGCCTACGCTGCGATCCATGTCACCTTTTGTGGATCTGGAACCGGCTAAGGTGGAAGATCCTTAACCTGCTCCAATACCAATTGAAGGACCGGAAGTGCTACCAGAAAGCGACCAGAGGAGGGGTGAAAGGGAGCTTCAAATTTCTTTTCAGAAACTTGTTGCCACTGTCCCGAGAATCAACCCCAAGAGCAAACCCTAGAGCTTGCAAGTGTCCACGACCCTAGATGTAGGGTGGATGCTTCCAAGAAGCACAGCGAGACACTACACAACTCTAGAAACCCAACGCAAAAGCCGGAAATCAAAACCGACAACGAACGAACGAACTGCGAACGAAACAGCGCAGAAACACCTGCATCGGACGCTGTCCTGCATCCGATGGTTAGGCGTCGGATGCTTCCGATGCAAAATCAACAAGTCTGGGACCTTACTGGACTGGCATCGGATGCTGACTACAGTGAAGCCCTAGCGTCCGATGCTAGACCCCCGGTGCGTCCGATGGCAACGGACGCTCCGATGGTCAACGTTCGATGCTCCTTTAAAAACACTGTCAGATAACACGTGGCATCGGATGCATCAGCTGATATGAACTCAGCGTCCGACGGTCACGACCAGAGCGTCCGATGCCCCCGAAACTGCACTGTTCTTCCGCGGATTTAACCCGATCTCCTCTGAATCAAAAGCTCTGAGGCTTAGACTTGGTATGAGGAGTTCTTAGGAGGTTAGTGAGCTATCCCAAAGAGATCTTGGCTCGAACCTAACTCCAAATCGGTGAATCGGAAGAATTGGGGGCAAAAGGAGCAAAACTCGATCTAAAAAGAAAATCGACCGATCTACTAGCTCGTGAGGTTAAGGAAGAATTGCTTCGGTAGAAAGATGCACCTCACGACCTAGAACAACTCAGTTCAAATGGAATCACAAAAGACGCACTGAGTGAAGAGATCGATCAACGGGAAAATCATGTAGAAAAGTAACCCGCGAAGAACACCATCAAAACGCGAATCACAACCACGAATTTGCAACCATGTGGCTACCACACGCTACAATAGTGAGATTACGGTCTCACTTCCTCAAAATCTCACGAACACAGAGGTATGATTTTCTTCTCTATGGATCTCAGTAGCTACAGCAGGGAATAGGGAGAGCAGGAAACCCTAGAAGCAAAGAGCAAATGACTGAAAGAGTACTGAGATAGTATGGGAGGTGGGTGTCTCCCTCTACTTATCCTAATTCTATTTCCCACTCTACCCCTAACTAATTACAGAGCGAACCAGCTAAACCCTAGGGTTATTCTGGACCAACTTGTGGTAGGTGGTGATCCGACGGCCACGCCCGCACAACTGGTAGCGTTGCCTCGACGCAACCTCACCGATTGCCGCCACGTGCCGCCACCGCTCTGCTTGTCCTTTTCTCGGACTTTGCCCCCAGTTTTGTGGCCCAAACTGGGAAACCAGCCTTGACGACCAACCCCCGGTTTTGAGGCCCAAACCGGGAAACCAGCCGTCCATCACCTGAGTTTTGTGGCCCAAACTCAGAAACCCGCAGCGCCCAGGTTTTGAGGCCCAAACCTGGAAACCGTCCTCAGCCCGAGTTTTATGGCCCAAACTCAGAAACCATCAGCGCCCAGGTTTTGAGGCCCAAACCTGAAAACCGTCCACCGGTGGTTTTTCTGTGGCTCAACCACCAAACCGGGCCGTAGAGAGGATTCCCCGCCTGTGCACCCCATCCACCGACACGTGTCCCCAGGTCCTCGACCTGAGCAACACCATGTCCGCAAGTCTCCGCTCGTCGCTGTCCCAGGCTGTCAGCCACCACAGCTGATCCTCAAGCCACCGGTCCCTCAGTCCAAGCCTCACGTCCGCCCTTCGCCACTCCCGGTCCGTCGGCATGGCACGTCTCTACTTGACCTTAACCTTGCCATCGATCACTGTATCCGTGCTCGACACCTGCACAACACAAGCCAAAGAACATACGCATAATCCCAGTTGACAATCACTCATCACTCGAGACTCGGCATACACCCATGTATCCGCACAAGAAAGCAAGGAGAAAAATGCGATTGGAAATATAGCATGCAGTGTTAATAGCCTCAGCCCAATACCGCCTAGGAGTCCTATGCTCATCGAGCATCGTCCTGGCCATCTCTACAAGGGTCCAATTATTCCTCTCTACAACACAATTTTGTGGCGGTGTGTAGGGGAAAGAAAAATGATGCTCTAAACCCAAAGAGTTACAAAACTTCTCAAAATCTGAGTTTTTAAACTCGGAACCATTATCGCTACGAATAGCTCTCATTGAGTTCTTAGGGAACTCGTTCTGAAGTCGCAAAATCAGATTGCAAGTAAAAACAAAAGTCTTAGTTTTCTTAGCTAAAAAGAAAACCCACGAATATCTCAAAAAATCGTCAACAACAACAAGCACATACCACTTCCCACCAACCGAGCTCACCCGAGCCAGACCGAAAAGGTCCATATGCAAAAGCTCTCCAGGGCGCTTGGTCATAACCTGATTTACTGGATGGTGGGGAACGGCTACCATTTTCCCATGTCTACAAGAATGGCAAACAAGATCCTTCTCCATGCACAACTTGGGTAATCCTCGGATTAAGCCTAGTGAACTAAGCCTTGCAATCAAGTCGAAGCTCAGGTGACCTAGTCTCCTATGCCACTTCCAAAGATCAGAGGAGGAAGGTCCAGCCACAAGACAACGAGAAATTCCAAATGATTCTGAGAAATTCGCACGAAAGACTTTCCCAAAGGGCGAAATCAAACACACAAGATTGCCCTGAGGATCTAAAATACGACTGAGATTCGGCTTAAAACAAATCTCATAGTCATTATCAAAGAGTTGCGAAACAGAAAGAAGGTTAAAATGCAAGTTAGAAACAAGAGCAACATCACAAAACAAAGTGCTCATTAACTCGCACTGACCCACGAGACAACACATTACCTTTGCTATTGTCGTCGAAGGTGATAAATTCCTTTCTGGCAACTGGACTAAGACTGGAGAACCACTTGGCGTTTCCGGTCATACAGTCCGTCTGGCCCTTGCGACGCTTTGTTTCCTGTGCCTAGACGTCTTTTCGTCTCCTCGAAAACCGTGTACAGTCCGCCTGGCCCTTGTGACATTTTGTTTCCCGTGCCTAGACGTCTTTTCGTCTCCTCGAAAATTGTGTATGTTTTGTCGGGCCCTTGCGCGTATATAAGCGGGTGTTGTCAAAAAGCTTTCCTGGCGCTTTGAATCATCTTCATCCCGTCGTTGCTTGCTGGTGCTTCGCACTCACTGATTGGAGCGCTCGGTGCCTTTTTTGCTGCGCGTAGCTTTCGCCCTGGTATGCTCTTTTATACCTTTATGTTTCATTTCGCCTTGCACGTGTTTTTGGGCAGTTGCTTTTTCTCCTTTTTTCTCCTTTCGCATGCATCCTTGTTTATTCGTGCTTCATCGCCGTGTTAGATGGCGTCTTCCACTTCCACGTCGTCTTCCAGCTCCTCTAGCTAAAGCAGCGGAGCTCCGGGGTCCTCGCACCGTGAATGTAGTGCGGACATATCCATCGGGTCTGGGGAGGCTCCGCGGGTTCCAGAGCACGGTGGCAGCTTGTCTGACGACGGTGACTCGGGTTTGGTGTCGCTTCCTACCGATTGTTCATTTTATCTTGGTGCTTCGTGAATATCGTCTACCGCGCTGCATGCCTTGATCGATAATGGTCCTTTGCGAAGGGATCACCTTGGTAGCTGTCGTGTCTCTGGAGATGAAGAGGTTCCCATTCCGCGACCTTATGAAGCTATTGTGTTTCGCGATTACTTTGCTGCGGGACTGGACTTTCCGCTTGAGGGATTTGTTGTGGATGTCCTTTCTGGGTTCAAGATCCAGCTGCACCAGTTGACCCCGAATGCAATTGTCAGACTTGGTGTTTTCGCGATGGCTATGAAGATGCTCGGTTGTACGCCTCGGGCTGACGTTTTCGTACGATTCTGTGACATTCATCGGCGGATGACGAAAGTGGATGACCCTTTTTTGGGGAACAAGTTGCCCAGCGAGATTGGCTGTGTTAACTTCGTTCCATGGAAGACCCGAGGCAGTGTTTCGATTTTGCTTACCTATCGGAATAAATGGCCGGATTGGAGTCACTTTTGGTTCTACTACCGAGTTTGCTCTGACGACACGGTTGTCGCTGAGCTGGGCAAGGGGAAGAGAAAGGCTTCGCCACTTGTCTCAGTTTTGGAAAGATACCCCAGCAAGCGCCTTCCGCCTGTTGCCTTGAACGATGAGGAGTGCATTCGCTACGGGGACGCATTCACGCTTACCGCTCGGTTTCAAATAAGTTGGGACCTTGTTGACGAGTGGATGGCGATTGGAGTGAATCCGCTCTGCAGCAAGATTTCTTTCGAGGGTTTCGCTGACCGAGATGGTTACCGAGGACCCCTCCGGTTGCTTGAGAGGCCTAGCAACTTCCCTGACGATGTGTCTTATTTGAAGCACATTGAAGGTGAGGCGAGGAAGATTTGTGTACCGTATCTTCGTAAGGAAAGCGAATTTCAGCTTTGCAATCTTGGTCAAAGCCATCGCTTGAACCGTGCATTTGATGCTATGGGGGTCAAGTTTAGTGAAAGACCCCTGCTAGATGAAAGTAAGGAGGAGGAAGAGGTATCAAAGGCGAAAGGGAAAGGCCCTGCTCACCCACGAGGCCGTAGAGGCGTGGTACCTAGGCTCAAAGCTTCGGAAGTTGGCGATATTCGCATAGGGCGCTTGATTGCTAAGCCCCTGCAAGTGAGCCAGGGGTCTTCCTGGACTCGATTCCCGACGTTGATCTGTTTGATCACCCTAGGGTGGTTAGTTTTCGCATCTCCTGTCACTAATGGGTTTTCGCGTTACTTGCCTTTTTATGGTTCATTTTGTTTTGGCTTTTTGCTCTAAGTTCACCCTACTTTTGTCACATTTGCAGAGTGTATTACAGACTGCGGAGATGGCCCCGAAGAAGTCAAACGTGCAACTTTGGCACTCGGCTTTTGATGATGATGCCTCTATCGCCGACCTCCCCACATTTGCCAAGCCTGGCTCGCGGAAGGCGCCGCGTCCATCGGAGCCGGCGGACCGACAGGCGAAAAAGCAAAAAACTCAACACCCCGAGACTTTGGCTCGGGTGGCCAGCGATAGGGAGGTCGTTGGAGACAAGGGGTCTGGCTCCTCGAGGATGCCTGCTCCCGCAGCCGTTGACAAGGGTAAGTCTTGTTTTTGGGGTGGATGCATTCGCTTGATACAGGATATGGTGGATGGGCAACTTCTCGGCCATGGACGGTTGATTCTTGATGCAGCTCCGTTGGACTACGAAAACCCCCGCTTTTATACTGGGTTGAGCTCGTCGAGCGAAACGGACGACGCGAGGGAAGAATCTTATCGCATTGCTCGTCCTTTGGGTGCAGCCTCAGACGCTCAGCTCACCTGCCGTATAGACTACCGCCGAGCTGGGGTTCTGCCTAGCGAAAGTGAAGAGGCGACAAAATTTGTGGATTTCTCACAGAAGGCGGTCGTTGCTCCGGAGATTGAAAGGGATCTCCATAAAGTTAGTAGTGTGAAGCTTAATGACGTGTTGTCTTTTCATCTGGCCAGCGTAAGTGTCGAGTTTCCATGTAAGTTTTGCAATCTGTTTCCCCTTTGACTGGCTTGTGACGCCACACTTGCTTTTGTTTTCTTTTTCAATGTTCGCAGGTTGCTGTCATCGCTCGATGTCATAACCGCCAGAGCAAACTGTACATTCGCAAGCCTGAGCAGAGCCGACAAGACAAAGAGGATCAGGTCAAGAGCCTCGCTGCTGAGCTGGAGGTGTAGACGAAAAGGGCTGAGGACGAGAAAACCTCCCGAAAGGTGAGTCAACAGGAGCTTGAAAACTTCAAGAATGAATTATCATGACTGCGGTCCGCGCGGGCCGATAGGGAGAGGGCGCTTTTGGCCTCGATGACCAGCGTTGTGTCGCGCTTTCACGAGTGCCTCTGTAGCATCGGGGTTGAAGCGGAAGGTCCGGCCGGGGACAATGTTGATGTCCTCATTGGATGGATATGCTCGGAGAAGGATTCGCTAGAGGGGCACATGGCCCTCGGCCGCGACTATGCTGCGGTTACCGGCATCAAGGCTATCGGTCATAGTCTTGTAGATGTCGGCTGTACCCACATCTCTGACCTTCCTGTTAAGGAGGTGGACTACTACTGGCGTACTCCCAAAGCGGTGATGGTGCTCGGGAAAAGGTTTTTTGACGAGTTTTAGCTGGCAGGCGGGAACGATATGTCCCTCATGCAGGCGGCAGTGGCACGCGACAAGGTGATTTTGATTTCGCTTGATTTTTTGAGACTTGTTTGGCACTATGTTTCTTGCTGCGATTGAAGTGGATGACGACTTTCCTTGTTCGCAGACCCCGGAGGAGAAGGCCCGCATCAAGCATGCCTTTTCGGATTTCATCTCCGAGTGGCGGTCATGCGAAGCTAAACCGGATGATGAGGGGACTCCCCGTCGTTCGAATGAGGAAATTCCTGAAAGCTCGGCTGCAGCTGCCGCTCGCGACGGAAACGGCGCACAAGATGCAGTAGACGAATGAATAGGCCATGTTTTCTTTCTGGGAGTTGGTTGTATCCATAAAGGCTACCGTTGTTTTGTAACCTTTGAACTTAAGCTGGATTGTTGTATTGAACAAGAAGCGGATGCGGGAACGCCGGACGTTCTCGACATTTGCCCGTTAATGATTAGATCCTGTGACCTTTGTATTGGAGGTGACTTGTGGAGGAGCTTTCGCTCTAGGTTTTCGTCGGCGTCTCTTTCGTCTTATTTGAAAAACGCGCCAAGAAGATTAAGCGCACGGAAGAGCACTTGCAAGCTTTTTATGACAATTTTGACCACCGTGAACTTGAGGCCAGGCGAAAGAGGCTCCAGGTTTCATGCGCACCGTCGTCTTTGGACGACGGCTCGTCTGTTAAATTGGAGCCTGAAGACTATGCCTTCTCGCTGGATGAACGCTAATATAGCATGTTCCTTGGGGCGCAGAAATAATTCGTGCATCCGTCATATGCTTGGTCGCACTGTACAAACCAATTCTTGAATAAAGAGAGGGTGGATTGCTGAATGTGTCTCTTGTGAGTTCTTCGGGAGTCGGTGATTGCTTTCTCGAAACACGCTCTCTCTTTTTTGTTCGTCTGACTCTCAGTCATTGTTCGATCGGAGATGGGAAGATGCCCGCCCCCACGCTCTTAGTCGCGGGGCGGTAGCCTTCGCGCGATGGGTCTTTCGTTGCGAGCCCCTCGGCCGGTAGTTGGAAAATGCCCGCCCCCACACTCTTAGTCGAGGGGCGGTAGCATTCGCGCTAGGGTGCATTCGTTGCGAGCCCCTCGGCCGGTAGTTGGAAGACGCCCGCCCCCACACTCTTAGTCGAGGGGCGGTAACATTCACGCGAGGGTGCTTTAGTTACGAGCCCCTCGACCGGTAATTGAGAAACGCCCGCCCCCACACTCTTAGTCGAGGGGTGGTAGCATTCGCGCGAGGGTGCTTTCGTTGCGAGCCCCTCGGCCGGTAGTTGGAAAGCGCCTACCCCCACACTCTTAGTCGAGGGGGCGGTAGCATTCGCGCGAGGGTACTTTCGTTACGAGCCCCTCGACCGGTAATTAAGAAATGCCCGCCCCCACACTCATACTCGAGGGGCGGTAGCATTCGCGCGAGGGTGCTTTAGTTGCGAGCCCCTCGGTCGGTAGTTGGAAAGCGCCCGCCCCCACAATCTTAGTCGAGGGGGCGGTAGCATTCGCGCGAGGGTGCTTTCGTTACGAGTGTTGATGGTGCTTAAAGCATCATTTCACTATCAACATTTCACCCAAAACCATGGTAAAATAACATAAAAAGTAGAAGATTTGGTTTATAACTAACTTATTTCCACATGTGCATAGTTTCTTATCTTAATGCAGGAAATGATGGAATTTGGGCCAAACAAGTATACCAGGAGCAAGGCCAAGCAACTCTGGCCCATTTGGGCCTGAGTAGGGTGGCGGCCGCCACCTATTACTAGCGGCCGCTAGGTCCATCTTGCCCAAAGTGGCCCAGGCCACGTCATTGATCCTTGGGACTCACCTCAAGCTCAAATCCTGGCCATTGCACAATAAGACGGTTTGATCCAAGGGCTAAGAGGAGTATCACCTGGATAGTGGGCTTTGGACACATGGAAATCCCTGTCTAAAACCCTAACCGACCCTCAAACCGACTTAGGGGAGCAAGTGAAGACCGTTGGATGAATGACGGTTGCAATGGACGGCAGAGGGGTGGCGGGCGCCACCCCCTAAACCCTAACCGACCATCCCTTCACTCTATAAGTACCCCCCTAGCTTCCTAGCACTATAAATAGGCCTCTAGAGTTCTCATTTGGAGAGCCTCACATCAGCCTTCACCATTTGGTTAGATTAGCACACTTGCTATGCTAGAAAGATTAGAGAGAGTGTGAGTGCCTCACTAGAAGAGGAGCTGGAGAGGAGAAGAGTAGAAGTCTGGAGAGTTCCAGAGTTGTTCGGATACCTCTGCTTCTCTCTGCTCTGTGCTTCAACTTTGGTAACTTAGTATTTATTTTATCTTCAAGTATTTATTTTCAGTACTTGTGTACTCGTTTCATTGCTTGATATTAGTTTCAAGTGCTCGAGTTCTAGTACAGGGCTAGTAGTAGTAATATATAGATTAAGTGTGGTACTTAGGCTATATATTGCCAGTGAATACGACTAGGCCCCTCGATAGCTGTGGTAGCAAGCAGGTGGTGACAGCCCTGTGCACCTTGAATTCCACCACGTAGTTGGTCTAGTTTAACAGTAGGGCTCATTGTGCTATCGTTCAACCTAAGTCAGTGGTAAAGGCTAGTACGCCCACAGTACACTAGTAAAGAACTTAAATCACTAGAAGTCTAATAGAACTAGGATCTACCCCAGTAGGTAGTGCTCGTTCCCCTTCATCTATCCTAGATATCCTTATCCCCCTAGTTTTCTGAAAATCACTTTGCATTCCTCGTGGATTCGATACCCCGGAATACTCTGAGGTGAAAAGCTACAGCTGACAGCCGTGCGCTTGCGGTTTCTTCTGCGTACCACCCGAGGTGTCAACAAGCTTTTCTGGCGCCGTTGCCGGGGAATGGTAGCTGATTTTTGAGACTAGAGTTAGGATCATCTTTACCCTCTCCGTATGGAGAACCATTCTATCTTCCAATTCGCAGCTCCTAAGAGTTCGCGATTAGAGCCACATTCATCATCACAACCTATATATGCCGATAGTTACGAATTGTGCCCTGACTTTATTAACAAAGTTCAGGAGAGCATATTTACGGGATCAGAAAATCCCTACACACATCTACGTGAGTTTGAGCAAGTCTGTGCATGTTTGAACATTTCAGGCATTTCACCTGACATTGTGAAGTGGAAGTTGTTTCCGTTCACATTGACGGGAGCAGCTAAAACATGGCATGCTCGAACCGTGGAAAGTGCCAGAGGAGACTGGGGAACTTTACAGACCAAGTTTATCTTAACATATTTCCCTGTCCACCGAGTCGTACAACTACGAGTAGAAGTGTTGACCTTTAGAGAAAATGATAAGGAGACATTAGGGGAGGCTTGGGCCCGTTTTATTGATTTAATCAATTTAGGACCCGATTTAGCCATACCCGATCCAATGCTCCTTCAGCATTTTTATGTCGGTTTAGAGGAAGAGAGCGCCCTTCACCTTGATCATTCGTCAGGTGGAGCGTTTCTTCATCTTTCTCCACGAGGTGGAAAGGAGGTTCTTGATAGAATTCTTGAGAATACTCCTTATACTGGAGTTTCTGATGAAATCCCTGACGTAGAAGTCGTATAAACTCAAGTTTCGACTGTAGAACAACAAAAAGAGCCTGAGTCTAGCTTGCTGCACTTAGCGGAGCCTATTCCGTCCACATCTGGGGAAGAAATTCTTCCGGAATTTTTGGGCGAGATAGAGGATGATGTGTTTGAGGATTATGGAAATGCTATGAACTACTCCGTTCAAGCTCTCCCATCCGACAAACCACTTCCTGAGTCTTCTGATGGAATCTATAGCCGAGAGCATCTTTTGGAACTTTCAGCTGTCATGAGTCATGAATGGACAATGGAAGCCGATGTAACAGAAAACATGCCTCGCATAGATAATGTACCTAGCATAATAAATTGTCGAATTAGGGGAGAAAGAGCCTTTGCCTTTTACGACCCTGTTGTGTGAATTAATGTTCTTGCTAGTAATTACGTATCCAGAACATTCCCTGACCTTCAACGACAACCAACTAAACGGTGTTTAAGAGACCCAAACGGTGACATCATGGAAAGTGAAGGAATCCTAAAGATGGTCCCCATCCAAGATGGAGAGGACATGGTCTTAGATTTGTACATTTTTGATGTAGTCCTTTTGGATGTCTTCTTAGGATAACCTTGGTCCATACTTGCCTTGCAAGGACCATGTCAAGAGCACTTTAATGCTCAAATCGGTGGAAAAGAGTACTCAGTACCTTTCATTCGTGCATTAAATTATATTGCTGAACAACCACCAGAACCAGATCTTCTCTATCAAGCTAGAACCTCTACCCTTTATGAGTTGGCTCAGCCTGATTTTGAAAAAGATTCTGAGTTCTTTATCGAAGAAGAAGAAGCCGAGACAGATGAACCGTTTCGCTTAGACGAATCGGAAAAGCCATCTCGACCTTCCATAGAGCTAAAACCTCTGCCTGAAGGCATGAGATACATTTTTCTAAACAATGACCCTGAGACTCCCGTAATCATTAGCAGTAAGCTATCTGAAGAGGAAGTCCGTAGGTTGACCCTTGTCTTAGAAAAACACCGATCTGTCTTTGGCTATTCACTTCAAGATTGGAAGGGAATTAGTCCAAATCTCTGCACCCATCGTATCCCTCTCGATCATGAGACCTTCAAGAGAGCCCCAAAGATGACTTAATAACGCTATGCGTGAAGTCGTGAAAAAGGAGGTTCTGAAACTCTTGCACGCGGGAATTATTTATCTAGTTCCTTATAGTGAATGGGTAAGTCCTGTGCAAGTAGTTCCAAAGAAAGGAGGCATGACAGTCGTTAAGAATGAGAAAAATGAGTCAATCCCTCAACGCACTGTCATTGGATGGAGGATGTGTATAGACTATAGGAAGCTGAATAAAGCCACAAAGAAAGATCATTTCCCACTCCCTTTTATAGATGAGATGCTAGAGAGATTGGCAAACCATTCCTTCTTTTGCTTCCTGGACGGATATTCTGGTTATCACCAAATTCCAATCCATCCAGATGACCAAAGTAAGACCACTTTCACATGCCCGTATGGAACTTATGCCTATAGACGCATGTCCTTTGGACTTTGCAATGCGCCGGCATCTTTCCAACAGTGTATGATGTCCATCTTTTCTGACATGATTGAACAAATCATGGAGGTATTCATGGACGACTTTTCGGTCTATGGGAAAACCTTTGACGATTGCCTAGCCAATTTAGACAAAGTCCTCCAACGCTGTGAAGAGAAGGACCTAGTTCTTAACTGGGAAAAGTGTCACTTCATGGTGCGGGAAGGAATTGTCCTAGGCCATCAAATTTCAGAACGTGGGATAGAAGTGGATAAAGCCAAAATCGATGTAATTGAACAATTGTCACCACCCACTAATGTGAAAGGAATCTGAAGCTTCTTGGGCCATGCTGGCTTTTATAGAAGATTTATTAAGGATTTCTCGCAAATCGCTAGACCCTTAACAAGCCTGTTAGCAAAAGACGTCCCGTTCAAATTTGACGAGGATTGTCTACAAGCTTTCAATATTTTGAAAAAGGCTCTAACTTCTGCACCAATCATCTAACCCCTAGATTGGAATTTGTCATTCGAAATCATGTGTGATGCTAGTGATTATGCTGTGGGAGCCGTCCTTGGTCAAACTAAAGATAAGAAGCATTATGCTATTTCTTATACTAGTAAGACCCTGACTGGCCCCCAGCTAAACTATGCAACCACAGAAAAGGAACTTTTGGCCGTAGTCTTTGCCATAGACAAGTTTAGATCTTACTTAGGGGGAGCTAATGTGATCGTTTATACCGATCACTCTGCTCTGAAATATCTCTTTACTAAGAAAGATGCTAAGCCAAGGTTGATCCGCTGGATCCTACTCCTTCAAGAATTTGACCTAGAAATAAGAGACAAGAAAGGAGTAGAGAATTCAGTAGCTGATCACTTGTCTAGACTACAAGTCAATAATTCGGACAATCTCCCAATAAATGACTTTCTTCGCGATGATATCCTTTTAAAAGTCACGTATACCAACCCTTGGTATGCAAACATCGTGAATTTTATAGTCGCCGGCTATGTCCCGCTCGGGGAGAATAAAAAGAAACTGCTATATCAAAGCAGAACGCACCTATGGGATGAACCATATCTCTATAAGGTCTGTGCAGATGGACTCTTGAGAAAATGTGTCCCCATAGAAGAAGCAACAAAAATCATAGATAGATGTCACTCTGCCGAATATGGAGGACACTATGGAGCTTTTCGGACACATGCTAAAATCTAGCAAAGTGGTTTTTATTGGCCATCCATGTACGAGGACACAAAGAATTTTGTGAGACGTTGTCCTCGTTGCCAAAAGCATGGTAACATTAGTGCCCGAGATGCTATGCCTCTCGTGAACAATCTCCAAGTTGAGTTGTTCGATGTTTGGGGTATAGATTTCATGGGCCCCTTTCCTAAATCCTATGACGCCGAGTACATTCTTGTGGTGGTGGATTATGTCTCGAAATGGGTAGAAGCCATACCCTATCGAGCGGCAGACACTAAACTGAAGGACCGAGAAGCAACCAGAAAGCGACCAGAGGGGGGGGGTGAATGGGAGCTTCAAAATTTCCTTTCGGAAACTAGTAGCCACTATCCCGAGAATCACCCCAAAAGACAAACCCTAGAGCTTGCTAATGTCCACGACCCTAGATGTAGGGTGGATGCTTCCAAGAAGCACAGTGGGACACTACACAACTCTAGAAAGCCTACGCAAAAGACGGAAACCGAATCCGTCAACGAACGGGCGAACAGCGAACGAAAACGCGCAAAACAAACTCGACCGGACTCTGGCCAGCGTCCGATCAGTAGGGACCGGACGCGTCCGGTCACCAAAATCCCACTCGGGAACCTCTCTGGAACTGACCGGACTCTGGGAGAGAGAGCGTTCGGTGGGTTCCCCTGCGTCCGGTCACAAGTGCCATACCCTGATGAACAGGACTACCGTCGAGTCCGGTCACACAAGGAAGCTAGCGTCCGGTCAGGAGCAAAATGAACACGCAGAACGTTCAACGACCGGACGCACGGAGTCAGCGTCCGGTAACCCCGAGCCCAGCGTCCGGTCAGCCCGCGATTGCACTGTTCGTCCACCGATTCGACTCTAACTCATCCAAGACGAATCCTCTAGGGATTAAACTTGGTGAGAAGAGTCAAAAGGAGTATAGTGAGCTATCCCTAAGAGATCATGGCTCGAACCTATCTCCAAATCGATGAATCGAAGAATTTTGGGGGAAGGGAGAAAACTTGACCCGAAACGAAAAATCGATCGATCTCCTAGACCGTGAGGTTAGAGGTTAATTCCTTCGGTGGAAAGAAGTGCCTCACGATCTAGAACAACTTGGTTCAAACGGATTCGCAAAAGATGAACCGAGCAAAGAGATCAAACGACGGGAAAATCATGGAGAAAAAGGATTCCGCGAAGAACACAACCAAAACGTGAATCGACACCACGATCTTGCAGCCCAAGCGCAAACACACGCTACGACAAGGAGGTTACGACCTCCTTTCCTCAAAATCAACAATACATAGAGGTGAGTCTCTCTGCGGATCTCAGCAAGCTACAGCAGGGGATGGGAGAGCAGGAAACCCTAAGTGCGAAAGAGCAAATGACTGAGATATTTGAGAGGAGGGTGTCTCCCGACTACTTATCCTACTACTAGCCTAAGTTTATTTCCTACTCTACCCCTCTCTAATCTAATTACAGAGCGAACCAGCTAAACCCTAGGGTTATTCTGGACCAACTCGGTGGTAGGTGTATCCGACGGCCACGCCCGCACAAACCGAAGCGTTGCCTCGACGCAACCTCCGGATCGCCGCCACGTGCCGCCCTCGCTCTGCACCCCCGGTTTGGTGGCCCAAACCGGGAAACCAGCCTTTTCCAGCAACCCCCGGTTTTGAGGCCCAAACCGGGAAACCAGCCCATCAGCCTCTGAGTTTTGAGGCCAAACTCAGCAAACCCTCAGCGCCCAGGTTTTGAGGCCCAAACCTGGAAACCGTCCTCAGCCCGAGTTTTGTGGCCAAACTCGGAAACCCTCAGCCCGAGTTTTGTGGCCAAACTCGGAAACCGTCCACGCCCAGGTTTTGAGGCCCAAACCTGGAAACCGTCCATCCGATGGTTTTTCTCTGGCTCTACCACCAAACTGACGTCGTAGAGGGGATGCACAGCCCGTGCACCCCGTCCACCGACACGTGTCCCTGAGTCCACGACTCAGGCAACACATGACCGCACTTCTTCACTTGTCGTCGTCACAGGCTGCCAGCCACCACAGCTGATCCTCGGGCCTCTGGTCCCTCAGTCCAAGCCTCACGTCCGCCCTTCACCGCTCGGTACCTCGGCATGGCACGTCCGTCGCACGGCACGCCCATCCTTCACCGCACCCGGTCCATCGGCACGGCACGTCTCAACTTGACCTTCACCTCGCCGTCGATCACTGTATCCGTGCTCGACACCTGCACAACACAAGCCAAAGAACATGCGCATCATCCCAGTTGACAATCACTCAACACTCAGAGACCCCGCATACACCCATGTATCCGCAATCTCCCCCTTGATGAGTGCATTGTCAACTACTCACACAAATCATAATGAAAAGAAGAATAAGGAAGAAGGAGGAAGGAGAAGGAGAAAACTCAACCAAATGACCCAAAAGCATAGCAAAGCCGAAGAAGGTCAAGTGGAAAGAGCGAAAGAACTTGGTCCCCAAAGACATGGGCAACGGCTCGACGCAACCAAGCAAAGCAAAGCTAGCCCTCAAGAAGAGGTAGAACAGGCTCAACACCGCTAGCAAATACCAATTGGAAAATCAAAGCAAAATGCTAGTCCCTCAAGATAGAGGCACAGAGGCTCAACACAACTAACAAAGAAAGCTCGATACCAATGCCTTTCGGCCAGCAAGAGACAGCAAAACTCCCCCTTAGATGAACATCCAGGAGACATGCAAACTCTCCTCCTGGGACCTCCCCCTCAAATGGACACTCGGGAAGCACAAATGATTTGCAAATTCTCCCCCTTAGTTGAAAATGCACCAATCAAGTAAAGGACTCTCCCCATCAGAAAAAGGCACCAACAAAAAGTGCGAACATGAGAGATTCTCCCCCTTCCAACATGCATATGAGTCAAAATGCAAGTTAGCAGCTTCAGGCATATATTCAGGAGAATGCAAAGATGCTCTAAACAGTATAACTCCAAAGACTCAACAGCAGCATACAAGCTCAGCAAAGGCTCAAACTGATCACCAGATATGAAATATGAACATATGAGCAGAAATGAGCAGTTTTGAGTCAAAAAATATTCACCATCAAAATAGCACTAGCAATGTATAAACAGGAGTCTGAGCAAGTGCTAAACATGTATACAAGGTGAACTACCCCTAGCAAAGTTCAATCATCATGCTTAAGAATGAAACATACACTTGTGAATTCAACTTTAGATCGGAGTTGCAGCGGTGAAATTACACAAGGTCAATTATTAGCATGTGATTGCGAGAGGTTGAAAGCTTGTCATTGCCTAACTTTTCAACCGAGCGAAGCCTATGCCGAAGCAATCAGAATCTTAAAGCTACGGTTTCGGTCATACACTACACGGCTCAAGTTTAACTCAAAGTGCAATGAGAAACCGTCTCGATACCGTGATGTGTTGACAAGCAATCCCATCTTGATCTTTTCAATTAACTAAAACTTGGTTCAAATTTTATACATGATATGAACAGACCAAGCAAGTGAATGACTCAGAACTAGAGACATAGCAACCTAGCATATATGAAAAGCACGAGTGAACTCAACATATCCTACACATGCTAGTTGCATATCTCAATGGTGAACATTTTCAGATTGTAATTTATTAAGTAAATTCACCATTTCAAAATAGCTCAGCTCACAGCATGTACTAGTGATCAGAAGGAGCATAAGCTACAAGCATCAAAATAAGCATCAGAGCATACTACATAGAGCATAGTTACATTCTAGTGATTATAAACATGAAGCTTAGAACGTAAATGTGTATGCTGAAATGCAAAAGAAAAGAAGGACAAAAGAGTCAATCAAATATACAAGATCCAAAATGTTTCCCCCATCTAAAAAGGGAAACACACACCAAGCTCACCCCTCAACCAGTTAAAGGTTGATTCGTCTAAAGGCTTGGTGAAAATATCAGCCAGTTGATGATGAGTATCGACATGGCGAAGGTCGATATCACCCTTCTCCTGGTGGTCTCGCAAGAAATGAAAGCGCACATCAATGTGTTTGGTCTTCGAGTGAAGCACGGGGTTCTTAGCAACGCTAATGGCACTCGTGCTGTCACAAAGCAAAGGCACGCGAGAAAAGTTCAGACCAAAATCACGCAAAGTGGCCATCATCCAGAGCAACTGGGAACAGCAGCTAGCCGTAGCAACATACTCAGCCTCCGTAGTAGACTGGGCAACACTAGACTGCTTGCGAGAAGACCACGAAACAAGAGAAGAACCAATAAACTGGCAAGTCCCAGAAGTGGACTTGCGCTCAATACGGCAACCAGCAAAATCGGCATCCGAATAACCGCAAAGGGAGAGGGTGGAGGAAGCAGAATACAAAATCCCGAACTCAGGCGTGAAACGAAGGTACCTGAAAATTCGCTTCACCGCCTGACGGTGAGAGGTGCGCGGCGATGCCTGAAAGCGCGCACACAGACACACCGCAAACTGGATGTCTGGGCGTGTCGCCGTCAGGTAGAGGAGCGACCCGATCATGCTGCGGTACTCCTTCTGGTCCACTGCTTCTCCATCCACATCCGCATCCAGGGCAGTCGTCGTCGACATGGGAGTTGGAAGAGGCTTGGCCTCTCCCATATCGAACTGCTTCAGCAAGTCCTTGGTGTACTTGCCCTGGTGCACAAACGTGCCCTCTCGGGATTGCTTAATTTGCAACCTGAGAAAGAATGTCAGCTCGCTCATCATGCTCATCTCGAACTCCCTGCTCATAGTATCTGCAAACTTGGCAACCAAAGCATGAGAAGAACCACCGAAAATGATATCATCCACGTAAATCTGGACCAAGAGAGTGTCTTTGCCTTGCTTGAGGAGAAAGAGCGTTTTATCTACACATCCCATTTTAAAACCCTTAGCAAGCAAAAAGGTTTTCAACCTATCATACCAGGCTCTAGGGGCTTGTTTCAAACCATATAAAGCTTTCTGGAGTTTAAAAACATGGTTTGGAAACTTGGGATTTTCAAAACCGTGGGGTTGCTCAACATACACTTCCTCTTCTATGTAGCCGTTTAAGAAGGCACTCTTGACATCCATTTGAAAGAGTTTAAAACCTTTGGATGCAGCAAAAGCCAAGAGTATCCTAATAGCCTCCAAACGAGCTACAGGAGCAAAAGCCTCCTCAAAGTCTATCCCCTCCTTCTGACTATAACCCTTGGCCACAAGACGCGCTTTGTTCCTCACAATGTGGCCATCCTCTCCTTGTTTGTTTTTGAAAACCCATTTTGTCCCAATAGGATTACAGTTAGGAGGAGGAGGAACTAGAACCCAAACCCGAATTCTCTCAAAATTTTCTAGCTCCTCATGCATGGCATTGACCCAGTCCGGATCCGTCAAAGCGTGTCCAACATCTCGGGGCTCAAATTTAGCAACAAAAGCAGAATGAGCGAAGTGAGAGATGTGCTGTGACCTGGACCGAGTAACCCGTTCGTCGATGCTGCCGATCATCTGCTGAGGCGGGTGCCGGCGCTGGATGTGTCGTGGCGCCTCATGAGCTAAAGTAGCCTCCCACTCAACAGCAGCTGGTGCCTCCCCGGGTACAAATGGTACCGCTCGGGGTGGCGGATCTCACGGCCCCCAGGAAGAAGAGGTGTCAGGGCCGTGAGTCGTCGCAGAAGTCGCTCTTTGCGGCAATGCAGGTGAAGGTGGTGCTGGGTCATCTTCAGCATCCTCGTCCTCATCATCGAAAAGAGGCTCACCAACCTCATGATCACCTGCACGCTCAAAACGAGAAGAAGGACAAACCATGGTCTCGTCGAAGGTGACATCTGATGTCTCCATGACTCGGTTAGTGTCAAGGTTAAGTACACGATAGGCTCGAGTGTGAGTGCCATAACCCAAAAACACACCGTCAGAAGAACGAGACTCGAATTTGTCCAGGTTTCCTTTCTTCAATATAAAACAATGGCAACCGAAGACTCTAAAATAACTCACCTTGGGTTGTCTACCAAAACGCAACTCATAAGAAGTCTTTTTCAAGAACGCTCTCAGAAAAATGCGATTGGAAATATAGCATGCAGTGTTCATAGCTTCGGCCCAATAACGCCTAGGAGTCCTATGCTCATCGAACATCGTCCTGGCCATCTCAACAAGGGTCCGATTCTTTCTCTCTACGACACCATTCTGAGGGGGTGTGTAGGGGGAAGAAAACTGATGCTCTAAACCCAAAGAGTTACAAAACTTCTCAAAATCTGAATTCTTGAATTCGGAACCATTATCACTCCGAATTGCTCGCATCGAGTTCAAAGGGAACTCGTTCTGAAGACGCAAAATCAGATTACGAGCAAAGGAGAAAGTCTCGGTCTTCTCAGCTAAAAAGAAGACCCACAAATATCTCGAAAAGTCATCAACAACAACAAGCACATACCACTTCCCCCCAACCGAGCTCACCCGAGCCGGACCAACAAGGTCCATGTGTAAAAGCTCTCCAGGGCGCTTGGTCATGACCTGAGTCACTGGATGGTGGGGAGAGGCTACCATCTTCCCGTGTCTACAAGAGTGGCAAACAAGATCCTTCTCTATATGCAACTTGGGCAATCCTCGGATTAGGCCAAGTGAACTAAGCCTTGCAAGCAAGTCGAAGCTCAAATGTCCAAGTCTCCTATGCCACTTCCAAAGATCAGAGGAGGAAGGTCCAGCCACAAGAAAACGAGAAGTGCCAAAAGACTCTGAGAAATTCGCACGAAAGACTTTTCCAAAGGGCAAAATCAAACACACAAGATTGCCCTGAGGATCCAAAATATGACTGAGATTCGGTTTAAAATGAATCTCATAGTCGTCGTCAAAGAGTTGCGAAACAGAAAGAAGGTTAAAATGCAAGTTAGAAACAAGAGCAACATCGCGCAACACAAAGTGCTCATTAACTCGCACCGACCCGCGAGACAATACCTTACCTTTGCTATTGTCGCCGAAGGTTATGTACTCCTTTCCGGCAACAGGGCTAAGGCTGGAGAACCACTTGGCGTTTCCGGTCATGTGCCTCGAGCAACCGGAATCCACCAACCAAATGTCCTCCAACTGTTTTACCTACATCAATAAAAAGACATAGGGTGAGCATACGGTCCAACACTGGGGTTAGTGAAGTTGGAAGAATACCAGTGTTGGGCCGGCTGCTCAAAAGAACGGTTAGCAGAAAAACCATTCCTAGCACGTCTACGAGAGGAGCGATCACCACGTAGAGGAAAACATGGTCCGCTAAGGGAGGAGCGTCCATCGCGATACTCAAAACGCGGTGGGGGGAAAACGCTCAACTACAAAGCCTCCACCACGGGGTCCATAGCCTACAACTGCAGGCTCCTGTCGGGCACGCTCTCTACGAGGCCTAGGCCTAGGGACTTGAGGCTCAACACCTCTAGGCCTAGCGACTCTCCTCGGAGTTCTCTGCTGCCTAGGCCTGGGAACTTGAGGTTCTGGACCTCTGGGCCTAGCTGCTCTCCTCGGAGCACTCCTCTGAACATTCGGCACATGTACATCATGAAAAGGATGGTACATGTCTGTGTTGTTCATCTCCCTAGCACGGCGCGCCTCTCTCTTGCGCCTAAAGCAGAACTCGCTCAAGTGTCCATCTCTCCCACAGAATCACAATGGATACCTCACCGCACGCAAAGGAGGTTGTTGGTATTCATGGCTGTGGGTGTGGATCACTTTGCCATTCTGTGGCAACTCCTCCTGGATAGGTGGCATTGTATCCAGCTTGTTCTTTAGGTGGTGGGTTTGGGATCCACACTTGTTCTTGGGTGGAGCTCTCGGAGATTCCTCAATCACCCCATCCTTGGTGATAGCTTGACCGGCTCTTTGGATGGAAGTTTGGTCAGTTTGAGAGTAGTGGTGGAGTTGGGCTTCTCACTAGGATTCCAGACCACTCGACTCTCCAATCTTCCCAAAGCAGAAAGATCAACCCCTGAGCAAGACCTACACCAGAACCTCCAGCAGCTCGCTTAAATTGGGAGATCATCATCCCGAGCTGCGGCTCACTACAAGAGACCCATGACAAGATGGTCCGAGGTATGTGGTTTTCCTCCTCGGTTTTGCATCTTGCCATGCTTGACATTCGCAATCTCCATCTCCAAACCCTCACACAAAGCACACTTAGCCACACAAGTGCTACCTGAGTTGGCCTCCTCAAGAGACACAATCTTGGCATTCTTCTCTGCCAACTCAGATTGCAAGACAGGACAAGTCTTGCACGCAGCCAACGAGAAGGTCTAGCCTTCAACTCATCCACCTCTCCTACCAACGCAACATACTTACCTCTCAAAGTGAGAAGGTCAGTCATGTGCGTGGTGCACATCTCACACTCACCTCCTCCGACACGACCACGGTGGACTTGACAAACTCAAGCTCCCTCACCGTGTCCTCCCACTTCTGCCTAAACTCCTTGCGCTCTCTAGCGGCATGCCAAAGCAACTTGTCCTGACTAAGGAGCGCGGCAGTAAGCTTCTCGACCTCAGCAGAAAGCTCGTCGTGGGTGAGAGATACCTGGGAGATGACGTCGTCGTCGTCGTCGTTCCGAGGGGTGTGCTCCAGCTTGTCGTCGACCTCATCACCAAGCGCCATGGAGCAGAAGCCGTCGTTGTCGGCGAAGAAGCAGAGACCGTTCAGCTTGTCCTCGATCCTCTTCTTCTTCTCGGACTCGTCATCGCTTGAGCAAGCGAAGTCGTCATCCGAGCCGTCGACGTCGCTGAGCGTGGCGAAGAACGCACGTTGCTCAGCCTGGGCCTTCTCCAAGTACTTCTTCTTGATGTACTCCTTGTCGAAGCCGCCCCTCCGCTTGTGCCTCGGGGGAACGTACTTCTCCTTGCGCTTGCCGGAGTCGTACTTGTGCCCATGATCACCCTTCCCCGAATGCTTGTTCTTCTTGGGGCAGTTGGCGATGAAGTGGTCGGGGTCGCCGCACTCATAGCATCCTGAGCGTCCTCCTCCGCGGCGACGGTTCATGCGGTTGTTGTGAAAACACGAGAACCGGTTGGCGAGCATCGCTAGCTCGTCCTCCCCCAATGACTCAAGTTGGTCCTCTGTGACAGAAAAGAGAGATGAAAGAGCAAAACCTCCAGAGGGGTTAGAGAGCCAGAAACCAAAGCTATAGTCGGCCAGAAGGATTCTCATAAGAAGCCCTCGACATGGCGTCAATCTCACTAGACTTGAGCTTACTAAAGAGCTCGTCGCAGGTGAGGGTCTCATAGTTAGACGATTCGATATCGCCTGGACCTTTGAGTCCCACACTGACCGATCAAGAGTGTGCAAAAGCTTCAAAGCCCCTCATGATCGTCAAAAGGCAACAGCTCCTTGTTCGCTCTCATCTTGTTGACAATAACCTGAAAGCGAGCGAATAAACTCTCTATGCTCTCGCCAGGCATATGTCGAAAGTTCTCATACTCCCGCTTGTGTGACTCATAGAGGCGGGATTTGACCTGAGTGGTTCCCTCATGGAAGCGCATGAGGGTCGCCCAAATCTCGCGAGCCGTGGGGAGATGAGAAACGCGATCAAACTCGGACATGCTCAAACAGGAGAACAAGGCATTACGTGCCGGCTATTGGCCTCGTGCTCATCGATCTGGAGCTGAGTGACACGAGCAGCCAAGACAACGTAATCATCCCTGTTGCAATCTCCCACAGAAGAGAGCCCATGCTCTGGAGATAGGCCGACATGCGTATCTTCCAATACGCATAGTTCGTCCCATCAAAGAACGGCGATTTGCCCACGCCGCGATCCATGTCGCCTTCCGTGGATCTGGAACCGGCTAAGGTGGAAGATCCTTAACCCGCTCCGATACCAATTGAAGGACCGAGAAGCAACCAGAAAGCGACCAGAGGGGGGTGAATGGGAGCTTCAAATTTCCTTTCGAAACTAGTAGCCACTGTCCCGAGAATCACCCCAAAGACAAACCCTAGAGCTTGCTAATGTCCATGACCTAGATGTAGGGTGGATGCTTCCAAGAAGCACAGCGGGACACTACACAACTCTAGAAAGCCTACGCAAAACGGAAACCGAATCCTCAACGAACGGGCGAACAGCGAACGAAACGCGCAAAACAAACTCGACCGGACTCTGGCCATCGTCCGGTCAGTAGGGACCGGACGCGTCCGGTCACCAAATCCCACTCGGGAACTTCTCTGGAACTGACCGGACTCTGGGAGAGAGAGCGTCCGTGGGTTCCCTTGCGTCCGGTCACAAGTGCCAAACCCTGATGAACAGGACTACCGTCGAGTCCGGTCACACAAGGAAGCTAGCGTCCGGTCAGGAGCAAAATGAACACGCTGAACGTTCAACGACCGGACGCACGGAGTCAGCGTCCGTCACCTCGAGCCCAGCATCCGGTCACCCCGCCCGATTGCACTGTTCGTCCACCACCGATTCGACTCTAACTCATCCAAGACGAATCCTCTAGGGATCAAACTTGGTGAGAAGAGTCAAAAGGAGTATAGTGAGCTATCCCTAAGAGATCATGGCTCGAACCTATCTCCAAATCGATGAATCGAAGAATTTCGGGGAAGGGAGAAAACTTGACCCGAAACGAAAATTGATCGATCTCCTAGACCGTGAGGTTAGAGGTTAATTCCTTCGATGGAAAGTGCCTCACGATCTAGAACAACTTGGTTCAAACGGATTCGCAAAAGATGAACCGAGCAAAGAGATCAAACGATGGGAAAATCGTGGAGAAAAAGGATTCCGCGAAGAACACAACCAAAACGCGAATCGACACCACGATCTTGAAGCCCAAGCGCAAACACACGCTACGACAAGGAGGTTACGGCCTCCTTTCCTCAAAATCAACAATACACAGAGGTGAGTCTCTCTACGGATCTCAGCAAGCTACAGCAGGGGATGGGAGAGCAGGAAACCTAAGTGCGAAAGAGCAAATGACTGAGATATTGGGAGGAGGGTGTCTCCCGACTACTTATCCTACTACTAGCCTAAGTCTATTTCCTACTCTACCCCTCTCTAATCTAATTACAGAGCGAACCAGCTAAACCCTAGGGTTATTCTGGACGAACTCGGTGGTAGGTGTATCCGACGGCCACGCCGCACAAACCGAAGCGTTGCCTCACGCAACCTCCGGATCGCCGCCACGTGCCGCCCTCGCTCTGCACCCCCCCGGTTTTGTGGCCCAAACCGGGAAACCAGCTTTTCCAGCAACCCCCGGTTTTGAGGCCCAAACCGGGAACCAGCCCATCAGCCTCTGAGTTTTGAGGCCAAACTCAGCAAACCCTCAGCGCCCCGGTTTTGAGGCCCAAACCTGGAAACCGTCCTCAGCCCGAGTTTTGTGGTGGCCAAACTCGGAAACCCTCAGCCCGAGTTTTGTGGCCAAACTCGGAAACCGTCCACGCCCAGGTTTTGAGGCCCAAACCTGGAAACCGTCCATCAGATGGTTTTTCTCTAGCTCTACCACCAAACCGACGTCGTAGAGGGGATGCACAGCCCGTGCACCCCGTCCACCGACACAAGTCCCTGAGTCCACGACTCAGGCAACACATGACCGCACTTCTTCACTTGTCGTCGTCACAGGCTGCCAGCCACCACAACTGATCCTCGGGCCTCTGGTCCCTCAGTCCAAGCCTCACGTCCGCCCTTCACCGCTCGGTACCTCGGCATGGCACGTCCGTCGCACGGCACGCCCATCATTCACCGCACCCGGTCCATCGGCACGGCACGTCTCAACTTGACCTTCACCTCGCCGTCGATCACTGTATTCGTGCTCGACACCTGCACAACACAAGCCAAAGAACATGCGCATCATCCCAGTTGACAATCACTCAACACTCAGAGACCCGGCATACACCCATGTATCCGCATAAACATTCGAAGAAAATGTTCAAAGAAAACATCTTTTCTCGTTTTGGAGTACCTAGACTAGTCATTAGTGACGGAGGCCCTCATTTCATAGATAAGAGCTTCCGACATTTCTTAGCTAGTCAAGGAGTTGAACATAATGTAGCCACTGCATACCACCCCAAACAAGTGGACAGGCCGAAACGTCCAATAAACAAATAAAGAATATCTTGCAAAAGACGGTAGAAGAAAGGGGAAAGGGATGGAAACATAAGTTACCCGAAGCTCTGTGGGCCTATCGGACCACCTATAAGACCCCAATTGGAATGTCCCCATACCAACAAGTTTATGGGAAAACTTGTCATCTTCCTGTTGAGCTTGAGTTCAAAGCTCATTGGGCCATTAAGAAATGGAACATGGACCTTGACCAAGCTAGCCAAAATAGGAAGATGCAAATTTCCGAACTAGAAAAATGTCGAGAGAAAGCCTATCATAGTGCCAAGCTCTATAAAGAGAGGACTAAGAGATGGCACGATAAACGAATCAAAAAGAAAGAGTTCGAAGTAGGAGATAAAGTTTTACTCTTAATCTCCCGTGTTCGACTTTTCAGACAAGGTAAACTCCGAAGCAAATGGGAAGGACCTTTCATGGTTGTTGCAACCTCGTCCCATGGAGCAGTCACATTGGAAAGTGATGATGGGTAAATCTTCAAAGTCAATGGACAAAGATTAAAAATGTTCTATGACTTTGATAAAAATGAGCTAAACGAAATTGATATAATTGACTTTGAAGTAGCTCAAGCCCATGACCATTAATAGATGGACCTAGTTTATCCTTTGTCCATTTCATGCACCTAGTCCATCCAAAACCCTGAGAAATGCCTCTTTAGGCCCAACCATGCCATTTCAACCTCGGGACTTTGAATTTTAGGAGGCTTACCTTCTCCCTCGCTCGATGCCCGGCGAAGGAGGAGTGGCGGCCGCCACTCTCAACTGGCGGCCGCCACCAAACCCTGGCGCCCGCCACGCTAGGCGGCGGTTTAGAGGCCCCCCTCCACGTGGCAACCAATCCTGAGCTCGGGAGAGTGAAAGAAGGAGAAGATGAGGGAGTGTTTGTTCATCTAAGGCCTATCTCTCCACTTCGTCCCCCCCTCTTAAAAGAAGAACTCCTTCTTCTTCCTCCATCCACCCATGATAGCCAAACCTCCTCCAAAACCATGTCGTCTCCACGGAAATCCATGTCCTACAACCCTGAAGGATCCGTCTCGTCCTCCACCAAAGCCATCATCCGGTCATTGACCGATGACGACATGGAGGCGCTTGACGTGCCTCCTTTAGCGATGGTACTGCCTGACGGAACCTATGTCAAGGGGACACCACCGGAGGGTGCGGGGAAGGCACCCGCCACCACTCTAGTGGCGGGCGCCACCCCTGCTGGGAGGCCGCCAGGGGTGAAGCGCCCCTTGGCCTCGCCTCCTCTCCGTCTTCATCCTCCTCCAGTGACACCGTCCGAGAAAAGTTGAGGACGCCCACCAGGCCGACCACGGGGGAGATCACCCCGAGGAAGTCTCCGGCCGTCAAGACCAGGGGCGATGAGATGCCCACTCCATCAAGGGTGAAATCCCAGGTCAGCTTTGGCTTAGATAGCCGCCCCTTAGTTACACCTCAACACAAGCCTCATCCTAAGAGGGCTAAATTGGAGGTGTATGGCGTGAGGATGCCCGATGGGCATTATGAGAAGGTGTTGCGTGAGCGCGAGGCGAGCACTCATGACTCCAATGGGTCGCTCTCCGCGCCATCCATGCGCTGCCCTCTCAACCCATCCATCACCCCAAGTCCCCGGCGAGATGGAGCATAGCGGTGGTGAGGAGGGGTTAACCCTCGAAAAACTCACCGCCGAGGTGAAGAAGCTGCACAGGGAGAAGAGCGCCTTGGAGGATCAGGTCGCAGAGATAGCCCTGTGGCAGATGGATATGGAGGATCAGTTCACCATCCTCCGCAAGGGTTGCACCACAAAGATCAAGCGTCTCTTCAAAGTGACGGGCTTCGAGGATCTCTACGAGACTCCTCTTCAAGTAGATTAGATTAGGTTTAGGGTGTCTAGTTAGGTTCTTTGTTTGATTAAGATTAATTGTTAAGTCTGCTTGATTTAAATTTTAGTTTGTTTAAATTTCAATTTAGAATATTTGTTTAGGAAGTTTTTATAACGAATAAAAAAAAGACACCCTTATTTTTTCCCTTCATCAAGATTGTTCAAATAAAAAGTGCCAAAACTTCTAGTGTGGGGAAATCCCCTCTTTAAACACCGCTGTAAAAACGTGCTAAAATGTTCAAAGCTGTAACCAGATCTTAGCAAGGTAGCTACCACGCTGCTTGCAAGCTCTTTGGGCCAAAGCCCATGGCGGCCGCCCCTATTACCTATACTGGCGGCCGCTAGGCCACTCTGCGCTGAAACACCCCCGGTGAACCCCTAAACAGGTGTTTTAAATTTTGTATAATTTGGATCACTGGATGTCTCGGTTTGAACTAAAAATGCAGCTAGAAAATAAAAATGCTGAAACAGTTTCTTTTGAATTGAGTGTTTACACGACATGTTATTCTACCTTTTATTCATGTGTAGTAGCCTACTAATTTTGATAGGGAAATCAACCTAGGTTGTTGCTTGATAAGATATAGAAGTAGTAATTGAAATTGCATTAGTACTCTGCTACAACCTTGGGAGTTTTTTATTTTGAAAACCAAATCACCATGGTTCATGATCTTTCTTTCCTATCCACCTACCAAAGCCAAAATATTAGAGTATAGGAGAATGGCCCATAAAGCATTCTAAATCAATCTTTGAGCCTTGTCAAGAATAGTTGATCTAGGTAGAAGAGTTTAGTCATGCTCTAAAAGCCAAGGCAAACCATGCCTTTTTGAGAAAACTCTCACACTGAAAGTATACTCATGTAGTTCTCCTCCAAATTTTGTTCTAAAAGAATAGAATAAATTTTCTCATTCCTTCAAAGGACATGGCTATATAGTATCTAAAAAAAGAGCAAATGCTCTAAAAAGGACAAGTGTCCAAGTATTCAAAAAAAGAGAGCAAATGCTCTAAAAGGGACAAGTGTCCAAGTATTCAAAAAAAAGAGAGAGAGATGCATATAGCCATGATCCTTGGTAAGAGAAGAGATTCAAAAAGAACAAAGGAGTTGAGTTAGTCCACCTTATACCTTGGCTATTGCATGACTATACTCTCCCATGATCCTAAACTTGACTTAGCAATAAAGAGAGATAGAAGTGCCTTACATTCTTTCTTTTCCCCTATAAACTCCACATAAACCATAGGATAGACTCTGGCATTTCTTTTGCCATAAAGTAAGGATATACACCATGAGTGCCTTGAGATTTAAAGAGAGATTCAATGAACCATGATTTTCTTTTGAAAATATCCTGAAACCCCAAGGTATGTAAAAGAGGAAAGTGTGTTTCTCTTATTTGCAAGCTATTCTATCTTTCAACCGCCATAGGTATGATTTATTAGCCACTAGGAAAGGTTACTGAAATGAGTATAGGTAGTTGAACATCTTGTGTGAATGCTTAGTTCAATAAATTGTTGCAATTCTTAAAGTCCATGCTTGCTCGGGACGAACAAGAGGTTAGTGTGGGGGAGCATGTTGATGGTGCTTAAAGCATCATTTCACTATCAACATTTCACCCAAAACCAAGGTAAAATAACATAAAAAGTAGAAGATTTGGTTTATAACTAACCTATTTCCACATGTGCATAGTTTCTTATCTTAATGCAGGAAATGATGGGATTTGGGCCAAACAAGTGTACCAGGAGCAAGGCCAAGCCACTCTGGCCCATTTGGGCCTTAGTAGGGTGGCGGCCGCCACCTATTACTGGCGGCCGCCACCTATTACTGGCGGCCGCCAGGTCCATCTTGACCAAAGTGGCCCAGGCCACGTCATTGATCCGTGGGAGTCACCTCTGTTGATGGTCCTTAAACACCTGTTTTTCCATCAACAATTTACCCTAAAGTCCACCAAAAAGGCATGAAATGTAGTCAAATAGGTTTCAAACTAACCAAATTCCACATGTTCATAGATTTTTATTTGAATGCAAGATTTGGACCAAATTTGAAGAATGAACCCACTAGGAGACGAGCCCACTCACCAGGACCCATTTGGGCCCTAGTGGGGTGGCGCCCGCCACCCCTAGGTGGCGCCCGCCACAAGGGTGAAGCCCACATTCGCCCCTGCCATGTCACTGATCCGTGTGACCACCCCAAGGCCAAATCTTTGCCCTTGGTCACAAGGTCAATAGCATCGGACAGCTCAGTAGGGAGTGGCGTGGATCAAGACCGAATGGCGGTTACTCAGACATGCAACCGACCTAACCACCGCCTCTCTGGAGCTCTTGGATGTCGTTGAAGCAAAGGCAGGGCATCCAACGGTGATGGGGGTGGCGGCCGCCACCTAGGGCTGGCGCCCGCCACTAGGGTTCGCCCTAGGTCGGTTGGCTGCCCCCTATAAATACCCCCCTCACTCCACAAGGCTATAAATACCCCCCTGAGGCAACACAAGCAACACACACAAGCAAGAGAAGCAAGGAAGGAAAGAGTGCAAGGCTAGAGCCAGAGAGCTGATAGCTTAGGGTTTAGCCAAGCTTAGGCAAGTAGGTAGCTAGTAGAGCAAGGCATCTTTGCCCTCGCGGAAGCGCTGCTCAAGGCTTAGCTCAAGAGTAGAGGCGTGCGAGTGATCAGTCCTGGAGTCAGGAAGAGTCTTCCTTCATCTCCAGTTCAGGTTTTGCTCTTGTTACTCAAGCACTTTACTATATTCTAGTTCATCATTTCAAGTATTACTTTATTCTACTTATCAGTATTGAGTGGTATACTTGATTGATTGCTTGAGTGCCTAGCTATCCTACAGATCAATTCACTTAGCCATAGTAGTTCATCTCTAGTGAGCTTAGTGTTTGATCTTTGCCAATAGGTTGCTTAGTTAGTTTAGTGTTTATCTTATTAAGTCAAGTATTTGCTCTGACGTCTGCAAGGGTGTCTCTATTCAAAGCTAGGGTAGAGATAGTTAGAATATAATTAAGCGTGGTGCTTAGTTATAGACTTACCTTCAGATACGGCTGGACCCCCGGATAGCTGTGGTAGCAAGCAGGTGGTGACAGCCCTGTGCGCCTTGATTTCCACCACGTAGTTGGCCCAGTTTAACAGTAAGGCTCATTGTGCTAGCGTTCAACCTAAGTCAGTGGTAAAGGCTAGTACGCCTCGATACTTGATAAGATAGGAATAAAACTTTACTTAACTAGGTTGCTTTATTGACATTTGCCTGTCTTGCTTCGTAGTTATATTGCTTCGTGGTTATCTAGGAGTTCTTATTAGTTAGTAGTTAGTTGTCTTAGTTATCCTTATTTACCCTCTATCTACCTATCCATCCACCTTACCTTAGCCATCCATTTCATTCTTACCTATCCACCCATATATTATTTCTAGCCTTTCATCCCCCTCTCTTCCCTTCTCTCCTTTTCCTTTTCTCTTTTCTTCGACTCTCATCCCCTCCTTGACTCGACTCATACACCACCCTAGCCTTCCCTTGGGATCAAATAAATTGACACCTGGTACTCCCAGGCGAAGTGCTACTACGATAGTTCTTTGCGCTTCCAGAATCTCCTCTTGGTAGATTGCAATCTCTCTAGCTAGCTCCTACTAGTGTCGGGATTGACAACCCCACTTGACATTAGTAGATAGCTGCTTTAGCTTCATTCCTTTAGGCATAGTGACCGGACTTGCTACAAGCACTTCTGACATCGTTGCCTAGAATAGATTCCATAGTCTACTCTTAGTAACGATGTTAGCTAGTGTCAACAAGCATTTCGGGGCCATTACCGGGGATAGTTGCCTAGCTCTATCTTTAGTGAAGCTAAGAACTACCAACAAGCATTTCTGGCGCCGTTGCCGAGGAAGGCATTCGGTGTATCAGTTGAGTCCGTGTCGAATTTATCTTCGCTTAAGCTCCCGCTTAGCGAATCCCATCTTACCCCATTCTTTCTTTTCTTAGTCCTTCTTATCTTTTTCCTTCATCTTCTTCAACTTCTTTCTTTCTTATCTCATTCTATCTTCACGATGGCCAACAAGACCATTCGTGAATTTTCTGCTCCTTCTGTCGCTAATGTAGCGATAGGACCAGACGTGATCAATGCCAACCTCAATTTTGAGTTGAAACCGGCTCTGATCACAATGGTCCAAGCTAGCCCGTTCTGTGGTAAGGCTCATGAGGATGCCAATGCTCACCTCCAACAATTTTTGGAGATTTGCGGCACCTTCACCATTAAGGGGGTAACCCAAGAAGCCATCTGTCTTCGTCTCTTTCCTTTCTCTTTGCTAGGAAAAGCGAAGCAATGGTTCTATACCGATCGCAACGTCGTAGACACATGGGACAAGTGTTCCAATGCTTTTCTCGCCAAATTCTTTCTGATGGGCAAGACGAATGCTCTTCGCAACAAAATCTCCAGCTTTACGCAACAAGCCGAGGAATCTATTCCCGAGGCTTGGGAGAGAATGCAAGAGTACGTCGTTGCTTGTCCGCACCATGGTATGAAGGACTGGCTCTTGATCCAGAACTTCTATCATGGCCTAGCCCCACTCTCTAGAAGCCATTTGGATGCCGCCGCCGGTGGTGCATTCTTTTCTCTGAATGTTGCAGATGCTAAGGCTCTCATAGAGAAGATGGTGTCAAACCAAGGATGGAATGACGAGAGACTGCAGCCCCAAAGGTGAGGTATACATTCTTTTAAGGAAGCCGACATGATCGTGGCCAAGATGGACCTGCTGGCAAAGAAGCTGGACAGCTGTGAGAAGATGAACCAACAAGAGAGTGTCCAATCTCTGGAATCCTACATGACTTGTGAAGTCTGTGGAGAAACCGGACATTCTGGGAACCACTGCCCCGAATTACATGAAGATTTGAACTTCATCACACAACAACAATGGTTTCTGTCAACAGAATCAAGGATGGAATCAGCCTGCAAACTCTCAAGGTAATAATTCATTCCCTCGCTCTAATTTTCAGAATTCTGATAGTTTCTCATTCTTGAAAAATTTAGTTTACTCACAAGGTAGAACTACTGATTTCTTGAATCAGAGATTAATGTCGAATGATAAAACCCTTGAGAATATAAATGCTAAATTGGAAGATTTCTCATCTGCTCTGAAAAATCAATTAAGCTTTAATAAGATGTTAGAAACCCAATTAGCTCAACTTGCTGCTATCATACCATCTTTTGAAACTGGCAAAATTCCTGCTAAACCTGACATGGAAACTGCAAATATGGTTGAAATATAATATTTTAACTATTATGAAGATCAAACCATGACTGTTAAAAAGGGTGATCCTGGTAGTCCCATAATTAGATGCTCATTCTTTGGTGAAGTCTTTAAAAATGCCATGTGTGATTTAGGATCGAGTGTGAACATTATATCTAAGGATTTCTATGAAAACTCGTTCTTTCCACCCATGTCATCCACATCTGCCTATGTTGTGCTAGCTGATCAATCCACTTGCTATATAGAAGGAATAATCAACGATTTACCTATTCATATTAGAGGCTCCTATGTTCCTGCTGATTTCATAATACTAGATATGGGAAATAGGAAAGATGTGCCTTTAATTTGGGTAGACCTTTCTTGAATACTGTGAATGCCTGCATATATGTGGGGAGTGGTAAAATGCAAATGACATTAAGCGGGAGGAAGGAAATATTCTCCTTTTTCCGTGGTCCCGCATATGCCGCTAGCATGCAGGTAGCAAAACTCGTTCGTACCAAGAAGAGGCGCCCAAGAACAAGGTGGAACATAAAGGAAGAACCACCTTCTCCTGACTTGTGTAATTCACATGACAAAGGAGAGGTGCCAAAAGAAGAAGAACCCGATGAAGTACTTAAGGAAGAAGCACCCAAGGAAGAAGATCCACCCAATAAGGATGAAACTCCATGGACCTAAGGTATGGTTTTTACTTTTAATTTTTCCCTTCAATTTCCCTTTTTCGAATAAATAACATATGTCATGCATGTAACTAAAAAATCAGTTATCATTAGTTATATGCATATGTATATGTTAACTTAGTTAGAACAATAAAATATCATCATAGGATAGTTTCCCTTTTCACAACATTAGATAGTTTCCCTTTTAATAAAATGAGAACAAGAGCTCTCGACTGAGAAGAAGAAGATCCTTCACCAAGCAAGAAGCCAGCTTGGGGAGACTCTCGCTCCAATAAGGTATGTCTCAAGCCTACACTTTATATTCAGTTCTTAAATTCTATATCTTTTGAAATGTCACATGCTTGCCTAAATAACCATTCCATGAATAAAATTGATAAAATCTGCTTAAACAAGTTGAAACCTGAATAAGATTTGAAATATGTGATGCAAATGCTATTGTTATGGTTCGAATGACTGGTCTTATCTAAGTTGTAGCTTTTGTGGGTTGCACATGCTTTAACTGAAATCATGCTTAGTGAATAAAGTTAGTAAGAAATGGAGTAATTCTTTAAACTTGCTAAGGTGAAATTTGGACCTAATCTGGAGGATTTCTTTTAAAAATTATGAAAACCTTGCTAAAATTTCATCCTAGATTTTATCCCATCCCACCAGCAGCCAAATATTTGTTAGTCAAAACCACAAGAGCTTTGTATGTGTTGAGCTTTGTTAGACCTCATAGATATTAGTAGAGAAGCTTATCATATCTTTTGAATCAAGATTCACACACCCCACCATAAATTGCCTACTTTCCACATTGGATGTTTGCAACCACCAAATTGCTCATTCTCTACACTGGAGATATGCAATACCTTGCCAACGTCCCATTGCTAGCCTTATGCTATTCCTACACTGGGAATAAGCATTTCTCTCCCTTTCCCTACTCATTTCAAAAATCCTTTCCTATAGATAATCTAGGGAATCTAGAGCTAAAAAAAAGACAGAGAGATAAAAAAAAGTGAGCAAAGTAGCTCAAGAGAGGACTATGTCCTAAGAAAAGGTGAGGGTGCGGATACATGGGTGTATGCCGGGTCTCTGAGTGATGAGTGATTGTCAACTGGGATGATGCACATGTTCTTTGGCTTGTGTTGTGCAGGTGTCGAGCACAGATGCAGTGATCGAAGGCAGGTGAAGGTCAAGTTGAGACGGGTCGTGCCGATGGACCGGGTACGGTGAAGGATGGGTGTACCGTGCGGCGGACGTACCATGCCTATGAACCGAGCGGTGAAGGGCGGACGTGAGGCTTGGACTGAGGGACCAGAGTGCCTGAGGATCAGCTGTGGTGGCTGGCAGCCTGTGACGACGACAAGTGAAGAAGTGCGGTCATGTGTTGCCTGAGTCGTGGACTCAGGGACACGTGTCGGTGGACGGGGTGCGCGGGCTGTGCATCCCCTCTACGACGTCGGTTTGGTGGTAGAGCCAGGGAAAAACCATCGGATGGACGGTTTCCAGGTTTGAGCCTCAAAACCTGGGCGTGGACAGTGTCCGAGTTTGGCCACAAAACTCGGGCTGACGGTTTCCGAGTTTGGCCACAAAACTCGGGCTGAGGACGGTTTCCAGGTTTGGGCCTCAAAACCTGGGTGCTGAGGGTTTGCTGAGTTTGGCCTCAAAACTCAGAAGCTGGTGGGCTGGTTTCCCGGTTTGGGCCTCAAAACCGGGGGTTGGCTGGAAAGGCTGGTTTCCCGGTATGGGCCACAAAACCGGGGGTGCAGAGCGAGGGCGGCACGTGGCGGCGATCCGGAGGTTGCGTCGAGGCAACGCTTCGGTTTGTGCGGGCGTGACCGTCGGATACACCTACCATCGAGTTGGTCCAGAATAACCCTAGGGTTTAGCTGGTTCGCTCTGTAATTAGAATAGAGAGGGGTAGAGTAGGAAATAGACTTAGGCTAGTAGTAGGATAAGTAGTCGGGAGACACCCTCCTCCCATCTATCTCAGTTATTTGCTCTTTCGCACTTAGGGTTTCCTGCTCTCCATCCCCTGCTGTAGCTAGCTGAGATCCGCAGAGAGACTTGCCTCTGTGTACTGTTGATTTTGAGGAAGTGAGGCCATATCCTCACTGTTGTAGCGTGTGGTAGCCACACGGTTGCAGATTCGTGGGTGTGATTCGCGTTTTGTTCGTGTTCTTCGCGGAATCCTTTTTCTCCACGTTCTTCCATCGCTTGATCTCTTTGCTCGGTTCATCTTTTGCAAATCCACTTGAACCAAGTTGTTCTAGATCGTGAGGCACTTCTTTCCACCGAAGGAATTCACCTCTAACCTCACGGTCTAGGAGATCGATCGATTTCTGTTTCGGGTCAAGTTTTCTCTCCTCCCCCGAAATTCTTCGATTCATCGATTTCGAGATAGGTTTGAGCCATGATCTCTTAGAGATAGCTCACTATACTCCTTGTGACTCATCTCTCCAAGTTTGAACCCTAGAGGTTTCGTTTTGGGAGAGTTTGATTCGAATCGGTGGATGAACAGCACTGCTGCGAGGTGACCGACGCTCGCTCGTGACGACCGGACGCTAGGGCAAAGCGTCCGGTGGTGAACATCACGTGTTGAACTTCTGGGCTTGACCGGACGCACCGTTCCTCATTGACCGGACGCACACGTCACCGTTCACTCCACTCACCGGACCCCCAGTACTTACTGTTCACTTGTTTTTGTCCTTGTGACCGGACGCTACTGACTTGACCGGACGCACCGTACACCAAAGTCTGGTCACGAACAGTAAGGTCTAAAACTGGTTTTCTGTCGACCGGACGCGTCCGTTGCTCTCTGACCAGACGCAGTCCAGAGTCCGGTCGAGTCTGTGCTGCGTTGTTTCGTTCGCGGTTCGCTCATTCGTTGACGGTTTTGGTTTCCGTCTTTTGCGTTGGCTTTCTAGAGTTGTGTAGTGTCCCGCTGTGCTTCTTGGAAGCATCCACCCTACATCTAGGGTCGTGGACACTAGCAAGCTCTAAGGTTCACTTTGGGGGTTGATTCTTGGGTCAGTGGCTACTAGTTTCCGTAAGGAAAATTTGAAGCTCCCATTCACCCCCCCTCTGGTCGCTTTCTGGTTGCTTCTCGGTCCTTCAATTGGTATCAGAGCGGGTTAAGGATCTTCCACCTTAGCCGGTTCCAGATCCACAGAAGGCGACATGGATCGCGGCGTGGGCAAACCGCCGTTCTTTGATGGATGAACTATGCATATTGGAAGATACGCATGTCGGCCTATCTCCAGAGCATGGGCTCTTCTGTTTGGGAGATTTGCAACAGGGATGATTACGTTGTCTTGGCTGCTCGTGTCACTCAGCTCCAGATCGATGAGCACGAGGCCAATAGCCGGGCACGTAACGCCTTGTTCTCCTGTTTGAGCATGTCCGAATTTGATCGCGTTTCTCATCTCCCCACGGCTCGCGAGATTTGGGCGACCCTCATGCACTTCCATGAGGGAACCACTCAGGTCAAATCCTGCCTCTATGAGTCGCACAAGCGGGAGTATGAGAACTTTTGACATTTGCCTGGCGAGAGCATAGAGAGTTTATTCGCTCGCTTTCAGGTTATTGTCAACAAGATGAGAGCAAACAAGGAGTTGTTGCCTTTTGACAATCATGAGAGGGCTTTGAAGCTTTTGCACACTCTTGATCGGTCAGTGTGGGACTCAAAGGTCCAGGCGATCATCGAATCATCTAACTATGAGACCCTCACCTGCGACGAGCTCTTTAGTAAGCTCAAGTCTAGTGAGATTGACGCCATGTCAAGGGCTTCTTATGAGAATCCTTCTGGCCCGACTATGGCTTTGGTTTCTGGCTCTTCTAACCCCTCTGGAGGTTTTGCTCTTTCATCTCTCTTTTCTGTCACAGAGGACCAGCTTGAGTCATTGGGGGATGATGAGCTAGCGATGCTCGCCAACCGGTTCTCGCGGTTTCACACAACACCGCATGAACCATCGTCGCGGAGGAGGACGCTCAGGATGCTATGAGTGTGGCGACCCCGACCACTTCATCGCCAACTACCCAAAAGAACAAGCATTCGAGGAAGGGCGATCATCGGCACAAGTACGAATCCGGCAAGCACAAGGAGAAGTACGTTCCCCCGAGGCACAAGCGGAGGGGCGGCTTCGACAAGGAGTACATCAAGAAGAAGTACTTGGAGAAGGCCCAGGCTGAGCAGCGTGCGTTCTTCGCCACGCTCAGCGACGTCGACGGCTCGGATGATGACTCCGCTTGCTCAAGCGATGACGAGTCCGAGAAGAAGAAGAGGATCGAGGACAAGCTGAATGGTCTCTGCTTCTTCGCCGACGACAACGGCTTCTGCACCATGGCGCTTGGTGATGAGGTCGACGGCAAGCTGGAGCACTCCCCTCGGAACGACGATGACGACGACGACACCTCCCAGGTATCTCTCACCCACGACGAGCTTTCTGCTGAGGTCGAGAAGCTTACTGCCGCGCTCCTTAGTCAGGATAAGTTGCTTAGGCGTGCCGCTAGAGAGCGCAAGGAGTTTAGGCAGAAGTGGGAGGACACGGTGAGAGAGCTTGAGTTTGCCAAGTCCACCGTGGTCGTGTCTGAGGAGGTTGAGTGTGAGATGTGCACCACGCACATGACTGACCTTCTCACTTTGAGAGGTAAGTATGCTGCATTGGTAGGAGAGGTGGATGAGCTGAAGGCTAGACCCTCTCTGTTGGGTGCGTGCAAGACTTGTCCTGTCTTGCAATCTGAGTTGGCAGAGAAGAATGCCAAGATTGTGTCTCTTGAGGAGGCCAACTCAGGTAGCACTTGTGTGGCTAAGTGTGCTTTGTGTGAGGGTTTGGAGATGGAGATTGCGAATGTCAAGCATGGAAGATGCAAACCGAGGAGGAAAACACATACCTTCGGACCATCTTGTCATGGGTCTCTTGTAGTGAGCCGCAGCTCGGGATGATGATCTCCCAATTTAAGCGAGCTGCTGGAGGTTCTGGTGTAGGTCTTGCTCAGGGCGTTGATCTTTCTGCTTTTGGAAGATTGGAGAGTCGAGTGGTCTGAATCCTAGTGAGAAGCCCAACTCCACCACTACTCCCAACTGACCAAGCTTCCACCTAAAGAGCCCGTCAAGCCTACCACCAAGGATGGGGTGTTTGAAGAACCTCCACGAGCTCCACCCAAGAACCGAGTGTGGCATCCCAAACCCAACCACCTAAAGAACAAGCTGGACACAATGCCACCTATCCAGGAGGACTTGCCACAGAAGGGCAAAGTGATCCACACCCACAGCCATGAGTACCAACAACCCCCTTTGCGTGCGGTGAGGTACCATTGTGATTTCTGTGGGAGAGATGGACACTTGAGCAAGTTCTGCTTTAGGCGCAAGAGAGAGGCGCGCCGTGCTAGGGAGATGAACACCCGGATATGTACCATCCTTCTTTCCATGATGTACATGTGAATGTTCAGAGGAGTGCTTCCAGAGGAGTGCCCCGAGGTCCAGCCTCAAGCTAGCAGCCAGAAGTCCAGAGAGCTCCAGAGGCTAGTGCCTCAGGCCAGAGCCAGAGAGCCTCAGCGCAGGAGCCGCGCTAGGTAGCGCTTAGGCACATGGCAATGTCTAGGTCGGAGACCAGGTTCGCAGATGAGCCTCTGGGCTGGCACGTTGTGCGGTATGGCCTAGTGGAGCGTTTTCCGCCCCACCGCGTTTGAGCGTTTGGACGCTCCTCCCTTAGCGGCGATTTTTCCCTACAGTGTCTACGTGGTGATCGCTCCTCTCGTAGACGTGCTAGGAATGGTTTTTCTGCTAACTGTTCTTTTTCTTTTGAGCCGGCCCAACACTGGTATTCTTCCTACTTCACTAACCCCAGTGTTGGACCGTATGCTCACCCTATGTCTTTTTATTGATGTAGGTAAAACGGTTGGAGGACATTTGGTTGGTGGATTCCGGTTGCTCGAGGCACATGACCGGAAACGCCAAGTGGTTCTCCAGCCTAGCTCTGTTGCCGGGAAGGAGTACATAACCTTCGGCGACAATAGCAAAGGTAAGGTATTGTCTCGCGGGTCGGTGTGAGTTAATGAGCACTTTGTGTTGCGCGATGTTGCTCTTGTTTCTAACTTGCATTTTAACCTTCTTTCTGTTTCGCAACTCTTTGACGACGACTATGAGATTCGTTTTAAACCGAATCTCAGTTGTATTTTGGATCCTTAGGGCAATCTTGTGTGTTTGATTTCGCCCTTTGGAAAAGTCTTTCGTGTGATTTTCTCAGAGTCTTTTGGCACTTCTCGTTGTCTTGTGGCTAGACCTTCCTCCTCAGATCTTTGGAAGTGGCATAGGAGACTTGGACATTTGAGCTTCGACTTGCTTGCAAGGCTTAGTTCACTTGGCCTAATCCGAGGATTGCCCAAGTTGCATATGGAGAAGGATCTTGTTTGCCACTCCTTTAGACACGGGAAGATGGTTGCCACTCCCCACCATCCAGTGACTCAGGTCATGACCAAGCGCCCTGGAGAGCTTTTACACATGGACCTTGTTGGTCCGGCTCGGGTGAGCTCAGTTGGGGGAAGTGGTATGTGCTTGTTGTTGTTGATGACTTTCGAGATATTCATGGGTCTTCTTTTTAGCTGAGAAGACCGAGACTTTCTCCTTTGCTCGTAATCTGATTTTGCGTCTTCAGAACAAGTTCCCTTTGAACTCAATGCGAGCAATTCGGAGTGATAATGGTTCTGAATTCAAGAATTCGGATTTTGAGAAGTTTTGTAACTCTTTGGGTTTAGAGCATCAGTTTTCTTCCCCCTACACACCCTCAGAATGGTGTTGTAGAGAGAAAGAATCGGACCCTTGTTGAGATGGCCAGGACGATGCTCGATGAGCATAGGACTCCTAGGCGATATTGGGCCGAAGCTATGAGCACTGCATGCTATATTTCCAATCGCATTTTTCTCCGAGCTTTCTTGAAAAAGACTTCTTATGAGTTGCGTTTTGGAAAACTGCCCAAAGTGAGTTATTTTCGAGTTTTTGGTTGCCATTGTTTTATACTCAAAAAAGGCAACTTGGACAAGTTTGAGTCTCGCTCTTCGGACGGTGTGTTTTTGGGTTATGGCACTCACACTCGAGCTTATCGTGTACTTAACCTTGACACTAACCGAGTCATGGAGACATTCGATGTCACCTTCGACGAGACCATGGTTTGTCCTTCTTCTCGCTTTGAGCGTGCAGGTGATCATGAGGTTGGCGAGCCTCTTTTTGATGATGATGAAAAAGGTGCTGAAGGTATAGATGATCCAGCACCTCCTCCACCTGCAGTGCCGCAAAGAGTGGCTTCTACGATGACTCTCGGCCCCGACACGTCTTCTTCCTGGGGGCCGTGGGATCCGCCACCCCGAGCGGTACCTTTTGTACCCGGGGAGGCACCAGCTGCTGTTGAGGGGGAGATCACTTCTTCCCGGGAGGCGCCACGACACATCCAGCGCCAGCACCCCCCTCAGCAGATGATCGGCAACATCGACGAATGATACTCGGTCCAGGTCACAGCACATCTCTCACTTCGCTCATTCTGCTTTTGTTGCTAATTTTGAGCCCCGAGATGTTGGACACGCTTTGACGGATCCGGATTGGGTCAATGCCATGCATGAGGAGTTAGAAAACTTTGAGCGAAATCAGGTTTGGGTTCTAGTTCCACCTCCTCCAGACTGTAAGCCTATTGGGAGAAAATGGGTTTTCAAAAACAAGCAAGGAGAGGATGGCCACGTTGTTAGAAACAAGGCCAGGCTTGTAGCGAAGGGTTACAGTCAGAAGGAGGGGATAGACTATGAGGAGACGTTTGCTCCTGTAGCTCGTTTGGAGGCAATTAGGATACTCTTGGCCTTTGCTGCATCCAAAGGTTTCAAACTTTTTCAAATGGATGTCAAGAGTGCCTCTTAAACGGCTACATAGAAGAAGAGGTTTATGTTGAGCAACCCCCCGGTTTGAAAATCCCAAGTTTCCAAACCATGTTTTTAAACTCCACAAAGCTTTATATTTTGAAACAAGCCCCTAGAGCCTGGTATGATAGGTTGAAAACCTTTTTGCTTGCTAAGGTTTTTAAAATGGGATGTGTAGATAAAAACGCTCTTTCTCCTCAAGCAAGGCAAAGACACTCTCTTGGTCTAGGTTTACGTGGATGATATCATTTTCGGTGGTTCTTCTCATGCTTTGGTTGCCAAGTTTGCAGATACTATGAGCAGGGAGTTCGAGATGAGCATGATGGGCGAGCTGACATTCTTTCTCGGGTTGCAAATTAAGCAATCCCGAGAGGGGACGTTGTGCACTAGGGCAAGTACACCAAGGACTTGCTGAAGCGGTTCGATATGGGTGAGGCCAGCCTCTTCCAACACCCATGTCGACGATGACTGCCCTGGATGCGGATGTGGATGGAGAAGCAGTGGACCAGAAGGAGTACCGCAGCATGATCGGGTCGCTCCTCTACCTGACGGCGACACGCCCAGACATCCAGTTCGCGGTGTGTCTGTGGCGCGCTTTCAGGCGTCGCCGCGCACCTCTCACCGTCAGGCGGTGAAGCGGATTTTCAGGTACCTTCGTTTCACGCCTGAGTTCAGGATTTGGTATTCTGCTTCCTCCACCCTCTCCCTGTGCGGTTATTCGGATGCCGATTTTGCTGGTTGTCGCATCGAGCGCAGGTCCACTTTTGGGACTTGCCAGTTTATTGGATCTTCTCTTGTTTCGTGGTCTTCTCGCAAGCAGTCTAGTGTCGCTCAGTCTACCACAGAGGCTGAATATGTTGCTGCGGCTAGCTGTTGTTCTCAGTTGCTTTGGATGATGGCCACTTTGCGTGATTTTGGTCTGAGCTTTTCTCGCGTGCCTTTGCTTTGTGATAGCACGAGTGCTATTAGCGTTGCTAAGAACCCCGTGCTTCACTCGAAGACCAAACACATTGATGTGTGCTTTCATTTCTTGCGAGACCATAAGGAGAAGGGTGATATCGACCTTCGCCATGTCGATACTCATCATCAACTGGCTGATATTTTCACCAAGCCTTTAGACGAATCAACCTTTAATTGGTTGAGGGGTGAGCTTGGTGTGTGTTTCCCTTTTTAGATGGGGGAAACATTTTGGATCTTGTATATTTGACTGACTCTTTTGTCATTCTTTTTTTTTGCATTTTAGCATACGCATTTACATTCTGAGCTTCATGTTTATAATCACTAGAATGTAACTATGCTCTCTATAGTATGCTCCGATGCTTATGTTGATGCTTGTAGCTTATGCTCCTTCTGATCACTAGTACATGTGGTGAGCTAAGCTATTTTGAAATGCTGAATTTACTTAATAACTTACAATCTGAAAATGTTCACCATTGAGATATGCAACTAGCATGTGTAGGATGTGTTGAGTCCTCTCATGCTTTTCATATATGCTAGGTGCTATGTCTCTAGTTCTGAGTCATTCACTTGCTTGGTCTGTTCATATCATGTATAAGTTTTGAACCAAGTTTTAGTGAATTGAAAAGATCGAGATGGGATTGCTTGTCAACACATCACGGTATCGAGACTGTTTCTCATTGCACTTTGAGTTAAACTTGAGCCGTGTAGTGTATGACCAAAACCGCAGCTTTAAGCTTTTGATTGCTTCGGCATAGGCTTCGCTCGGTTGAAAAGTTAGGCAAAGACAAGCTTTCAACCTCTCGCAATCACATGCAAATGATTTAACTTGTGAAATTTCACCACTGCAACTCCAATATAAAAATGAAATCACAAGTATATGTTTCATTCCCATGCATGATGATTGAACTTTGCTAGGGGTAGTTCACCCTGTATACATGTTTAGCACTCGTTTGGATTCCTGTCTATACATGTGTAGTGCTATTTTGATGGAGACTATCTTTTTGGCTAAAAACTGCTCACATGCTCATATGTTCATATTTCGTATGTGTGATCAGTTTGAGCCTTCGCTATTTGAGTGCTTAGTTGAGTCATTGGAGTTATACTGTTTAGAGCATTTTTGCACTCTTTTAATATATGCCTCAAGCTGCTAACTTGCATTTCTGACTTCATATGCATGTTGGAAGTGGGAGTTTCTTGCCTTGATGTTTTTTTCTTGATTAGTGCATTTTCAACTAAGGGGGAGAAATTGCTAATCATATGCTCCTGAGTGTCCAACTAAGGGGGAGTTTTCGTTAAGGGGGAGAATTTCAAATCTTTGTGCTCCTCTCATGTTGGACCTAAGGGGGAATTTTCCTAGTTGCTTGCACTTGTCAAGGGGGAGTTTGCTAGTTGTGTTGGGCCTCTGTCTTAAGGAACTAGCAAACATTTTCAGGGCATTTTGTCTTCGATTGGTTCTCTTTTAGTTTGGAGTCATTCCAATTGGTTCGGAGCGTGCTTGGCCGAAAGGCATTGGTTTCGAGCTTTCTTTCCTAGTTGTGTTGAGCCTTTGTGCCTCTATCTTGAGGGACTAGCATTTTGCTTTGATTTTCATTCGGCTTCAATTGGTTTGAACCCTTTTCTCTGGAGTTTCCAATTGGTATCTGCTAGCGGTGTTGAGCCTGTTTTACCTCTTCTTGAGGGCTAGCTTTGCTTTGCTTGGTTGCGTCGAGCCGTTGCCCATGTCTTTGGGGACCAAGTTCTTTCACTCTTTCCACTTGACCTTCTTCGGCTTTGCTATGCTTTTGGGTCATTTGGTTGAGTTTTCTCCTTCTCGTTCCTCTTTCTTCCTTATTCTTCTTTTCATTATGATTTGTGTGAGTAGTTGACAATGCACTCATCAAGGGGGAGATTGCGGATACATGGGTGTATGCCGGGTCTCTGAGTGATGAGTGATTGTCAACTGGGATGATGCGCATGTTCTTTGGCTTGTGTTGTGCAGGTGTCGAGCACGGATGCAGTGATCGAAGGCAGGTGAAGGTCAAGTTGAGACGGGTCGTGCCGATGGACCGGGTACGGTGAAGGATGGGCGTACTGTAACACCTCTGGTGTTTAGCATGTAATTAACTTGACATACCTTCATTATCATCATTAAGCATCTTAATCATGATTTCATGTGTATGCATTTTGCTAAGTGTATCATTTTATGTGATTTACCTCTATTGCAAAAACCCTATTTAGCCCACTTCTCTCTACTAGGGCAAAATGGTAAGTTCATCTCTGTGATTAGCTTTGTGTAATTCTTGTTCCTTTGGTGTCTTGTAGTGTTGTTGTGTTGGTCAAAGTTCAAAAATCAGAATTTGATTTCAAATCCCTTTTGCAAAACCCTGATTCCCAAACCCTGGATTTTATCCCTCTTTTTGTAATTTAAAAATTATTCAAAATTTGGGGTTGGTCCAAAAAGCAAAGTTGTAGATCTGTCAAAGAGAAACAACTTTGGTATTTACAAATTTTCAAGTTGCAGTACAAAGTTTTGAGTTATTTCAAATTCAATCAAACTCCAGTTTTTGTCCCCTTTTCAGTTTCAAAATGAGTTCAAAAACTAATGAGTTTCTGGAAAAGTGTATAATAGCAAAGTTGTAGGTTTTGATAAAAGGAAAAACTTTCATGTTTACAGATTTTCAAGTTTCAGTTTGAAATCCAGAGTAATTTTGATTTGAATCAAGTTTGAAAAAGTGTCCCCTTTACTGTTTTCAAATTTGTTCAAAAACTATTTGGAATTTGAAAATGTTCATATTGACAAAGTTGTAGATCTCATTTTTCTGAACAACTTTGGTGTTTTGAGTTTTTGTCGCACAGTTCAAATTTGGAAGTAATTTGCAAATTTCAGAAACTAGCAAAAGTCAAACCCTACACCCTACCCTGTTCATCTTCTCCGGTAGGGGGGGGGGGGACCCGGCCATGGCGCCCCGCCGGTGCCGCGTGCACCACGCGCCTGGCAGCCGCACGCCCGCCCCCGACCTGTCGCCCGCAACGCGACATCATACCGCTCCCGCACGCGCCAAAGTTGACCCGTGCGCCGTCCCCTACAGCTCCCAGATCGTCGCCGCCGCGTGGCCATCGCCGGCGAGCTCACGCCCAGGCCCGAGCGCGCGTCAACCCTGCTGCCAGAGCACAATCGAGTGCGCACGCCTCCGTGAAGCTTACCCGCCTGCCCGTGACACCTCTCCGCCCCGAGCGCGCCTATAAAACCTCCCCGCCGGTGAGCCGAAGCTCTCACCGCCTCCGCCACCGTGGCCAGCCCAGTCCGAACCCTCCGCCGCTCAACCAACTAGCTCAACAGCTCCGCCTTGAGCCCGTGCAGCTTCCCCACTCCTCAATTTGGTCTCTACCGTCCCTGGTTGCCCGGCGTAACTCGCCGTTCCCATCTCCGGCGAGAAGCCCGTCGAGGTCGGGATCGAAATACTCCCTCTCCGGCCTTGATCATCTCCCTCCGACCTCCGCATCACCTTCCTTACTCCCGTGCGACTCTAACCCCGCCCCTGTGGACTTGTTTGGTGCTCAGGATCATCGGGACGACGATCGCCGCCGTGAGCTTTCCGCCGGCCACCGTCGACCACCTCCCTCCGTTCATCCCCTTCCCTCGCCGAGCCGCTTAATCGACTCACGGTGAGCTCCTGAACCTCTCCATGCCCTCGGTTTCGCCGCGGAGTGCCCGCAGTGGCCGGCGCAGCAGCGCCGCCGCCGTCCCGGCCGCCGGCGAACGGAGGAGAAGAACAGTGTTGTTTTTCAATTTTCTCATACATGTGAATAGTGTTCAGATTTCATCTTTTTGTGTGATTTTCTGTGTTGATCCATAAATTCTGAAATTTTTTGTGGTAGACTCTTTATGCTCTGAAGTATTTTATAAAAATATAAAACTTGACTTTTCTGCAAAAATTTGAAAATGAAAAATCTCCCTTTTAATTAATAAATGATGGTTTTGGATTTTTAGAAAATGATTTATAACTCCAAAATTTATGAGATCACTTTTTGTGAGCTAGTTATGCCATGACAAGTCTCTGGTGAATTTTGAAGTCTTTTGAAACAAGTTGATTTTTGAGCTTTATTTTAATTAAGGAATAGTGCCTTTTGTTAATTAAATGTCTAGATTTAATTGAGCACCTTAATGACCTCCAAAATTATGAAATTTTTTTGCCATATACTTGTACCCTAATGAACTTGTGTGATTAATTTGTAATTTTTGGAGCACCTTCATAAAATGACCTTTTTAAATAATTAAGAAAAGAAAAGGTGATTAGAGTTAGCGTTGAATGACCTGTGAAGTGACTTTTGGGATTGCTTGATGTTCATAGACCCCTACCCTTTGGTCTATGATGTTTGTGATGCTATGTGGTGGTTGATGCTTAGGATAGTTATGATAAAGTCTAGTTTAATCAAATTTTGCTTAAGGAAGAAATGGTTACTTTTATGCTCAACCTAGATTTCGTTTATGCCTTGCCTTAGAGTAATCTAGTATCAGTGGTTTGTCTTGCACCTTAAGTCCATATCACCATTCTCATGAGCATTCATCATTGCATCCGTATAGTTGACGAAGAAGGCCCTGAAGTCGAGGTAGCCACCGAAGGATCTGTCCCCGAGGCAACCCCGAGCTCCGACGCTTATACCTACCCCGAGTCTACTCTTTTTTGCCGTCCAAGGCAAGCCCCGGTGCATTTAACCCTACCTTGCTTTTATAAATGTTTTCTTTAAATATTTTGAGTTAAATTATTGCATTAGGTTGATAGGAGTTGAGTGAAATCCTATCTGATGCATTATCTACCTTGACCAAATACACCCGATACCTGCGTTTCAAAAACTAGTTGCAAAAATGCTTAGCAATGCTATATGATAGATTTGCAATAAAAATACCAAATTTCAAAGGTGTGATCACTTTAAGAATATTTATGGGAATTTCTGGTTTACTCCCACCATTGGCTAAGTATCTGATCCGTACCTAGTCAATGGGAAGGAGAGGTTGTCCTTGCGTACGGTGCCGTCATGTTGTAGTCCGGGACTCAACAGTTGACACCGACCGGGACAGGGTTGAAAAACTGACAGGACCTGTACTCTTGGGTTAGAGTCCCGAGGTGCTTGTCGCTGGCTGGAAAATTTAGGGACCACCTGTATGGGGGCCTGATTGACTAAGACTTGCAACTATTCACATACTACGGAAAGCTTCGGCTCCGAGGAATCCTTGATTGGACCGACAACCGCGCACTGGGAGTGGAGAGATGGCGGAAGTAGCATGTACCCACGTGGGTTAGAGGCCCGGATTGGAGTGGTGTACTGTACTTCCGGGTGCGTAGGACCGGGCCCAATCTTGGAGGAATCGTGGTAGACGAGTTGGCAATGCAAGCTTGGGTGCTACATATGCAGTGTGGATAGGGACCCTCAGCTGAGTATATTTATCCGGATTAACGCTGCTCCTCGGTTATGGAGACTTAGTCACTGACTGTCAACAGGGAGTGGTTCTCAACTAGGTCTGTTTTGGAAAGTAAAATGAATCAAGGATTATGATGGAACAAGGAATACCGAATCTTTCAAAATTAAAATAAGGTTTACCAAAAATGCTTTTCTGCAAAATACTTGAACTTGCTTAAGCCTTACCTTGACTACCTAAGCCTGCATTCCTGAGTCTTCTCCCTTTCCTTTAGTCGGGTAAGTCTTTTTGTACCTTGTTACTCAAGGTTCTTTTACCTCATGTTGCAGGTATGGCAGACTCCTCAGTATGCCTCGGACCCTGCTGTGTGACTGTTGTTCAGGAAGAGGCCGATGAGGCCGATGAGTGATTATTCACCCTCGGGCTGGGTGATGTATCTTTATCTTTTAGTTGTTGTCATCTGCTACCCTGCCAACTCTATTTGAACTATGGTCTGTAATAATTTCACTTTAAGTTTATGTTGAACACTGGTTTGTAAAACTATTGTTATTTAAGTCTTCCGCTATTTACTCCGATGTTATTTGTCAAAATGTTCAAGAGATTGTAACTGAATTGTGAGCTGATCCTGCGGACATCGGGCACTGATGTAGCCCAGTGGCGAACCCGGTCTTAATCTCTTGGCTGTACGGATCGACTGTCAGTGGTTGATAGTGATCAGTGGGCCATGGGATTAGGGTCGTTACGTCACAGAGTGGTATCGGAGCATCTCACTACGACGTTGCAATCTTTTTGCGAAAATTTCAAAAGGTTTTTAGTTCAAAACTAAACTTGACTATTTTGAGTCCAAATTGCTTCTCTCATCTCATCTTGTCTTTGGCAACTAGTAGCAAGACAACTTGTATAAGCCCTATGTACCTTACCTTAGTAGTTGCATTGCCTTGTTCCGTAGGAACGAATCATGCATCATGTCATTATCACTTAAGTTAACTTCCTCTCTAAGTCGGTTGGGTTAGTATGCCTTTACCTTTTCTTGCTAGCCTTTCTCACCTATAACCTCTTGTCCAGATATGGTCATCCTCAAGCGGACTGCTCGCAAGTCGACTGGACCGCATGGTGTGCCGCGTCACCAGCTGGCGCCACGCACCGGAGAAGAGACTGGAGAATCCTCCAACGGACGTCGCTCGTCCCGCCGCAACCGCAAGCAGCTGAAGGAGGAGATCAAGAATCTAAAGGCTGAAATGGAGAACATGGAGCATGACTTCTATCTTTCTCGCATGGAGTTTTATGAGGCACGAGCTTCCCTGGAGCAGGCCAATCGGAACACAGTTCGCGCTATCGAGCAGCGCAACGATGCTTGGACCCGCGAAGATGTCACCAGAGCCCAACTCCATGGACTGCAGCAATACACTGCCCAGATTGAGCAGTACAATGATATACTTCATGAGGAGGTACATCAATTGTACAACCAACTTCACCCCGTGGCTCCACCTGTTGCTGAGGATCCAGAAGATGGAGTCGTGGAGGAACCTGAAGTAGAACATGAGCCAGTCCAGAATGTAGAAATGGAACCTGCTGAAGATGTTCACGTTGAAGATGAAGATGAGGAGGAAGAGCCTGAGCTCATCATCGAAGATGAAGATGACGATGAAGAGATGATCATCATCGATGACGACTAGATTCCTTGTGTCTGTACCATCTGCTCACCTAAAGCCTTAGTCTAGGTTTGGGACGTTAGTTGGTCTTCTGTCTAGTCGAGTCTGTATCGTGTCTTGTACCTTTCCTTTGTCAGTTAGTAGCTATCTATCGAACTTCTGTATCAGTTATCTACCCTTACATCAATGAATCTTATCAGTCAGTTTCGTTCAAAAGCAATCTTTGGATGCTAAGTTCCCAAATTCTTAACAGATGCCTGTGAACACCCGCACTGGAGCCGGAAGTTCCGGAGGTGCCAACCTTCCAAACCCTCCACCAGTTCCTGCTACCCTGGCAGATGCCATTGCAGCCTTGGCCGCCGCTGCCAACCTAATGGCTCAGAACCAAGGACAGCAGAATGTTGGTCACCGTGGTCGTCACAACCAAGAGACCACCTACGTGGAGTTCACTGAAACCCGTCCACCGGTTTTCACCAGAGCCGATGAACCCCTCGAAGCTGATGATTGGCTCCGCACCATAGAGCAGAAGTTTGGTCTCATCCGATGCACTGAAATCCAGAAGCCCCGGTTTGCTTCTCAGCAGCTCCGTGGTCCAGCAAGTGCTTGGTATGCCAACCTCTTGGCTGCCCAGCCTGAAGGACACCAGCTGACCTGGGAAGAGTTCCGCACCGCTTTTCGTGCACACCACATCCCATCAGGTCTGATGAAGATGAAGCTTGATCAGTTCCTAGCCCTGCAGCAGAAGGAATCCACAGTGATGCAGTATGTGGGTCAGTTCAACCACCTGAGCCAGTATGCCTCCGACTATGTCAACACGGATGAGAAGAAAGAGATTGTTTCCTTAGGGGTCTGCACCCTAAGATTCGCAGAGGTCTATCCAACAACCTCAACGGATCTTATCATGATGTCGTTGACCGTGCTGTCGCTTTCGAGGAAAGTAACCGCCAGTATCAGGAGGAGAAGAAGAAGAAGAAGGCTGGGTCTAGCAGCTTCTCCAGCAACCATAAGCGCCCAAGAATCATCTACCACCCCAGCCACCACCAAAACCGTGCCCCATATCCCCATCAGCAAGTGGTCGTTCGTACCGCGGCCACTACCCATAATGCCAACCAGCAAAGTGCCACTCAGCCGAACGCCCCAGGTGTTCGTATCACCACCCCACAAACAGCTTACAACCATCCATGCTACAACTGTGGCCAAGTTGGTCACTGGTCTCGCGATTGCCCAAAACCCAAGAAGAATGCCCAGCATGCACAGAAAGGCCCTGGAGGATCACAGCAGCAGCACCGTGCACCGCAGCAGCACGTCCAGAAGGGCAAGTTTGGCAAGAAGCACGGGCAAGTCTACTTCACCACCGTCAGTAACATCCCAAAGGAGAGCCCGTCATGCTCGGTAGGTTCCCTGTTGCCAATCATCCTGCAGTCGTCTTGTTCGATTCTGGTGCATCGCATTCCTTCATCAGTCGCACTTTTGTCATCAAGCATGAGTTACCCATGGGGGAGTTAAAAGAAAGTTTCTGTATACTTTCGCCTGGAGGGCGGATAAATACTAAGGAAGTGGTCCGCAGTATACCAGTATGTTGGGGGAACATGTCTTTCCTACCACCATGATAGTACTGCGCAATCAAGAGATAGATGTCATCTTAGGCATGAATTGGATGTGTCAGTATAAAGCCATGATAGACATCTTGAATAGAGTTGTGAGAGTGGATATTCCTAACAGCACTTCCAAACTCCTTCTCCAACTTCCTATGCCTCAAAAACCAGCAACCACCCAGTTGAATACCGCCTGTGTTCCGGAAGTCAGGGATATTCCCGTGGTCTGTGAGTTCCCTGATGTCTTTCCAGAAGATCTACCCGGTCTGCCTCCTGACCGTGATGTTGAGTTTGCCATAGAGCTAAAGCCCGGGACTGCTCCTATATCCCGCAGAGCTTATCGAATGCCTCCCAGAGAGTTGGCAGAGCTGAAGATCCAATTGCAAGAGCTATTGGACAAGGGTCTCATTCGCCCAAGTTCATCTCCTTGGGGCTGTCCTGCTATTTTTGTGAAGAAGAAGGACAAAAGTCTTCGTCTGTGCGTTGACTATCGCCCGCTCAACGAGGTCACCATCAAAAATAAATATCCCTTGCCCCGCATTGACCTTCTTTTTGACCAGTTATCTGGAGCCAGAGTGTTCTCCAAAATTGATCTCAGATCTGGCTACCACCAGATAAAAATCCGTCCAGAAGACATTCCTAAAACAGCTTTCACCACCAGATACGGCCTCTATGAGTATTTGGTCATGTCCTTTGGCTTGACCAATGCCCCCGCTCATTTCATGTATCTCATGAACTCTGTGTTCATGCCAGAGCTCGATAAATTTGTAGTCGTGTTCATTGACGACATCCTTGTCTATTCAAGAACTCCTGAAGATCACGCCAAGCATCTTCGAATCGTTCTCTCTCGTCTCAGAGATCACCAGCTGTATGCCAAGTTCAGTAAATGTGAATTCTGGCTAGATCGAATTCAATTCCTTGGTCATGTCCTGTCCGCTGAAGGTGTGTCAGTTGACCCTGAAAAAGTGGCAGATATCTTGGATTGGAAGCCACCTACCACTGTCCGCGAAGTTCGCAGCTTCATGGGAATGGCTGGATACTATCGTCGTTTCATCCCAGATTTCTCCAGAGTCGCCAAGCCTATCACAGAGTTGTTGAAGAATTCCGTGGATTTCGTTTGGTCACCAGCCTGTGAGCAAGCCTTTCAAGCCTTGAAGAAACTGCTAACTACCTCACCAGTCCTAGCTCAACCAGATATCGAGAAACCCTTTGATGTATACTGTGATGCATCTGGTACTGGTTTGGGCTGTGTTTTGATGCAAGAAGGACGAGTAATTGCTTATGCCTCACGACAGCTTAAGCGACATGAGGAAATACCCAACCCATGATCTTGAGCTAGCAGCAGTCGTGCATGCCTTGAAGATTTGGCGTCACTATCTGTTGGGCAGTATCTGCAATATGTATACGGATCACAAGAGCCTAAAGTATATCTTCACTCAAGAAGAATTGAATATGAGGCAGAGAAGATGGCTTGAGCTGATTAAAGATTATGATCTCAAAGTACATTACCATCCTGGTAAGGCAAATGTAGTTGCCGATGCCCTCAGTCGCAAGTCACACTGCAACTGTCTGATGACGAAGCCCTATGATCTTTCCTTGTGCCATGATCTCGAAAGGATGGGTATCGAAATAATTCGCAAGGAAGCCTGAACAATGTCAGCATCGAAACAACCATCAAGGATCAAGTCATTGCTGCTCAGAAGGATAACCCTGGAATCAAGCACATCATCGAAAAGGTCCAGACTGGAAAGACTGATTGTTTCAGGATCGATGATGTAGGAGTTGTTTGGTTCAAGAACCGCTAGTAGTTCCCAAGGTGCCTGAATTGAGACAGTTAATCCTTGATGAAGCACACTTGACCAGATTCTCTATTCACCCCGGCAGCAACAAGATGTACCAAGACTTAAAGCAGAGATTCTGGTGGACTAAAATGAAGATTGAGATTGCCCGGTATGTCGCTCAGTGTGATACCTGCCAAAGAGTCAAGGCAGTACACATGAAGCCTGGAGGAGAATTGCAACCTTTGTCAGTACCCGCTTGGAAATGGGACGACATTAGTATGGATTTTGTCAATGGACTACCCAAGACCCAGAAAGGTTTTGATTCCATTTGGGTAATCGTGGACCGACTCACTAAGCAAGCTCACTTTCTGCCAGTGAAGACCAGTTACACCGTCCCCATGTATGCCACCTTGTACAAGAACAACATAGTGAAGCTTCATGGCATACCCAAGACCATTGTCTCTGACCGTGGTACCCAGTTTGTCGCTAAGTTTTGGAAAGCGTTCCATACCTCACTTGGAACCAAGCTCTTACATAGTACGGCATATCATCCGCAAACAGATGGACAAACTGAGCGAGTCAACCAAGTGCTGGAGGACATGTTGAGAGCCTGTGTTCTTACCTTCGCAGATACTTGGGATGACTGTTTGCCTTTGGCAGAGTTCTCTTATAATAACAGTTACCAAGAGAGCATCAAAATGGCACCCTTTGAAGCACTGTACGGTCGTCGTTGTCGTACACCCCTCAGTTGGTCTGAGCCCGGAGAAAGAGAATTCTTTGGAGTTGACCTGGTTAAAGATATGGAAGAGAAAGTCAAGCAGATACAAGAGAATATGAAGATTGCCCAATCTCGACAGAAGAGTTACGCTGACAAGAGACGTCGACCTCTGAAGTTTCAAGTTGGAGATTATGTATATCTCAAGGTCTCACCAACCAAAGGAGTCACTCGTTTTGGAGTCAAAGGAAAGTTAGCACCCTTACATTGGTCCGTTTGAGATTTTGGAATGTTGTGGCAAGGTAGCTTACAAGCTGAAGTTGCCCGATCATCTCTCCGCTGTCCACAATGTTTTCCATGTCTCCCAACTCAAGAAGTGTCTCAGAGTACCAGAACATGTCGTGGAAGTTGAAGGTGTTGAGCTAGAGCCTGATCTGTCCTACTCAGAATATCCAGTTCGCGTGTTGGACCACAAGGATCGCGTTACCCGAAGAACCACCACCAGATGGTACAAAATCCAGTGGAACCAGCACTCTGAAGAAGAAGCCACCTGGGAATCCGAAGACTTCTTAGCAAAGAACTACCCCGACTTTCTCGAATCTCTGTCTATGTAAGGTTTTGCCTTTATCCCCTCTTTGTCCTTCCTTAAGACGCAGAATCTCGGGGCGAGATTTCTTTTAGGGGGGAGGCTGTAACACCTCTGGTGTTTAGCATGTAATTAACTTGACATACCATCATTATCATCATTAAGCATCTTAATCATGATTTCATGTGTATGCATTTTGCTAAGTGTATCATTTTATGTGATTTACCTCTATTGCAAAAACCCTATTTAGCCCACTTCTCTCTACTAGGGCAAAATGGTAATTTCATCTCTGTGATTAGCTTTGTGTAATTCTTGTTCCTTTGGTGTCTTGTAGTGTTGTTGTGTTGGCCAAAGTTCAAAAATCAGAATTTGATTTCAAATCCCTTTTGCAAAACCCTGATTTCCAAACCCTGGATTTTATCCCTCTTTTTGTAATTCAAAAATTATTCAAAATTTGGGATTGGTCCAAAAAGCAAAGTTGTAGATCTGTCAAAGAGAAAACAACTTTGGTATTTACAAATTTTCAAGTTGCAGTACAAAGTTTTGAGTTATTTCAAATTCAATCAAACTCCAGTTTTTGTCCCCTTTTCAGTTTTCAAAATGAGTTCAAAAACTAATGAGTTTCTGGAAAAGTGTATAATAGCAAAGTTGTAGGTTTTGATAAAAGGAACAACTTTCATGTTTACAGATTTTCAAGTTTCAGTTTGAAATCCAGAGTAATTTTGATTTGAATCAAGTTTGAAAAAGTGTCCCCTTTACTGTTTTCAAATTTGTTCAAAAACTATTTGGAATTTGAAAATGTTCATATTGACAAAGTTGTAGATCTCATTTTTCTGAACAACTTTGGTGTTTTGAGTTTTTGTCGCACAGTTCAAATTTTGAAGTAATTTGCAAATTTCAGAAACTAGCCAAAAGTCAAACCCTACACCCTACCCTGTTCATCTTCTCCGGTAGGGGGGGGGACCCGGCCATGGCGCCCCGCCGGTGCCGCGTGCACCACGCGCCTGGCAGCCGCACGCCCGCCCCCGACCTGTCGCCCGCAACCGCGACATCATACCGCTCCCGCACGCGCCAAGTTGACCCGTGCGCCGTCCCCTACAGCTCCCAGATCGTCGCCGCCGCGTGGCCATCGCCGGCGAGCTCACGCCCAGGCCCCGAGCGCGCGTCAACCCTGCTGCCAGCACAATCGAGTGCGCACGCTCCGTGAAGCTTACCCGCCTGCCCGTGACACTCTCCGCCCCCGAGCGCGCCTATAAAACCTCCCCGCCGGTGAGCCGAAGCTCTCACCGCCTCCGCCACCGTGGCCAGCCCAGTCCGAACCCTCCGCCGCTCAACCAACTAGCTCAACAGCTCCGCCTTGAGCCCGTGCAGCTTCCCCACTCCTCAATTTGGTCTCTACCGTCCCTGGTTGCCCGGCGTAACTCGCCGTTCCCATCTCCGGCGAGAAGCCCGTCGAGGTCGGGATCGTGAAATACTCCCTCTCCGGCCTTGATCATCTCCCTCCGACCTCCGCATCACCTTCCTTACTCCCGTGCGACTCTAACCCCGCCCCTGTGGACTTGTTTGGTGCTCAGGATCATCGGGACGACGATCGCCGCCGTGAGCTTTCCGCCGGCCACCGTCGACCACCTCCCTCCGTTCATCCCCTTCCCTCGCCGAGCCGCTTAATCGACTCACGGTGAGCTCCTGAACCTCTCCATGCCCTCGGTTTCGCCGCGGAGTGCCCGTGGCCGGCGCAGCAGCGCCGCCGCCGTCGGCCGGCCGCCGCGAACGGAGGAGAAGAACAGTGTTGTTTTTCAATTTCTCATACATGTGAATAGTGTTCAGATTTCATCTTTTTGTGTGATTTTCTGTGTTGATCCATAAATTCTGAAATTTTTGTGGTAGACTCTTTATGCTCTGAAGTATTTTATAAAAATATAAAACTTGACTTTTCTGCAAAAATTTGAAAATGAAAAATCTCCCTTTTAATTAATAAATGATGGTTTTGGATTTTTAGAAAATGATTTATAACTCCAAAATTTATGAGATCACTTTTTGAGCTAGTTATGCCATGACAAGTCTCTGGTGAAATTTTGAAGTCTTTTGAAACAAGTTGATTTTTGAGCTTTATTTTAATTAAGGAATAGTGCCTTTTGTTAATTAAATGTCTAGATTTAATTGAGCACCTTAATGACCTCCAAAAATTATGAAATTTGTTTTGCCATATACTTGTACCCTAATGAACTTGTGTGATTAATTTGGTAATTTTTGGAGCACCTTCATAAAATGACCTTTTTAAATAATTAAGAAAATAGAAAAGGTGATTAGGGTTAGCGTTGAATGACCTGTGAAGTGACTTTTGGGATTGCTTGATGTTCATAGACCCCTACCCTTTGGTCTATGATGTTTGTGATGCTATGTTGGTTGATGCTTAGGATAGTTATGATAAAGTCTAGTTTAATCAATTTTGCTTAAGGAAGAAATGGTTACTTTTATGCTCAACCTAGATTTCGTTATGCCTTGCCTAGAGTAATCTTGAATCTGTGGTTTGTCTTGCACCTTAAGTCCATATCACCATTCTCATGAGCATTCATCATTGCATCCGTATAGTTGACGAAGAAGGCCCTGAAGTCGAGGTAGCCACCGAAGGATCTGTCCCCGAGGCAACCCCGAGCTCCGACGCTTATACCTACCCCGAGTCTACTCTTTTTGCCGTCCAAGGCAAGCCCCGGTGCATTTAACCCTACCTTGCTTTTATAAATGTTTTCTTTAATATTTTTGAGTTAAATTATTGCATTAGGTTGATAGAGTTGAGTGAAATCCTATCTGATGCATTATCTACCTTGACCAATGATACACCCGATACCTGCTTTTCAAAAACTATTTGCAAAATGCTTAGCAATGCTATATGATAGATTTGCAATAAAAATGCCAATTTCAAAGTGTGATCACTTTAAGAATATTTATGGGAATTTCTGGTTTACTCCCACCATTGGCTAAGTATCTGATCCGTACCTAGTCAATGGGGAGAGGTTGTCCTTGCGTACGGTGCCGTCATGTTGTAGTCCGGGACTCAACAGTTGACACCGACCGGGACAGGGTTGAAAAACTGACAGGACCTGTACTCTTGGGTTAGAGTCCCGAGGTGCTTGTCGCTGGCTGGAAAATTTAGGGACCACCTGTATGGGGGCCTGATTGACTAAGACTTGCAACTATTCACATACTACGGAAAGCTTCGGCTCCGAGGAATCCTTGATTGGACCGACAACCGCGCACTGGGAGTGGAGAGATGGCGGAAGTAGCATGTACCCACGTGGGTTAGAGGCCCGGATTGGAGTGGTGTACTGTACTTCCGGGTGGCGTAGGACCGGGCCCAATCTTGGAGGAATCGTGGTAGACGAGTTGGCATATGCAAGCTTGGGTGCTACATATGCAGTGTGGATAGGGACCCTCAGCTGAGTATTATTTATCCGGATTAACGCTGCTCCTCGGTTATGGAGACTTAGTCACTGACTGTCAACAGGGAGTGGTTCTCAACTAGGTCTGTTTTGGAAAGTAAAATGAATCAAGGATTATGATGGAACAAGAATACCGAATCTTTCAAAATAAAAATAAGGTTTACCAAAAATGCTTTTCTGCAAAATACTTGAACTTGCTTAAGCCTTACCTTGACTACCCTAAGCCTGCATTCCTGAGTCTTCTCCTTTCCTTTAGTCGGGTAAGTCTTGTTGAGTACCTTTGTACTCAGGGTTCTTTTACCCATGTTGCAGGTATGGCAGACTCCTCAGTATGCCTCGGACCCTGCTGTGTGACTGTTGTTCAGGAAGAGGCCGATGAGGCCGATGAGTGATTATTCACCCTCGGGCTGGGTGATGTATCTTTATCTTTTAGTTGTTGTCATCTGCTACCCTGCCAACTCTATTTGAACTATGGTCTGTAATAATTTCACTTTAAGTTTATGTTGAACACTGGTTTGTAAAACTATTGTTATTTAAGTCTTCCGCTATTTACTCCGATGTTATTTGTCAAAATGTTCAAGAGATTGTAACTGAATTGTGAGCTGATCCTGCGGACATCGGGCACTGATGTAGCCCAGTGGCGAACCCGGTCTTAATCTCTTGGCTGTACGGATCGACTGTCAGTGGTTGATAGTGATCAGTGGGCCATGGGATTAGGGTCGTTACGTCACACGTACCCGTGGCGGCGTAGTGCCATGCCTATGAACCGACGTGAAGGGCGAACGTGAGGCTTGGACTGAGGGACCAGAGTGGCCTGAGGATCAGCTGTGGTGGCTGGCAGCCTTTGACGACACAATTGGAAAGTGCGGTCATGTGGTACCTGAGTCGTGGACTCAGGACACGTGTCGTGGACGGGGTGCACGGGGCGTGGCATCCCCTCTAGACGTCGGTTTGGTGGTAGAGCCAGGGAAAACCATCGATGGAAGGTTTCCAGGTTTGAGCCTCAAAACCTGGGCGTGACGGTTTCCGAGTTTGGCCACAAACTGGCTGACGGTTTCCGATTTGGCCACAAAACTCGGGCTGAGGACGGTTTCCAGGTTTGGGCCTCAAAACCTGGGTGTTGAGGGTTTGCTGAGTTTGGCCTCAAAACTCAGAAGCTGGTGGGCTGGTATCCCGGTTTGGGCCTCAAAACCGGGGTTTGGCTGGAAAGGCTGGTTTCCCGTTTTGGGCCACAAAACCGGGGGTGCAGAGCGAGGGCGCACGTGGCGGCGATCTCGAGGTTGCGTCGAGGCAACGCTTCGGTTTGTGCGGGCGTGACCGTCGGATACCCTACCATCGAGTTGGTCCAGAATAACCCTAGGGTTTAGCTGGTTTGCTCTGTAATTAGATAGAGAGGTAGAGTAGGAAATAGACTTAGGCTAGTAGTAGATAAGTAGTCGGGAGACCCCTCCTCCCATCTATCTCAGTTATTTGCTCTTTCGCACTTTTGGTTTCCTGCTCTCCCATCCCCTGCTGTATCTAGCTGAGATCCGAGAGAGACTTGCCTCTGTGTACTGTTGATTTTGAGGAAGTGAGGCCATATCCTCACTGTTGTAGCGTGTGGTAGCCACACGGTTGCAGATTTGTGGGTGTGATTCGCGTTTTGTCGTGTTCTTCGCGGATCCTTTTTCTCCACGTTCTTCCCATCGCTTGATCTCTTTGCTCGTTCATCTTTTGCAAATCCGCTTGAACCAAGTTGTTCTAGATCGTGAGGCACTTCTTTCCACCGAAGAATTCACCTCTAACCTCACGGTCTAGGAGATCGATCGATTTCCCTTTCGGGTCAAGTTTTCTCTCCTCCCCCGAAATTCTTCGATACATCGATTTGGAGATAGGTTCGAGCCATGATCTCTTAGAGATAGCTCACTATACTCCTTGTTGACTCATCTCTCCAAGTTTAACCCTAGAGTTTCGTTTTGGGGAGTTTTGATTTGAATCGGTGGATGAACACACTGCTGCGAGGTGACCGGACGCTCGCTCGTGACGACCGACGCTAGGGCAAAGCGTCCGGTGGTTGACACCTCACGTGTTGAACTTCTGGGCTTGACCGACGCACGTTCACTCATTGACCGGACGCACCGTTCACCCACTGACCGGACGCACAGTACTTACTGTTCACTTGCTTTTGTCCTTGTGACGACGCTACTGACTGACCGGACGCACCGTACACGAGAGTCCGGTCACGAACAGTAAGGTCTGAAACTGGTTTTCTGTCGACCGGACGCGTCCGGTGCTCTCTGACCGGACGCAGTCCAGAGTCCGGTGAGTCTGTGCTGCGTTGTTTCGTTCGCGGTTCCTCGTTCGTTGACGGTTTTGGTTTCCGTCTTTTGCGTTGGCTTTCAAGAGTTGTGTAGTGTCCCGCTGTGCTCTTGGAAGCATCCACCCTACACTAGGGTCGTGGACACTAGCAAGCTCTAAGTTCGCTTGGGGGTTGATTCTTGGGTCAGTGGCTACTAGTTTCCGTAAGGAAAATTTGAAGCTCCCTTCACCCCCCCCCCCTCTGGTCGCTTTCTGGTTGCTTCTCGGTCCTTCAGAGGGCACATCTTTTTTGTTGTTGTCTACTCACTATGTATCCAAAAAAGAGAGAGAGAGAGAGAGAGAGAGAGAGAGAGAGAGAGAGAGAGAGAGAGAGAATTATCATTAGCTCTAGACCCCAGAAATTAACTTGGAAGGATTATGAAATATCCCTCTATACACTTCCACATAACCACACATGCACATCTTGATCAATATTTATGATTTGCTTAGCAATAAACATCAGGCAATTTGCTCATGGTTCTTAGCCTTCCTATAACTCCACATCTCATTCTTTAGAAGTAGGAGAGGCTACAATTTGGCCTAAGTGAGGATTTAAACACCATTGAGTGACTGAGTGAATCTTGGAGGACTTAAGCAAGTTTTATCTTTTGAAAACCTTAAAACCTCCAGACAAAATCCTAGTCAAACCTAAGCAAGATAAAAGTTTACTATCTACTACTTTATTTCACTCTTGCATGTTTGAAGTGAAAAGCTATAAGCCCCACATTGCTATGATTAATGATATATGCTAAGTTATTTCTCACTATACAATATGCACTTGCATACATCTTAAGTTGCTATCGATTTCTTGCTCAATGCTTAAACCGCATTGTTGCTCGAGGACGAGCAACAGGTTAGCTTGGGGGAGCTTGTTGATGGTCCTTAAACACCTATTTCACCATCAACAATTTACCCTAAAGTCCACCAAAAAGGCATGAAATGTAGTCAAATAGGTTTCAAACTAACCAAATTCCACATGTCCATAGATTTTTATTTGAATGCGGGATTTGGACCAAATTTGAAGAATGAACCCACCAGGAGACGAGCCCACTCACCAGGACCCATTTGGGCCCTAGTGGGGTGGCGCCCGCCACACCAAGGTGTTGCTCGCCACAAGGGTGAAGCCCACATTTTCCCCTGCCACATCACTGATCCGTGTGACCACCCCAAGGCCAAATCTTGGCCCTTGGTCACTAGGTCAGTGGCAACGGATGGCTCGGGAGGGAGTGGCATGGATCAAGACCGATTGGCAGTTACTCAGACATGCAACCGATCTAACCACCGCCTCTCTGGAGCTCCTGGATGCCGTAGATGCAAAGGCGGTGCATCCAACGGTGATGGGGTGGCGGCCGCAACCTAGGGTTGGCGCCCGCCACTAGGGTTCACCCTAGGTCGGTTGGCTGCCCCCTATAAATACCCCCCTCACTCCACAAGGCTATAAATACCCCCCTGAGGCAACACAAGCAACACACACAAGCAAGAGAAGCAAGGAAGGAAAGAGAGCAAGGCTAGAGCCAGGGAGCTGATAGCTTAGGGTTTAGCCAAGCTTAGGCAAGTAGGTAGCTAGTAGAGCAAGGCATCTTTGCTCTCGCGGAAGCGTTGCTCAAGGCTTAGCTCAAGAGTAGAGGCGTGCGAGTGATCGGTCCTGGAGTCGGGAAGAGTCTTCCTTCAACTCCAGTTCAGGTTTTGCTCTTGTTACTCAAGCACTTTACTATATTCTAGTTCATCATTTCCTTAAACACCTGTATTACTTTATTCTACTTATCAGTATTGAGTGGTATACTTGATTGATTGCTTGAGTGCCTAGCTATCCTACAGACCAATTCACTTAGCCATAGTAGTTCATCTCTAGTGCGCTTAGTGTTTGATCTTTGCCAATAGGTTGCTTAGTTAGTTTAGTGTTTATCTTATAAGTCAAGTATTTGCTCTGACGTCCGCAAGGGTGTCTCTATTCAAAGCTAGGGTAGAGATAGTTAGAATATAATTAAGCGTGGTGCTTAGTTATAGACTTACCTTCATATACGGCTGGACCCCCGGATAGCTGTGGTAGCAAGCAGGTGGTGACAGCCCTGTGCGCCTTGAATTCCACCACGTAGTTGGCCCAGTTTAACAGTAAGGCTCGTTGTGCTAGCGTTCAACCTAAGTCAGAGGTAAAGGCTAGTACGCCTCGATACATGATAAGATAGGAATAAAACTTTACTTAACTTGGTTGCTTAATTGACATTTGCCTGTCTTGCTTCGTAGTTATCTTGCCTTGTAGTTATCTTGCTTCGTGGTTATCTAGGAGTAGTTATTAGTTAGTAGTTAGTTATCTTAGTTACCCTTATTTACCCTCTATCTACCTATCCATCGACCTTACCTTAGCCATCCATTTCATTCTTACCTATCCACCCATATATTCTTTCTTGCCTTTCATCCCCTCTCTTCCCTTCTCTCCTTTTCCCTTTTCTCTTTTCTTCGACTCTCATCCCCTCCTTGATTCGACTCATACACCACCCTAGCCTTCCCTTGGGATCAAATAAATCGACACCTGGTACTCCCAGGTGAAGTGCTACTACGATAGTTCTGTGCGCTTGCAGAATCTCCTCTTGGTAGATTGCAATCTCTCTAGCTAGCTCCTACTAGTGTCGGGATTGACAACCCCACTTGACATTAGTATATAGCTGCTTTAGCTTCATTCCTTTAGGTATAGTGACCGGACTTGCTACAAGCACTTCTGACACCGTTGCCTGGAATAGATTCCATAGTCTACTCCTAGTAACGACGTTAGCTAGTGTCAATAAACATTTCTGGGCTATTACCGGGGATAGTTGCATGCTCTATCTTTAGTGAAGCTAAGAACTACCAACAACCTCAAGCGCAAATCCTGGCCATTGCACACTAAGATGGTTTGATCCAAGGGCTAAGAGGAGTATCACCTGGATAGTGGGCTTTGGACACATGGAAATCCCTGTCTAAAACCCTAACCGACCCTCAAACCGACTTAGGGGAGCAAGTGAAGACCGTTGGATGAATGGCGGTTGCAATGGACGGCAGAGGGGTGGCGGGCGCCAGGGTTTAGTGGCAGGCGCCACCCCCTAAACCCTAACCGACCTCCCCTTCACTCTATAAGTACCCCCCTAGCTTCCTAGCACTATAAATAGGCCCCTAGAGTTCTCATTCGGAGAGCCTCACATCAGTCTTCACCATTTGGTTAGATTAGCACACTTGCCATGCTAGAAAGATTAGAGAGTATGAGTGCCTCACTAGAAGAGGAGCTGGAGAGGAGAAGAGTAGAAGTCTGGAGAGTTCCAGAGTTGTTGGAGACCTCTGCTTCTCTCTGCTCTGCGCTTCAACTTTGGTAACTTAGTATTTATTTTATCTTCAAGTATTTATTTTCAGTACTTGTGTACTCGTTTCATTGCTTGATATTAGTTTCAAGTGCTCTAGTTCTAGTACAGGGCTAGTAGTAGTAATATATAGATTAAGTGTGGTACTTAGGCTATATATTGCTAGTGAATACGGCTAGGCCCCCGGATAGCTGTGGTAGCAAGCAGGTGGTGACAACCCTGTGCACCTTGAATTCCACCACGTAGTTGGTCTAGTTTAACAGTAGGGCTCATTGTGCTAGCATTCAACCTAAGTCAGTGGTAAAGGCTAGTACGCCAACAGTACACTAGTAAAGAACTTAAAACAGTAGAAGTCTAATACAACTAGGATCTACCCCAGTAGGTAGTGCCTGTTCCCCTTCATCTATCCTAGATATCCTTATCCCCCTAGTTTTCTCAAAATCACTTCGTGTCCTTGTGGATTCGATACCCCGGAGTACTCTGAGTGTGAAAAGCTACAACTGACAGCTGTGCCCTTGCGGTTTCTTCTGCGTGCCACCCGAGGTGTCAACAACGAGCCCCTAGACCGGTAATTGAGAAACGTCCGCCCCCACACTCTTAGTCGAGGGGCGGTAGCATTCGCGCGAGGGTGCTTTCATTGCGAGCCCCTTGGCGGTAGTTGGAAAGCGCCTGCCCCCACACTGGGGCGGTAGCATTCGCGCGAGGGTGCTTTCCTTACGAGCCCCTCGACCGGTAATTGAGAAACGCCCGCCCCCACACTCTTAGTCGAGGGGCAGTAGCATTCGCGCGAGGGTGCTTTCGTTGTGAGCCCCTCAGCTGGTAGTTGGAAAGCGCCCACCCCCACACTCTTAGTCGAGGGGCGGTAGCATTCGCGCGAGGGTGCTTTCGTTGCGAGCCCCTCGGCCGGTAGTTGGAAAGCACCCACCCCACACTCTTAGTTGAGAGGCGGTAGCATTCGCGCGAGGGTGCTTTCGTTGCGAGCCCCTCGGCCGGTAGTTGAGAAACGCCCGCCCCCACACTCTTAGTCGAGGGGCGGTAGCATTCGCGCGAGAGTGCTTTCGTTGCGAGCCCTCGGTCGGCAGTTTGAAAACGCTCGCCCCCACACTCTTAGTTGATGGGGCGGTAGCATTCGTGCGAGGGTGCTTTCGTTGTGAGCCCCTCAGCCGGTTGTTGAGAAACGCCCACCCCCACACTCTTAGTCGAGGGGCGGTAGCATTCGCGCGAGGGTGCTTTCGTTGTGAGCCCCTCGGCCGGTAGTTGAGAAACGCCCACCCCACACTCTTAGTCGAGGGGCGGTGACATTCGCGCGAAGGTGCTTTCGTTGCGAGCCCCTCGGCATGAGGTTGAGAGATGCTGGCTGGCAATAGGCGGTGTTTCTGAAACCTTTTGGGAAGGTTGAACCGAAAAAGGATGCTTTTCGATCAAGATGAAACGATTGTTTCAGCTAGCTATATCTGAGATATTGCACTTGTAGTCACCCTGAAGCGGGACTATTCTTCCTGTGTTGCAGGCTTGGGTTTTCGACCAGCTCGGAACTTGGATAGGCTTTCAATGGGTCTCTGTTGCCAAGGATGCTTTTGCCTGTTATGTGGATGACACAATCATTAAAGCAAATTGAATATCCTGATGCTTCATATTCGCAGCTCGCTCATTAGGAATACCTTTTTCAACTGTAACTGAGTGCACTTGGTAGCTTTGGTTGCTTGGGTGGCTTGTGCTCTAGCCTCTATTTATGGGCTTTACTCTTTGGGGGCGGGTCTGTGCATTTACTTGCGGCTGTACCCGCTGGTTGGTTGATTATTAAAAGCCGGTAGGTTGTGGTAACCGTACAACCGAGGGAAAGGGGGATACCTTTTGCAGTGCCTTTGCTTTTGCTAAAACTGCAACAAATTTTACTGAAGGGTCTGGTTTCTGTTGCCCTTTGGTTTTGTCTTCCACCTTCTCGCTTTTGACAGAAGGCGGGTGTTCACTTTCCTGCAAGCTTTCTTTTCTCCCTCTCATTTCCCTCGGGGTCGGTTTGTATTGACCGCAGGCTTTTGTTCCGCCTTCTCGTTTTGTTGGAGGGTCAGTTTGTATTGCCCGCAGGCTTTCATTCCGCCCTCTCATTTTGTTGGAGGGTCGGTTTATATTGCCCGCAGGGTTTCGTTCCGCCCTCTTGCATTGTTGGAGGGTCGGTTTATATTGCCCGCAGGCTTTCTTTTCACCTTGTCGTTTTGTTGGAGGGTCGGTTTGTATTGCCCACAGGCTTCTGAGATTCTCGAGGTCTGTGAAGGACTTCTTTTGTCCATCAGGCCAACATTCTCGTTTGTTACATTAATTTGACGAATGCCTCAACCTTACGTTCGGTTGTTTTCGTCGTCGTTAGCATATACAGTTGTTTGTTGGAATTATGGATGCTTCCATAAGGTGGTGGTTACTTTCGGCTGCCTCATTAAAAAACCTCGCATCCTGATGTAGGGCTTCCCCAGTGAGGAAAAACAGTGCAGCCGATCTTGATTACAAGAATTGAAAATGAAAACTTACATCAAAATTACATAAAAAACAAAAGGAACTATGGATAAAAACGGCGCAGGTTGCTTGCGTTCCAGGTGTGAGCTGATTCTTCTCCCTTCTCATCTAGCAGCCGGAATACACAGGGTGACGCCATGCTTGCCACAACGAAGGGGCCTTCCATTGTGACTGCAGCTTACCTTGCTTGTCTGGCTGCCGAATGGTAACCATGTCACCAGGCTTGATGTCCTTCCGAATTAGGCTTTTGTCCCTGTGGTGCTTTATTTCCGCGTGATACTTCTCAAGATTGCTTGCCGCTTGCAACCTTACCTCCTCGATGGTGTCTAGCCAAAGGTGCCTTTGTTCTTGGGTCGCTGGTGCCATTTCGGTCCGGAAGGAACCCAATTTTACCTCCTCTGGAGTGACCGCTTCCTCGCCGTACAACAAGCGAAATGGAGTGAAGCCGGTAGCTCTGGAGCGAGAGATGTTGTGCCCCCATACAGCTGGCGTTAGGGCGTTCGCCCATTTGCCTTTTGGTGCGTCGACCAAAGTTTTTGATATTGCTAAATAGATCAATGTAACACCTCTGGTGTTTAATCTGTAATTAACCTGACATGTCATCATCTTTAGTCATAATCATTCTTGTCATGCATTAATGTTTGTCTAGTGGTTGCTTGCCTTTACCTTTTCCTAAAAGGTATTTTGTTGTGTAGTGATCTCTTTTCAAAAACCCTAAATGCCCAAATCCTCCTTTAAGGGAAAAATGGTAATTTCAACTCTGTGCCTAGTCTTGTGTAATTCTTGTTCAATTTGATGTCTTGAAGCTTTGTTGTGTTGTTCAAAAATCAAAATCAAAAATCAGATTTCAAAGTCCTTTTGAAAAACCCTAATTTCCAAACCCTGGCTTTTACCCCTCTTTTAATAATTTAAAAAGTATTCAAAATTTGGACTTGGTCCAAATAGCAAAGATGTAGATCTTATCAAGAGGAACAATTGGTGTTTACAAATTTTTAAGTTTCTATACAAAGTTTGAAGTAATTTAAATTCATTCAAATTCCAGTTTTTGTCCCCTTTTCAGTTTTCAAAATTTATTCAAAAAACTATTGAGTTTCAGAAAAAGTGTATATTAGCAAAGTTGTAGGTTTTGATAAAAGGAACAACTTTCATGTTTGCAGATTTTCCAATTTTCAATGTAAAATCAAAAGTAATTCTGAATTTATTCAAATCCCAAAAGTGTTCCCTTTTCTGATTTCAAATGTGGATCAAAAACTATTTGGATTTTGAAAATGTTCATATTGACAAAGTTGTAGATCTCTTTTTCTGAACAACTTTGATGTTTTGAGTTTTTGTTGCCCAGTTCAAATTTTGGAAGTAATTTGCAAAATACAGAAATTAGTTCAAAAAGTCAAACCCTAGCCTACCCTGTTCATCTCCTACCTCGCGTAGGGGAGGGGCCCGGCCATGGCCCGGTCGCCGGCGCTGCGCGCGCCACGCGCTTGGCCGCCGTTCGCCTGCCCCCGACCTGCCGCCGCTGGTCCCGTGATGATTTCGCGCCCGCACGCGCCGAGCGCTGACCTTGCCCCGTCCCCCACAGTGCCCAGTGAGTCGCCGCCGCGTGTTCAACGCCGGCGAGCTCACGCCCGTCCCCTGCACGCACGCCAGCCCTTCCGCCAGCGCGCAATCGAGTGCGCACGCCTCCGCCAAGCTTATCCGCCTGTGCGCGACGCTTATCCACCCCCGAGCACGCCTATAAAACCCACCGCCGGTGAGCCAGAACCCTCACCCGCCTCCGCCACCGTCGACACACCAGTCCAGAGCCTCTCCCACCCAACCACCTAGCTCAGAAGCTCCGCCGTGTTCTTGCGAAGCTTTTCCCCTCCTCAATTTTACCTCCGCCGCCCCCTATTGCCCGACGTAACCTCATCTGCTCGGATTCCGGCGAAAAGCCGGTGAGCACGGATTTGGGAAATCCCCATTCCCCGGCCGTGATCTTCCTTCCCCGACCTATGTTCCTTCTTCCTCGCATCCTTGCGCGTCTAACCATGCCTCGATGATCCGTTGTGGTGCTCAGGAACGCCGGAACGCCGTCGCGACGCAGTTCTGCCCATCGACGACCCCCGCTCCGTCGACCTCCTAGCTCCGGTCGTCCCCTCGCCTCGCCACCGCGCGTTATCGACTGCCGGTGAGCTCCTGAACCTCCCCATGCCCTTGGTTTCGCGAGCGCCTCTGCCGTGGCCGGAACGCCATCGCGCCGCCGCGGGGTGACCGCCGGCGTGAGGAAGACGATGAACAGTGAGATTTTTCTTTTTCAGTTTGTTTTGAATAGTGTTCGAATTTCATCTTTTTGTGTGATTTTCTGTGTTGTTCCGAAAATTCTGAAAAATTCAGGGTAGACTCTTTACACCTTGAAGTATTTTAGAAAAATATAAAACTTGACTTTTCTGCAAAAATTGAAAATGTAAAATCCCTCTTTTAATTAATAAATGGATGGTTTTGGATTTTTAGAAAATCATTTATAACTCCAAAAATCATGAGATAAATTTTTGTGAGCTTCCTATGCCATGTTTAGTCTTTGGTGAAATTTGGAAGTCTTTTGGAACAAGTTGATTTTTGAGCCTTTATTTTAATTGTTAAATAGTGTCGTTTGTTAATTAATGTCTGATTTTATTTGAGCACCTTAATGACCTCCAAAAATTATGAAATTTGTTTTGCCATCTATCTACACCATAATGAACTTATGTGATTAATTTGGTAATTTTGGGAGCAACTGTATAAAATGACCTTTTTAAATAATTAAGAAAAACAGAAAAGGTGATTAAGGTTCATGTTGTATGCCCTGTGTTGCATTGTTCATGCTAGCATACTCATGTGCATGCATCATTGCATTCGTATAGTCACCGAAGAAGGAGTCAAAGTCGAGGCCGCCGCCGACGAACCTGCTCCCGAAGTAACCCCGAGCTTCGACCTCTGCACCTCCAACCCTGAGCCAGCTATCTTTGCTCTTCAAGGCAAGCCCCGGTGCATTTAACTCCTTTCCTTGAATTTATAAAATGATTTCCTTAAATGCTTTTGAGTTAAATTATTGCATTAGGTTTATAGGAGTTGTGTGCTATCCTAATTGATGCACTATCCACCTTGACCACTGATACACCCGATACCTGCTTTTCAAAAGTATTTGAAAAATGCTTAGCAATGCTTATTGAATTAGACTTTGCAATAAAATGTCATTTTCAAAAGTGTGATCACTGAAAGAATCTTTATGGGAATTTGGCTTTACTTCCCGTTCGATGACTGCTTGCCTAGCTAGCATGTGGTCATTGTCGAGAAGAGGTTGTCCGCGCGTACGGTGCCGTCATGTTGTAGTCCGGGACTCAACAGTTGACACCGACCGGGACAGGGTTGAAAAACCGACAGGACCTGTACTCTTGGGTTAGAGTCCCGAGGTGCTTGTTGCTGACGGAAAAACTTTAGGGACCATCCGTATGGGGGCCTGTTGGTCAAGACTTGTAACTATTCACATACTTCGGAAAGCTCTGGCTCCGAGGAATCCTTTATTGGACCGACAACCGCGCACTGGGAGTGGAGAGATGGCGGAAGTAGCATGTACCCACATGGTCGTCGTACCTGGATAGGAGTGGTGTACTGTACTTCCGGGTGGCGTAGGACCGGGCCCAATCTTGGAGGAATCGTGGTAGACGAGTTGGCATATGCAAGCTTGGGTGCTACATATGCAGTGTGGATAGGGATCCTCAGCTGAGTATTATTTATCCGGATTAACGTTGCTCCTCGGTTATGGAGACTTGGTCACTGACTGTCAACGGAGAGTGGTTCTCAACTAGGTATGTTTTGAAATGTAAAATGAATCATGAACGATGAAGAATTGAGGAATACTGAATCTTTCCAAAATAAAATAAGGTTTACAAAATGCTTTTCTGCAAAATACCTGATCTTGCTTAAGCCTTACCTTGACTACCCTAAGCCTCTCATTCCTGAGTTTTCTCCCTTTTCTTTAGTCGGGTAAGTCTTGTTGAGTACCCCAGTACTCAGGGTTTGTTACCCATGCTGCTAGGTATGACAGAGTCCCCGATGTGTCTTGCACCCTGCTGCGTGACCATCGTCCAGGAAGAGGCCGATGAGGCCGAAGAATAGTTGTACACCCTCGGGCTGGGTAATTATAAGTATCTTTGTTGTTCCCCACTACGTTGCCTATGTCTATCTCTATTATCAGAACTTGGTTTGTAATAACTGCACCTTAATTTCTATTTGGAACCCTGCTTTGTAAAACTATTGTTATTTAAGTCTTCTGCTCTTTATTCTGATGTTATTTGTAAAAGTATGCAATGCTGTAACCGAATTGTGAGATGATCCTGCGGACATTGGGCGCTGATGTAGCCCGGTGGCGAACAGGTCTTAATCACATGGAACATGGGTTCGGCTGTCAGAGGTTGACAGGGACACGTGGGCCATGGGATTAGGGTCGTTCCGTCACAATCAACCCATTTGCCCTTTCGACAGCCCCGTTTGCTTGCGGGTAGTTTACTTACACGAAATTGAGCGTGATGTTGGCTTTGTCACAAAAACTCCTAATTTCGGCACAGTCGAACTGCTTTCCGTTGTCACAAGCGATGAAGGAAGGGACGCCAAAACAACAGATTATCCTTTGCCACACGAACTTGGTTAGGGAGGTGGAAGTTATGCTTGCTAGGGCCTTTGCCTCTATCCACTTGGCGAAATATTCAAGGGCGACCGCTGCGAATCACAAGTTACCCGGAGCTGCTGGTAGCGGTCCAACTATGTCAATGCCCCACCTTTGTAAGGGCCAAGTTGGGATTATTGGCGAGGTTTCGTTTGCTGGGGCTTTTTGGTTTTTGGCGAACATCTGGCAACCTTTGCAACACTTGACCAGTTCTTTGGCATCTGTGGCGGCGGAAGGCCAAAAAAATCCTTGCATCATTGCTCTGTGTGCTATTTTGTGAGGTCACCTGTGCGCACCGCACATTCTGGCGTGCAATTCTTGGAGCAACTGTATGCCCTCTTGCCTGCTTATGCACTTCAAGAGCGGGGCTACAATTTCGCTCTTGTAGAGCTGCTCCCCAATGATTGAGTAGCTTTTGCTCTGCTAGCCATCCTTTCGGCGTCCTTTTTGGATTCCGGCTCATATGTCCTAGCTAAGTAGGCGAATATCTGCAACCTCCAGTCATCCCTGGCGATGGCGTGAACTGAACTCAAGTGATCTTCCTCTTCTTTTACACCTTTGGCCGAGAGGACCTGGTAGAACATGTCTGGTGGCAGTGGCAGGTTTTGCGCTGCAGCCTTGGCCAACTCGTCTGCCTCTGTGTTTTCGGCTCTTGGGATGTGACGGAGAGTGAAATCTGTGAAATACTTTTCCATTCTTCTGATTGCTGCTAAGTACTTCGCCAGTTCTGGTTCTTTTGTTGTGGATTCCTTTTCGCCTTAGCCGATGACCACTCGGGAATCTGATTTGACTATGCATCTTCTTGCTCCGATTGCTCGTAGCTTACGTAAACCCAGCAGTACTGCTTCATATTCGGCGGTGTTGTTGGTTGTAAGAAACTGCAGCCTTGCGGCGAATCTAACTTTCGGACCTTTTGGCGGGGTTAAGATCGCTGAGATTTCGGCTCCAGCCATTCCCCAAGCGCCATCACAATTCACTATCCATACCGGCTCCTCGAACTCAAGAGCTGTGTCGAAAGCCGCAGGGGTCCAATGTGACAGAACTGACCAATTTGCACCAGATTAAGCACCGAATCGCTGCTTTCACAGAGATTACAAGTACTTAAGCTCGTACAAACCCGGTAGTCCGGAAATCTCGAAGGATTTCAAGTCATTCAACTTTAACCAAGATCGTAATAGATTAGCGTACATGCCCACAAGGTACATTCAGTTCGCACATAGTTCAAATACATCGGAGTTCGATAGTTATTACAAACCATAGTTTTGAATTCAAAGCGGAAGCAACATAGTTTTGAAACACAAGTCCTTAGTTCACAATACGGTGCCATATGCCTGATCTGTCCACAAAAGCATCAGGAAAGATAAGGGTTGACCATGCCCATGGTCTAGTCACTGCCCTCGACGGGATACAGACAGTTCTCGCAGTAGCCGAAGAAACATTGCCCATCTGCAACAACAAGGGATAGCACCCTGAGTACGAGAAGGTACTCAGCTAGACTTACCCGTCATAAACCAGAAATAATTGACACCAAGGATTATGCAAGGCTGTATCTGAGGTTGGCCACACTTACCTTTTTGCATAAAAGCATTTTATTATTAAATAATCATTATTAGAGCATTAGCAGTCAATTTTATGTAGTCAACCTGATTGTCTAGATTTGCACCTGATCTAGAGCAAACACTTGACTACTTATTCAAGCAAGAGTGACTATTTCATCAATAGCCTTTCAGATTCACCAACCATAACCATATTTAGTTCCATATATTACTACGGTAACACATGCTCAGTCAAGTTACTCACTAACCAGGAGCGATGGCGATTATAATCGATTCCTACCAGCTGGGGATAAAATGTCGCACACTCGCCCGTCACACCCTGCCAGGTGGCCGATGGCAACCAATTCAGGAGGTTCGAGAACCCAAATCGCGGGACGGCCATGGACCCTTCTACACCGAGGGTTATCTCAATGCCAGGTCGCTCAAGCTATTAACTGCCCACGGTCATGCCAGGTCGATCAGGCCCTGCCTGCCCTCGGACCATGCCAGGTCGATCAGAATAGTTGCCCACGGTACATATAAGGCCCTGGGTGTTAGGCGTCAACGTCTCCATCACCGGCTCGAATCACCTTACTCGGCTTTACGGGAGGTACCCGCACCTGCTCCGTTAAGTGATTGACGCGTTCAAAATGACTGAGGTGTGCCTTCGTCGGGTCCTAATCGACACAGACGGGAGACTACTAGCACACAGAACCCATGTCCTGCTGCTCCTACATCCCGCAAGGTCTCAGATTAATTATCACATGGTTATATTCCATGATAGCACGAGGCTAAACATGTTTAGTATCCACCTATATGCGGGAGACAGGAAATCACTCGACTTTTACCGGTCTAAGCAGGGCTAAGCATGTAATCGAGCCTAGACCTAACAGGGATCACAAGATAATATTTGCAGGTGGACAAGGATAAATAATCAATGCAGCAACGGTATCACACAACTCCTATAACCTAATGCAACAATCATATCAGGTTAACTTGTAAACGGTAATTTGCAAACCGTAGGAGAAAAATGCTCCGGGGCTTGCCTCGCTCGAAGTCGGCGGGGCGGTGATCACGGCACTCCGGCAGGTCCTCAGCGTCTCCTTCCGGGATCCTCTCCTTGGTTGTCTCCTCCTGACGCTGCTCCTCCGGCGTGTCTTGGGCTTCCACTACCGACCCTGCATGATGCGGTACATGAATGAATAACATGAATGCACATGGGATGCACGGTGATGCAACATGGAGTAACTATTCAGGAGATAAGCACATGTCATCTACTGCTATTCCCTTATTTAATTTAACATACTACTGATTAAGTCTTGTTGTCACCACATCAAAGTTGCTTAACGGGTTTATTACCTTCTAATTATTCGTAGAATTAAATCTAGTTAATTAGGCCTATAACAGTAACCTATCCTAGACAGCTTCACAAAAATCTACAGAAATTACTGGGAGTTAACAACATCCAATCTAGCTCCCTGCCCAAATTTCAACTCATTTGGACTTAAACTCCATCCTCTATGAAAAAGACAAATTCCTTCATGGAAAGGTCCTTTGAACTACACACCCTAGCAAAAAGTGTCAAACAACAGATTCCTTATTTTTCTGCTGTGCTTCCTAGTACAAGAGCAATGTGCTTAAATTCTTAGGTTCATACTCCTCATATTTTAATTACTACAAAATAAACAAGGAAACGACATTACCCATTTTACAAGCTACTGTCAAATTAATTCACAGAATAACCTCATATTATATTTTTCTCTGAAACTACACATTCATACAAACCTAACAAAACTGGAATCACATTTTTCTGACTTATACATAATTAGTTATGCATTTACCAAGTTATCAGCACTTTTCTAAATTAAATGCATCTACACATAAAAGTATCACCAAAAATGCATTCAACAGTTTTCACTGATAGATCTAAACATGCTTGACCTAACAAAATTTGTTTCACAGGATTTGGACATAAAATGAGCCTTGTAGGAATTTTTTGAAGCCTTTACATGGATTCTGAAAAACATATTTTAAAAGAGAACTCAATCCTAACGCACGGACTTCGGCCGAGGCACAAGGCACGGCTTCGGCACACCCGGCGCGACTCGTCCGAGGCTTCGACGCATTTTACCGATTCGGCCGAGGCTCAGACACCTTTCTCCGATTCGGCCGAGGCTCACTGACAGCCGAGGCTAACCTATTCAGTCGAGGCTACTGACTCAACCGAGACTTGACTTGGCTCGACTCGACCGAGGCTAACTGACTCAACCGAGACTAACTGACTCAACCGAGACTAACTGACTCAACCGAGACTTGACTTGGCTCGACTCGACCGAGGCTTACACAACCGACCCGATCGAGGCTCGAGGCGAAGGCTCGGCGCATCCGACTTACCGAGGCCTACGGCACTCAAGCTCTTCCCTTTCTCTCTTCCTTACTGCCAGTCGGGGCCCGCTGGTCAGGGTGACCAAGCTTCCGAGGCCAAGCTCGGCACGTAACCGCGCGAGGCCAGGATCGGCGGTCAACGGCGGAGTTTTGCGCCGTGGTCGTTGACCGGCCCTAGCTCGTCGACGGCGACACTTCTGGCGACACTGAGACCATCATTGGGTGCGGGTTTGCGAGGCGAACACAACTAGCTGACTCGCTAAGCCAGAGGGATACCGGAGCAAGCTCGACGGCGGCCATGGCGGAGCGGCGGCTCTGCGACTCGGCGGCGGAACTCGTCCCGGCGGCTTGCGACTCGGCGAGGTTAGCACTAGCCCAAGCAAGACCTAAGCGACCTATTGGAGCAACTCTCGGGCTTCGGCATCCCCGGCATTGTCCGGCGCGATGCACGGCGGCGGTCCATGGCGGACACGGCGGCGACACGGCTCGGTTCCGGCTGAAACACGGCGAAAGAGAGGTCTCCAACTAACTCTAAGCTACTACGGCGGTAGAGAAGACTAGAACATGGCTCAGCTTAGGGTAGCATGGCCGGAGATGACCGGTCCACGTGAAGGTCACGGTGGCGGCCATGGCGGAAGCTTGCGGATGGCGTCCGCTGTTCCGGCAGCTAGAGAGGAAGAGAGGGGAAACCAACCCTTACCGGAGAAAGAGAAGATTAGGGCGGAGAAGCTGGCGGGAGGAATCGAACGGCGGTGCGGCGAGTAGCGAGCAATCGCTCGCCGGAGTTCGGCGGCAATGGCGGTTCGGGCTAACTGGAGAAGATGGTGGAGTGGCTGGCGCGCTGGTGAGCGAACGCTCTCTGGCTTGCAAGCGCAAGGCGGACGAAGGCAAAAGGAACAAGTGCCTGGGTGCATCGCACCTGGCCAGTTCCCGTCGGGGGAGCTCCCGACCGGGCGCGGCGGCGTCAGGTGTCGCGCTCCACGCGGCAAGCATGCCCCGAGCTCCTGGGCGACGTGGCGAGTTCGGGCGCAAACCACGGGCGGCGATGACGGTGGTTTGGCCGGCCAACGAGGCGGTCTCGCGGCGGCGAGGCGGGTTCGGTCGGCGCGGAGGGAGCGGCGTCCGCGAAGGAGAAGAAGGAGAGACTGACAGGCGGGGTCCACCGGAATTAAACTAAAGAAGTTTTGTTTCAAACTTTGATGCTCCATAACTTCTAAACTAGACCGAACTAGGAAAAGGTCCCAACAGCAAAGTTGCTTAGAATTTTGTAAGGAACAAATCATCCTTAAGGCTCCAGTCCAAATTCTGTTGTTTAAAAGAAATTTAGTGCTAAACCATTTTTCTAATGCAAGAAATCCTAACTCAAAAGCTTTTTCTGAGAAAGTGCTTTAAAGCAAAGTTGTTCCCTTCATCAAGATCTACAACTTTGTTATAAGGCACTTGGTCAGAAACAGAAAGCATAACAAGGTTACACTAGAGACCAAACAAGGACTTAAGCATTCAACAAACAGATGCACATGAAATGATGAGATGCTATGCTTATGCCATGCCAAATTATGCAATTAGGGATTGCTTAACACCGGGGTGTTACATCCAATCTGCTGTGAAATCCGCTAACGCTTGGGACTTGATTGCTGACCGATGCTGGAAATCGATGACGTATTCGTTTAGCTCCGGTGCCCACTTGCCCACTCGGCTGATAGCTTCGTTGTTGCGAAATAGAGCTTCTAACGGTTGGGCTGATAGGACTATGATGTGATGAGACTGAAAGTAGTGCTTTAGCTTCCTTGAAGCCATTACCACCATGTATGCTATTTTACCAACTCTGAATAGTTCAACTTTGCTCCTGACAGGGCCTCAGAGACGAAGTAGATTGGGAACTGCGTCAACTTGTTTTCGTGCTCCTTTTCTTCCACCAACATTGCGCTTACAGTAGCGTGAGATGTTGCGAGATACAACAAGAGCGTAGCTTCTGCCGACGGCTTGGATAACATGGTGAGCCTTGTCAGGTACTCCTTTAGCTGCTGGAAGGCCTGCCGCTGCTCTTCCCCCCAACCGAAAGGGTCGGAGCTGCGCAAGGTTTTGAAGAAGGGCAAGCCTTTTTCGGTGGACCTTGCGATGAATCTGTTTAAGGACGCCAGCCTTCCGGTCAACTTTTGCACTTGTTTGCGATTCGAGGGCGGTTGCATGTTAATGATAGACGTTATTTTGTCTGGGTTGGCTTCAATTCCCCTTGCAGATACCAGACAACCCAGGAGCTTGCCCTTTTTTATGCCGAAAATGCATTTGTCTGGGTTGAGCTGTGAGCCGCTTCTGCGTAGATTGCTGAAAGTCTCCAGCAAGTCTGCTTGATGGTCTTCCTCTCTGTTGCTCTTGACTACCATGTCATCAACATAAGCCAACAGTTTTTTCTTCTGCTTCTGGCTCTCGAAGACCTCGTCTGTCATCTGCGAGAATGTTGGGCCTGCGTTTCTTAGCCCTTCCGGCATCCGCCGGTAGCAATATATGCTGGTTGGGGGTGATGAAACAAGTTTTCTCCTCATCCTCGGCATGAAGCCATATCTGGTGATAACCTAAAAACAATCTAGCAAACTCATTATTTCACAACCAGCTACGATGTCGACAAGCTTGTCGATACGCAGCAAAGGATACGGGTCCTTTGGGCAGCATTTGTTGAGGTCAGCGAAGTCGACGCACATTCGCCACTTTCCGTTCTTCTTTTCACCAGGACAACGTTTGCCAGCCATTCAGGGTACTGGACTGGCCGGATCACTCCTGCATCGAGTAACCTTTGCACTTCGGCTTTCGCCGCATCTGCCCTTTTGTTTGAAATTTTTCTCAGCTTTTGCTTCCCGGGCTTGGAGCCGTTTGCGATATTCAAGCGATGCTGAGCAAGATCCCTGCGGACGCCTTGCAAATCATTTGTCGACCAGGCGAAAATGTCATCATTGTCTGCGACAAAAGACACCAATGCGTTGTTGACGCTCAATAATGCTCATAATTAACCATCAACTATTGCATAAAATGACACTAAATGAATCACAAAGCATAGTTGTAGGGTTTGAAACTAACAAGTTCCACGAGTTTTGGTGCTCTCACTTGTTTTGTAGGACATCCATGTTTTTACCATAAAAAAGTATCTCAAGTGATGAATTGGAGTGCACCATTACGAAGAGTTCGTCGAGACGATCGAAACGAACATATCATTTGCTATATTCGAAGTCCTGGATGAAAAGATATTAATTTCGCAACAAAACCTGCAAAAGAAGGATCTAGAAGGCACCAGAAGACACCACGAGGCGGCCCGCCACGGGGGCCCACTGGGCCAGACCGACCGGTGGGGCCCACTGACCGGCCGGTCGGCCACGGAGGCCGTTTTGCCTCCGCCTTCTGGAACCTTCTTCCACCGCCTCCTAGGATGCATCTCCACCGTCCCTGAAGTCGGTTTGATCCTCCGGCTCTCCGAAATTCGATGAAAGGATCCAACAGAGAGTTGTAAATGTGACGCAGATCGATGACATGGTGATTCCTTGCCCCCTACTCCACCTCGGGCTATATAAGCAGGCCTGGAGGTGCCCCCAGAATCCATCTCCATCTTCATTATTCATCTCCATATCAGAAACTAGGGTTTCAAGTAGAAGTAGAGGTCCCTCTAGATGAATCTCTTCTAGTTCATCTAGAATTAGATCTAGTTCTAGTTCTTCTAGTTCTAGTTCTTCTAGTTCTAGTTCTTGTTCTAGTTGTCTAGTTCATCTAGTTGTAATTAAAGATCGGATTAGAGAGAGAAGGAGAGAGCTGAGAAGGAGCAAGATCTGTCGGATCTTCCTCGACATTGTATTGGTGCAGCATCTGGTTCGTCTTCAATTAATCTCCAGGTTCTTCATTTACTACTTCTAAGTATTATATTTAATTTCAGTTCTTGCTTTATTTTATTTACTGGATCTCCGCTCGTATTGAGTGCTCTAGTTATCATATGTAATTAGAGTAGTAAGCGTTAGTGTAGACGTGGTGTCTAGACTAGGGTTTACCTGAGTTTGCGCCCAATCCTCCGGTTTGTTGTGGTACCTACAGGGGTGACAGCTTTGTAGATTGTTATAATCCACCACGTTAGGACTGGTGTGCCGTAGACCTTTTCGACAGCCTTCTCCCGATTACCCTTTTCCCAGTCTTTTTCGAGAATCGGAAAGGTATTGTTGCTCCGAAGTAAGTAAAGTATAGTGAGCCTTTAATTAAATAGACCCGCTTAGAAAACCCTAGATCTCTCTCTACCCATATTACCATTCTTTTCTTAGATGTTCTTAATACTTCTAGTACACTTCACGTTCCCTGTGGAAATCGATACCCTGGAATACTCTCGGGTGAAAGCTACATTGGTATCCGTGCGCTTGCAAATTTTTCTGTGTGCGTTTAAAATACCCAACAACCGTTCTGGCGCCGTTGCCGGGGAACGGTAGCTGTTCTAGAATCAAGCCAAGTTCGTCCATGTTTCTTTTCTTCTTTCCACCTTTCCGTTTTTACCACCTTTTTCTTTTACCATCCCATCACCACATGAATTCCACTCCTATCTTTAAATTCTTTGCTCCAAAGGGTGACTTGTTGGAGTTTCCACCATCATCACTGTGACACCCTAGTGTCAAGCACTGCATTAAGAACTACATTTAGCTACTAAAATGCATAAGTAATGCATGGCATCATTTCATGTGCATGAGAGTGTTTTTGTCTTTTGCTTATTTATTGGATTTTAGATTTCTATTGGACTTGATGGTTTAAGTGGATTTCTGTCTTGGCAAATAATTTTATAAAATAAAGAATATTGAGTATAACATTTTTCATGTTAACATTTTGACCTAGTTCAAATTTGTTTAGCAAATAAAAACAAGGTAAACAAAATGATTTATGTCTCAAAATTGGCTTTATTTTCTGTGGAGGTTTTAAAAGTGCTTTTCAGCAAAAATGTTCTATATGAAAGTTGTAGAGAAAATTATTTTGAGCAACTTTTATTTTTGGGTCAAAACCTAGTTTGGAGTTTTTGAAGCTGTTTTTGAATGGTCAAAGTTTGGGAAAATTTTGAAAAAAAAAGGAAAAACCTTTTCTCCCGCGCCCTCACTTCCGGCCCAGTTGGCCTTTGGGCCCTCCAGCGCCACGCCGGCCCGCTCGCCGCGCCCGCGCCGCGCGCGCGCCTGACCGCGCGGCCGCGCCATACGCCGGCCGGAGCGCCGCGTGGCGGCCCATCCCTGCCGGAAATCCGCGCTCGCCTCTCGCCTCCCGATCCTTGCCTCCGCGATCACGCCACGATCCGCCTCGCCCACTCCCGCTCCGCCTCGCCTGTCGCGCCGCCTCGCCGCTCGCGCCGCTCTGCCGCGACGTCGCGTCGCCGTGGCCCCCGCCACGACCACGCATCGCCGCCGGCCGGGCAAAAGGCCCCACGCACCGCACCCTCCTCTCTTCACTTGCCATTCTGCTCGCCCTCTCTCGCTCTCGCTCTCCCTTGCCCACACTGCCAAGCAAGCCGAGCACTTGAGCCCGCCGTGCCCGCCACCATTCGGCACCGAGAGTCCGCACCGCCGTTCCGACCACCTCCGCTCACCATTTCCCAATCCCTCACGCACACCACTTCGCCGTCATCTCGGACGTCCGGTGCTCGCGCTAGCGCCACCAGCCGAACCCCGCTGACGCCGGAGTCCGAGGAGCGCCGCCGCGGTCGCCATCAGTGCCGCCCGGAGCTCGAAGCCGTTCACCCCGACCAAGCCTCCACCGAGCCCCCTCCTCTTCGTCGAACTTCGTCACGTCAAGGCAAAGTGAGAACACCAGTTCGCGAGCTCTCTACCGCCCCGTAGCTCTCCCTCCACCTCTGGCCGAGCGCCATGGGCGCCGCCATGGCCGCGCATGTGGTCGAGCTCCACCGGAGCTTCACCGGCCGAACCAACCCCCCCTAATAGCCTCCCTAGGGTTCGAGTAAGCTTTCGCCCCCGTTAATTTGGCCGGCGACCGCCGGAAACGGCGTAGCCATGCGTCACCACCGCCGCTGTCCGCCATTGCTCACCGCCGGCGAGCTACGGTCATGCGCTAGCCAAACCAACCCCACCATTCGATGCGCCTAGTCGAGGTGAACTCACCGAGCTAGCCCTCACCGCCGGCGACCTCACCGTCGGCAAGAAACCCCCGGTCAAAGCCATTCCCCTGCTCCGCTCTCACTGACTGCTGGGCCCCGTTGACCACGCGGACCCACGCGTCAGCCTCACCCGGTCTATAGACCTAGTCCACGGAGCCCGGCCGGGAGATTCAAATGTTTTTCCCTTTTTGTTTTATTTTCCAGAGAAGCTTGTTATTTTTGTGTAGCATGATTTAAAAGTCCTAATGAGGTGCTTTCAGTTTTGATAGTTTTTTTATGAGTGGATCTATCATGGAAAAATATGAAAGTATTTTTGGTGAAAGTTTATATTACTGTTTTTATTTAACACAGTTTACATGCTTTTGTTAAAATAAATAGATTTATATGTTTTCTGGTCGAGTTAATTCATGGAAAAATTTGTGTAGGTTTCTTATCATGATATGTATCTGTGAAAAATGTTTGAGGCACTATTTGTATAGAAAAATTGTCTGTTATGGTTTAAAGTCCTTTTGGCAGATTTTTTGGAATAAGTGTTAAGGTGTTTTATATGTTAAAATAAAATATGGGAAAATTGGTGTAGCCTCTGTGTGTTATGTTCCAGTTGGAAAAAATATGAAGCATAGGTTGTTGTATAAGAAAATGTGAAGTTACTGTACAAATGTATTTTTCTGTGTTTTTCTTTGGAAATTCATGTAGGAAGTAATATAATGTTTCTGTTCATGGAACTTTCTTGATAAATATGAAAGAGGGAGTAGAATCTGGGAAAAATATGGAAATGAGTATGTCACCCTTTTCCAGTAGGGTTGTAGTTCATTTGGGTTATTTTGGAATAGATTTGTTTATTTTGTGTAAGGTGATATATTTATGTTTTGGCAGTGCACTTTCTACAGTAGAGTGTTTATGAGTAGATGAAGCTAGAAAAATTATGAAATCTGTTGTTGGACACTTTTTAGAAGAAGAGTTAGTTCAAAGTACATTTTTGGGCAGTGTATTTCATCTTTTTGTAGCCGTTGTTCTGTATTTTATTTCTTGCTGAAAATTGTTCAGTGAGATTTAGTTGGTGTTAGTTGCTTTATGGAATTTTTGTGGATTTTTCTGAGTTCAGAATAATTCACTTGCAGTTCAAACCTGAGTTTCTTTTGAAATATTAAATAAGAAATAATTGAATTAACGATTTTGTTTTACGAGGAAAATAAGTATTTACCTCAATGTCAAAAGTGGTTCAACAAGTTGGTTTTGTTGGTTTGCAAGAAATGTTGCTTTTCATACCACTACATCTCGCACCCTGCATTATTTATTTATTTTTATTTACCGCATGCAATAGGATCGACACTCCCAGAGACCGTCCAGGAGCAAGAGGCAAGCGTCGAGCAGGAGATCCCGGAGCTACCCCAGGCCGAGAAGGTCGACCCCGCAGCGGACACTAACCTGCCCGAGTGCCCCTCCCACGAGGCCTCGGTCTTCACTCAAGGCAAGCCCCGGAGCATTTTAAGTCTCCCAGCTTTTACATTTAAAATTTCTTGAGTCCTTTTATATTGTGATGCATTAGGTATAGGAGTCGATTGAATCCTACTTGCTGCATTATCATTCCTTGATTATTGTTTACACCTGCCCTGTTATCCTGTTACTTATTCATAAGTAGAACTGCTTAGCCTGCTTAATAAAAGTAGTAGTTAAGGATGTTCCCGTAATATCCCTAGTGGGCATTTACCGGATCACGGTTGGCTATATTTGCTATCGTGGAAAAGAACCTGAGTAGTAATGAAATACGGTCAACTGGAAGGAAAAGCACAAGTTTGGAAACTTGAGGCAGTCCGTCCGTTGGATCGTGTAGGTTTGTATCGATGTTGGCCCTCGTTCATTTTTGAACGCGCCCTTTTCCTTAGGGATACGTCGGTGCCGTAATCATCGACCCAAAGCCGGTTAGAAGCTGTTCGGGCCGGTTTCGACCCGTGTCACGCCCTCTAGTATGGAAATGCGATCTGCCGCGGGAGGCCGTCGCCAGGTTCCAATTGGGCGGTCCGTGCTTGAACCGCGACGATTACCACCACGAACAAGCATCGAGCGGTTGCCCAATGCATGGACCCGACGGGGAAAGTGTGGGCTGGTATTAAAGGTCTTTCACCAGCTGGTTTGGAATTCGATTCGAGTCGCTGTCTCCCCCGGTTAGTGGGAAACTATGGCGAGCTTCACCATGATACAACTCCATGTGATGTTTAAAAGGTTCAACTAAAAGGTGGATGAGTCAACTGGATATGGTTATATTATTGCTTGTTAGACTCAAGTGTGTGCAATAGTTCAGGTGCAAACCTAGAGTAAAGAGATAGGTGTAAAAACTGACAGCTCATCAATGTCATTAATACTCCTTATCTTAATTTGAGCTTTTCGTAACTAAAAATCTCAGCTCCACCAAAAAGGCCTTGCATATCCTTGGTGTCTTTATTTTCAGTTGGACGGGTAAGTCTAGCTGAGTACATTCCCGTACTCAGGGTTTATCCCGTTGTTGCAGATGGCCGGGTCTACTATGGCTATTGTAAGCACTGCCTCTACCCGGTGGAAGGTGATGAGGAGTAGGCCCAGGGCAGGGTCGTCCAGAAGCTTCCCCTTTTCTTTTGCTGGATTGAGACTACTAGTGGCACATTACTTGAAAAAGGAGGAGTGAGTTGTGTTGAGTTGAAGTATCAAACAATGTTTTATTTGGACCAAATGTGTGGTGGTCGTGTTTCAAACTTATTTCAGCTTCCGCACTTTTAAATTTGGTATTGTAATAACTCTGTTTAAAATTCGCACTCTGATGTTTTAAATCCGGTTTCGTTTATCTGTGATGTATCCTTACGAATGTAATTCTTGAACAATGCGATCCTGTATGTTGTATGATGATAGAAATCCTTCGAGATTTCTGGACTACCGGGGTTATATGGGTTCAAGTATGAGTCGATGTCAGACGGATTTGACTAAGACGGTACTTGAGCTCTTATAATCAGGACGGTTCCGCCACAATCACACCCCATTCATACAGATGGCTATGAGCTTCGCCCTGCTCTTATAGCCATGGTTTGAGAAAAATCCTTCTCTGGGTCAGAATACGAAGATCCATATACCCACCTTAGGGAATTTGAGCAGTTGTGTTCTTGTCAGACTATTGCTGGCATGACACAAGAGACCATTAAATGGAAACTATTCCCGTTCTCCCTTTGGGGAAGAGCGAGAAAATGGTATGACCATTCTGTAAGGGGCGCAAATGGAAATTGGTATGAACTTCGAGACAACTTTGGTCTTATTTTCTTCCCTCTTTTTTGAATCACTAATCTTAGAATCAAAGTTCTTACCTTTAAACAAAAAGAGAAGGAGGCACTAGAAGCAGCTTGGGCTAGGTTCAAATGCCTTACCAATTCTGGCCCAAATCTTTCCTTGTCTAACCATGTCCTACACTTTCACTTCTATCGTGGTCTTAACAAGGAAGCTGCTCTACGTCTCGATTTAGCTTCTAGAGGATCATTCTCTCATAAACTTGTTAGTGAAGGTAGAGACATCCTTGAGAAAATCCTTGAAAACAATCCTTACCCTAGCACTTTTGACGAATTCCCAGAACAAGAAGTCGAGCCCAACCCTGACCAACACGAGGAGGAACACACAACCAAATTTGAAATTCCTTTAAATCCTTCCAAATTGGTTGTCACAGAACCTTCTATAGAGAAAACACCCTACACCTTAGAAAATGATGAACCCCATCCTTCGGTGTTCTTCTCTGAAATCGAGGAAGATGATATCAAAGAGCATGGAAGCTACTTCATAAACACCTCTTTAAATCCTTGCTCATATGAAACATCTACTGATTCAATTGGTGTGTCTAACATTGCCACACTCGAGATTTTCAACCCCCTCACACTTTCTGTTTCCAAAAACATCAAAAGGGTGGTTGTCGATGTATATATTTATCACAAATTTTGTAGGTCTCGTAGTGCTCTTAAGTTGGTGTTGGAGGGGAAACCACTTCACCAAATCACATCTTGAAGGTTTCCCAAGGACAAGCTTAGTGTCCTAAAACAAGCACTTTACAGAATAGTGTTCACCTTCCTAATACACTGCCCTTGTGTAATGAGCATAAGGATATAATTGTTAAAATATTCCTTCGGGTATTCTTGTCACTAACCTTTGTAGGTCTGGAGCAAAAATGTTCGAAGGAACGACAAACACAAGGTATGTCCAACCAATCATCATGCAACATTGAAACAGTCATTCAATCATGATTTTTTTTATATAAAATCTAAGCTTGGAGGATACACTTTATAAGAACATCTCTTACCATTTTGTTATGTTGGTAACCCCTACCTTTAAGACATGCTCAAGTGCTATACACTAATCATGCTCTCTCATCACCATTTGAGTAAATATCTTTAATGCTTTAATGCAACCTTCATTTGCTATAGTATATGCTTTGGTTTTGAAGTATTCTCATACACCTTTTAAATTAGGCATGGTGCTTAGTTTAAACTATTTTCATGAATTAAAGTAAGACATGGTGTCTGGTTTGATTCTTGAGCTAAAAGGTGTCCTGGTTTTACCTCTAAAGGCTTTTAAATTAAGTATGGTGCTTAGGTTAAAATGCCTTCCTAGATCAAATTAGACGTGGTGTCTAGGTTGATTTTTGAGCCAATAGTATACTATAGTGGATGCTGGATATTTTGTTGGACTAACCCCTGTAGGAAAACTTTCAGTATTAATTTAGGAAAGTCCTGAGATGAACTCACACTAGAACTGAAGAGATACATGAACTTTAACAACTTGCGCAAGGGAGACACAGCTCACTGATCATGGAGAAATGAGATCCATGGAACAAGACAAAAGATGAGTGCCATAAAACAATACCTACAATCAAAGCACTCACTCCATGGAAGTAGTTGAACATGTCTAAGCTGGGTCACTAGAAGATAAAGACCATCGTGGGAGGAACAGACACCTTCACTGATAGGTTGACACATAGAGAAGGAAGGTTGATCCCTCTAAAGATGATCCTACTATACCTTCCTCTTCTCAAGCTCCCATCACTCAGGTTCACTATGAGATAAGCAAGAGAAGACAAGCTATTCATGAAGAACAACCAGCCAGACAAGAGAAGCTTCCACAAGGTGGTTCGACACATCACTCTTCAATGATAAAGGTAACATCTCATGGTATGTGACCATCACTTTAAAAGCTTCTCCTTAATTCTAGTATGTGCATAAATAAGAACAAAACATGTTTCAGTTGCACCTTATTTGATCCAACCTAATCAACTCAACATGTTCAGTCATTTACTCTTTGTTCCTAGCTTTACTCTCTTGAATCTCACTATCTTAACCAATGAGCTAAAATGTTATGCATCTAACCTTTGGAAGATGATATATCACAATCATGAAAATATCGACACATTATGCATAGATTATCCTTCCTTGGGTTAAGTAATCTGATCTATTAAATATTTTAAGATGCTACTTTCATGCTCATCTATTGATCCTATCACTCATGTTAAGATTGAATAGAACACATAAACAACAAGTTTATATTGTGCAATGTGTCTAAGGTTAGAGAGGAATGAACAAAACTTTTGGTTCTGTTGGTGTTTTTCCACCAACGGAGCCCATGCACTTGATCTCTACCTTATCTTTATGAGCAGAGCACACTCTTAAGCAAAACATGGAGGAGTTTGTCAATTCCCAAATTCTACAAAGTGAAGGTCCTGAATCTACAAGAATACGCGCACTAAGCAAGATGCTGCCAGCTTCCACAACTAATGTTTCACTTCAAATTGCTGGGCCAACGAAGAACATGGGTGACACCATATCAAGAGGTGTAGTTATCAAGGTCTACATATCTAGATCAAATGATGCACCTCAGGAATGAACATGGTGAGAAGTCCTGTTCAGAGAACTTAAAACATTGAACCCTCGCCCGAATGGTAGTTCTCCTTTTGCATGTTTACTTTCTATCATTTGCATAATCATTTCTCCATAGCATATTTACTTTTCTGCATTAGTATTGCATAAAAAAGAAAATAAAATTTTGCATTGCATCATAAAACCTAAAAGCCCCATGTGAATAATTCTATGGTGTGTAAAAACCCGCAGGGATATTTACTGTGGTGGCATAAAAATAAAAATGCATTCATTTTGTTAGACTGTCATTGCATCATAAAAATAAAAAAAATATTTAGAAAGAGATCTTGCTGAAACTCAGCTTAGAAAGCATCAGAATAATCTCAAAAGCTTTGGAAAGCTAAGGCTTAAGTGGTCAACCACTAACGCTCAATCTGTTCCACAAGTTTTGTTGTCTATTTGAGTTTCGCAGGATTTGAATGACCAAGAAAAGCTGACAAGTGAGTGGATGTTTTGTCCACTGTTGGAGCATCGTTTCAACGATCATCAACATCAATCAAAGCTTCGACAGAAGAAGTACATTTCCACTGCAAGTCCACTACCTGACAAGATTGAATGACTACGTCAACATTCAGCTTTGGGAAAAGCACCCCATGTATCTATGTAAGTATCCTTATCCTCTTAAGTTTTCTTTCTATACATAAATAAAAATAAAATAAAATAAATAAAATAAAATAAAATAAACGCAAAAAAAATTGTGAGCACATGAAGGCTCACCATTAATTAAAAAGAAAAAATATATGGGCACATGAAGGCTCAACGCTATTAAGGGAGCCGGCTTGGGGAGACGCACCCCCGTTATCTTCGTAATCCAGGTATGTCTTATTCACTATCTTAGTTATTTATAATAAGTGTGTTAGGTTAAATAAATAGTGTGTTAAGTTTGCTTTGTTTGTTTTAAGAAGTTAATAATAAAAGAAGAACTCTCTCTAATCTATTACATGGAAATGATGAATAGTTGCTCTATCTAATTTCTTTCAAGTACCTAGCCTTCAAAGCATGAGTTCTCTTAATTAATAATGATGTTTAAAAATAAATTTAAATCCATGGGTGGCAAATACTTGATCTAAGGTCTAGGTAATTGACAGATATGACATGTGATGATCTGAGCTACTACTATCTTGTTCTAAACAACACTAGAGTTCCGGAGAGTTTCCAATATTAATATGACTAATAATTGCATTGAGTTAAATTAAGCTTTGTTGACCTTATGAGAAGTTATCATGCTATTGAATTGAGATCACTTACACATTTCATCCATCTTCCGCATAAAGTTTGTTGGAAGCATGTGGCTATTAAAAAAAGGGATATATATATATATCCAAGGAAATAAAAAAAAGGACAAGTGTCCGAAACCTCAAAAAGATAGATCCCGAAGAAATGAAAAGGGACAAGTGTCCAGAACCTCGAAAAGAAAAATTTAAATTAAAAAATAATGGGCACGTGCCCGATAGTAGAATTAGCCAATAGTCATGTGTCTCTGATAAACAGAAGAGAGTAATATATTCAAAAGAGCATCCGCCTCCATTTTTCATACACATGCACTTCTCGATTCAATGGTGATTTGACAACATATGTTTTTAACCTTTTTGAAAATTCATAAAAACTCTGGGATAATGATGAAGTGAAAGAGCAAGAGATATAGTGCTTGATTTGATCGTTCTATCTTTCAGTTACTCAAGATTCAAGGTAAAGTACTAAGCCCCGTGATAAATAATATGATATCTTGGAAGTGAAGATATTGCAGCAACTCCTGATCCACTGTTGAGTTTGACTTTGCTAAGGGACTAGCAAAGGGTAAGCTTGGGGGAACTTGTTGATGCACAATAATGCTCATAATTAACCATCAACTATTGCATGAAATGACACTAAATGAATCACAAAGCATAGTTGTAGGGTTTAAAACTAACAAGTTCCATGAGTTTTGGTGCTCTCCCTTGTTTTGTAGGACATCCATGTTTTTACCATATAAAAGTATCTCAAGTGATGAATTGGAGTGCACCATTGCGAAGAGCTCGTCGAGACGATCGAAACGAACATATCATTTGCTATATTCGGAGTCCCGGATGAAAAGATATTAATTTCGCAACGAAACTTGCAAAAAAAGGATCTAGAAGACACCACGAGGCGGCCCGCCACGGGGGCCCACTGGGCCAGACCGACCGGTGGGGCCCACTGACCGGCCGGTCGGCCACAAAGGCTGTTTTGCCTACGCCTTCTGGAACCTTCTTCCACCGCCTCCTAGGATGCATCTCCACCGTCCCTGAAGTCGGTTTGATCCTCCGGCTCTCCGAAATTCGATGAAAGGATCCAACGAAGAGTTGTAAACGTGACGCGGATCGATGACATGGCGATTCCTTGCCCCCTACTCTACCTCGGGCTATATAAGCAGGCCAGGAGGTGCCCCCATAATCCATATCCATCTTCATTATTCATCTCCACATCATAAACTAGGGTTTCAAGTAGAAGTCCCTCTAGATGAATCTCTTCTAGTTCATCTAGAATTAGATCTAGTTCTAGTTCTTCTAGTTCTAGTTCTTCTAGTTCTAGTTGTCTAGTTCATCTAGTTGTAATTAAAGATCAAATTAGAGAGAGAAGGAGAGAGCTGAGGAGGAGCCGGATCTGTCGGATCTTCCTCGACATTGTATTGGTGCAACATCTGGTTCGTCTTCAATTAATCTCCAGGTTCTTCATTTACTACTTCTAAGTATTATATTTAATTCCAGTTCTTGCTTTATTTTATTTACTAGATCTCCGCTCGTATTGAGTGCTCTAGTTATCATATGTAATTAGAGTAGTAAGCGTTAGTGTAGACGTGGTGTCTAGACTAGGGTTTACCTGAGTTTGCGCCCAATCCTCCGGTTTGTTGTGGTAGCTACAGGGTTGACAACTTTGTAGATTGTTATAATCCACCACGTTAGGATGGGTGTACTGTAGAGCTTTTTGACAGCCTTCTCCCAATTACCCTTTTCCCAGTCTTTTTCGAGAATCGGAAAGGTACTGTTGCTCCAAAGTAAGTAAAGTATAGTGAGCCTTTAATTAAATAGACCCGCTTAGAAAACCCTATATCTCTCTACCCATATTACCATTCTTTTCTTGGACGTTCTTAATTCTTCTAGTACACTTCACATTCCCTGTGGAAATCGATACCCTGGAATACTCTCGGGTGAAAACTACATCGGTATCCGTGCGCTTGCGGATTTTTCTATGTGCGTTTAAAATACCCAACATGCGTCCCTTTCCCCTTCTGGCATGCTTGAACCGATATGCACGGTTCTTTCGGGCCTTGAAGCTGCAAGTGGGATTCTCATCGTCTCCTCGGCTGCTCCAGCCATACATTCCGGTGAACTAGCGATAACGTGCTCTTCAACTGTTGCTTGCATTTCGTCTTTCTTTGCCACCTCGTTTATTAGGCTGTAGCCGGGGGTTGGCTTGCCCTCAATTCTTCTAGAAGCTTGCTGATCTCCGTGCACGGTAATGACGCCGAAAGGGGACGACATTTTCATACATAAATAGCTTTGCATGGTAACCACGTTGAACTTGTTGGTGAAACCTCTATCGAAAATGGCGGTGTAAGGGTAGTTCATGTTCACTATGTCGAAACTCACCATTTCGGTGCGCACTCTTTCTCCTTCGGCGAAAGTGAAACGTCCTCAATTTTCCGCGAAGAGAAAATCCACATAACGGGTTATAATATGACAAAACCAGGAGCTGATCTTATCATAGTATCATATAACAGTCGATATCACAGTCAAACATCATAAAATTACATAGTTATAAGCATTACATCATTGAGTATCACCTATTACAGAGTCTATTCTAGCAGAAATCTATTGAGTGAAGGCTCCTCCTTCACGGACATCATCAAAGTTGTTGTAGCGCAGCCTCGACCGGATCCTCCGAACCAAACTTGAGCGTAGGCACGAAACCTCCTAATCCTCCTAGAGTCAGTACCTCTGAAGCAGGAAATCTGCATTCTAATGCATGAGCAGTAATAAATATAATAATGTTATCAAGTTTTAACACATTCCCATACACACACATCCACATCCATCCACCATATCCATATCCATATACATCCCAATCATCACCACACCATCACCTCATCTCATCTCACACACTCAGGTCGACAAAGGCCAGCTCCCTCCTAGCCTTGTCTCAACGGCCTGCAACCTCACACCAGGTTCACGGCCGGCACTCACATACCAGGGGGAGAAAAGAGAACTCTCACTAGTCGGCAAAAGGTCAGGGAAAAGGTCCACGGCCAATGAATTGGCCAACGTATCGATCGATCAACCATACACTCTGCAGAGGTTCTACAATATCCACAAGATCGCCATCATCGGCATTCTTGATATTCCTAGGCGGATATCAGTCGCTTGCCAGCCCAGAGTAATGCCACCCTACCTCTCAGCCCTGGAACACCCCAAGTCTGTCTGGGATGGCTAAGTCTGTGAAGTCACGTTCCCTCTCCCGAAGCGGGAGCCGTGATCGTCTCGGAAGGGTGTAGGACTCGCATACCCGTACCTCCTCGCACTCTCTCGCCTAGCAGTAGTAGCATTACCCTACCAGGTAGTCTGACCGTCCCCGTCCATAAGGAGCGAGTGGCTTGTAAAGGTATTTCCCCGTGGTCCAGATTCCATGCCATCTAGGGTGACTAAGCTGAAATGTCTTCACAAGGGTTTTCATTATCCGTGCCACCACAGCACGCTTCTGATCTGGGCTCCACCAGCGGCTCACACCCGGATCCACCTCAAGTCACCACTTAACCCGCCACAGGTTTCATCACCACAGAGGCATCCAGATCTGCCCCACGGCAAGACTCGCACCAGGCTCGTCATATATTCCGGCTCAGTCGACTCAACCCTCACCCTCCACACACCCAAGTCACACACACAGCACACTCACACATCACCAAGTTTGGCATCACCCACCAAACCATCCCAAGGGTTCACCACCCGCATCACATCCCAGATATAATACGAAGTGGAGTTTATAATATAATGGTGAAACATGCAAGCAAGCAGGCGAGTAAGCATGTATAAGTGAGCGAATGCGCAAAGCAGAGTGTTGTGGTAGAGTGGGTTGCAATTAGGTAATAATGGCTTAGGTAGTATCATGCATCAATATACTGGCAAAGGAATAAATATAAAGCGCTAGCAAGTCTACATATTTGCAATGTCTAATAGGATTCTCTAAAAAGAGGGTGCTGCCATAACACCTGCGAAGTAGTCGTAGTCAGGGTTAATCATTCCTCATAGGTGTTCCATTAGCGAGGTCGTCTCCTCTTGAGTTGACTCCATGTCATAGTCCTTGTTGTCGTCCATGCTCTCTCGGTCCAATCGTATGCTACTCCACAAAACGACACACAAGGCAAGAGAACACTCACACCATAATTGAAAAGACAACATGATGTAGGAAGATCCATCAACACCAACGAGACACTAAAATACACAAGGTTTAGCTCTCTCGGCGGGTGTCCGATTTCCTCGAGCTAGGAACAAGGTGGTGGTTTGCAAGTTTAAGTCTTGGCCTAGCCAATACGGCTTTATGTCATAGGATTCAAACCAATGCTTATCCTTAGCAAACACCACGGCTCACATCCTTCGATTTGGTCGTCATTTACAAGGGCGTAAATCGGAGGACGGGCCTAACGAATAAAGAACGACGGGGTTCGGCTCTTGTAGCCTAATCCCAATGTTTAACACCATTTGACTTGACTCCAAGGTATCTTGGCTTGCCCGCTATGGCAACAACAGTAGCGCAAAGGATCTGGAGATCTAGAATCCTCTCGATCCACATGACACAGTACGTCGGGAACCAAGACTCAGGGTCACTCATAAGAGCGGGGTTAGCTCAGCACATCTATGTCATGTCCTCAGGCACATCTCTAGAGAAATGTGTTTAGATGGTTGATCGAGTCGACGTGCAGGGTCCTGAGATACAACATATACCATAGCTTTGCTAACAAAAGAAATAGCAGAGTACAGATAGATAAGTCGGGGGTTCGTTCTTTCCAACGCACACATCATGGTAGAAGACGAGGTATTGGAAGGGGTGGCACAATATAAGATGCAAGTGCGCAAACTACTCGTAGGGTACCCAACCGGGGTGCTCTGGCACTAAGTCATTTCTAGATTCATAGCGGTGCGGTTGTCACCGAGAGAATCAAGATATGCAGTGGTCAACGGGTACAAGCATACAAGAGTTTATGCATGAAGAAGCATTTATAAAGCATGTTCATATAACTGAAAAAGAGCGTAGCTCCATGCTCATGGCGAGATGTACTCGCGACCATAAGATACACTAATAAGGGTCGTGTTACATTCGGCATCACGGCCATGGCGAGACGGGTCTCGCGATCGTAACGTCCGAACAAGGTACGATCCCTCAGTCGGCTTAAAGGCTCGGCTCACACAGACGAACACTCGAACATCCAACAGTACAACGAATAGATCCATAAAGCGACACAAAGATTCATCGAACCAAATAAGTGGAGTAGCACATTCCCATAGCATGAGATTGGATGGATCCTGTATCACAAGTGCATATACAGGTGGTCGTAAGAACGAGGTATAGCGCGAGTACATATAAATAAAAAAAGAATTTTCCAGGGGCTCGGCAAGTCGACGATAAGATGACACGGGTTCCAACGGGTCATGGTAGCGGTAAACAGTGTCACGTCATCGAGAGAGGCTCGTGGTAAGGCGTGTCGAGGGAGCGTCAAGGGGTGTCGTGGCCAAGGTACTACGCGGCGTGGTCGATGCCAGAGTTCGGTGTCGCGATCAAGGGTCACAGGGTCTCTTTGTCATACGCTATCGTTTCCATCGAGGGTATCCTACGGTCAAAGATGAGAAGGGAATTACCTTTCATCCAGCATGTCGACTAGGGTTCGTTCCATTTGGTCTAAACACGTCATGGGCATGCTTCCAGGTCTACCGCTAACGACACAGACACGTCGACGACTAACGCACGACCACAACGAGGTGTAACACGTGTTCATAGGTCGAAAGCGATCTCGGTCTACACGTTCCGTTCGGCAAGCAGGGTCGAGGGTTGGAAGAGAGGATCGTTTAGCTAACCATCGTGTATTCGCGGATGATGTTGCTTGCATATAGGACTTGGCGTCGTGGTGCCATCCGCGTAGTTCGTCCTTCGTCCTTTGCACGGGGTGCATCTAGAGAGGAGAAATAGATCGAAGATGATAATAGATCGATTCGGGATAGAGTTTGCCGATAGCGAGATCATGAAATAGCCGGCACGATGGCACAGGCAGGCATGGATGATTTCATGAGTAAATCAAAATATGTGCAGATAGCCGGCACGATGGCACAGGCAGGCATGGATGATTTCATGAGTAAATCAAAATATGTGCAGGATATAAATGGGGTCTTTGACGAAGTGGTGCCATCGACCGAACAGGGCGCGCCTCGGCCAAACAGCGAGTCGGCAGGGGAAGACGCCGGATGAAGCAAAGGAGTTCGATGCGGCTTGCTGTCACGGATGGCCCCATCTTCAGCGAACGACGTGGTGAGGTGGCAGCAGGCATCCAGGAGGCGCCATAGCTCTGATGGAGGCTCGCAGTGAGGCCAACCTTCCTGCAACGGTGACAAACGCGGCACGAAGGCCGGTTTCAGTCCAAGGATGGCAGCAGGAGGGGATAGGGAGGTGGTTTTGGGGCTGCTGGCTCACCGGTTGGACGAACTCAGCCAGGGCGAGGATGGTGGCGAAGAGGCAGAGCACTGTGGCGGAGGCAGGGTCACCCGGGGCGCTCGGTGCAGAGCCTGGGCGACGTCGCGGGCCTGGGCACGCTCTGGTCGACACCGTGGTGCAGTCGTCCAGTGGCACACGAGCGACGTCGCGACTTGGAGACGAGGTTGCGGCGTGGTCGCGGTGGTTGCGTCGGTGGAGGCGGTAGGTGGCGCGACGCAGGCACGGCGAGGAAGGAGAGTCTGGTGGCAAGGTTGTCGCGTTGGCGTCAGGAGCTTGACGCCGGTTCGGTGGTGATGCAGGGCGCGGCCACGGCGTCGAGGAGGAGCTCAGCGAGGAAGGAGAGGCCGACGTCGCGAGTGGTCGTTGTGGAAGCAGTCGGGGCGAGGCCGAGGTGCGGCCGGAGCTTCGGGCGTCGAGGCGTCTTGGAGAGGAGACGTAGGCGTGGCCGGCGAGCGTGGGGTTACAGCCGGTAGCGAGGCTCGGCACGGCGACCTGGAGGCGTCGGCGCAGGGGCGTTGGTTGGTGCTCGGTGCATAGGGAGGCGAGGTCGCCGGGCGCTCGACGTCGCGGCCGACTGGGAGGAACAGGGGAAGGCCGTCCGGGGTGCTCGATGTAGGAGGCGAGGTCGGAGGTGGTTCATGGCGGCCGTGGGGGGCGTTGTTGCGGCGGAACGCGATGCAGTCGGGGCGCGGTTGTCCACGGTCATGGTCGTCGAGCTCGGTCGTGGAGCGGTGGGCGACGTCGCAGTGCCGGGGCGGAGGCTGTTCGCGGAGCAGAGGACGGCGCGCGATTTGGTGGGGAAGAAGAGAGGGAGCGGCGGCTTCTGCGCGAGGGAGTGGGCGAACGTGGGCCAGGGCGAAGGGCGCTTCGGGGCTTTTCTTCGCAGGTGCGCGCGCGGGCGTTGCGCCCCTGGGTGGTGGCGGCGGCGAAAGCCTGGGGGGCGACTGCTCCCCACTAGGGTTTGCAAGGGGGCGCCCGACATGGGCCGAGTGGGCCTTAGGCCGTGAGCTATCTGAAGTGGACAAGCGAGAGGCCGGATGGGCCAGGTGAGAGAAGGAGGGATGCAGGCGGGCCGCGCGTAGGAGGGAAATGGGGAAGCGGGCAGGCCTGAGGGTGGTCTGGGCCCGTGGCGCAAAGGGAGAGGGAGTGGATGTACAGGCCTGTTCGGTTGGGCTGGAAGGAGAAGAAGGGTAAAGAGAAGAAAGGGTTTCAGCCCAAGAGACGGGAGGGGGATTTGCCTATTTTTCGAGTTAGAGAATTGTGAGGGAAACTAGATAGGATTCGAAAGGGGTTTGACGAGAATTCAAAAGGAGTTTGTAGAGAGAGACTCGAGATAATCCTGAGAGAATACAAGGAGTTTGCTATGGTCATGTGCTCTCCGACATAAGACTTCAGTTGTAAAAAGAATCTCCAGTAATCTCCTACAATGAATACTAAATGAATGCAACAGTTTATTTATGAATTCTTCCCGGTTCAGCTAGCAACTACATGCTCCACACAATCACAGAAAAATTTTAAAAAGTCCGAATTTTTGGGTTGTTACAGAAAGACACCGGGATTTGCTTTTTTCCAATAACATCGATCTTCCTTCCTCCGAACCAGTACAAGGAGTTACCGGCAGGGTCCAAACTCCGCCAGTCCATTCCCATCGCTTCGAAAGCTTTGACGAACAAGATATCGGCCGAGCTGCCAGTGTCAATTAAGATGTTGTGTAAGGTGAAACCGGCCACATTGGTTGTGGCGACAAAAGCATCACAATGTGGATAGTCGTGAACTTTGAAGTCTGACTCGTCGAAACATATCGGCATCAGCGATCAGGCTGGTCTGTTCAACTGGAGTCTTGGGGATACGGTCTGGACCCTTCGATGATAGTCCATTCTTGCTATTTTACTTTCGTGTTCCAGGTTGGATCCGCCCGTGATGGCAAAAATATGGCCTCGTGATGGAAGGATGTTGTTGACTGCACCGGGGTCATTTTCTGCATCTTGCCCCTGCTGGTAGCTGAGTTGTGCTGGTTGTCCCTGAGGCTGGACCTGAGCCGGAAGCACTGGTGGTGGTGTTGGCTAACGCTGGTACTGCATGGGCGACAAAACTGCCACCGACTGTGTCGAAAAGATCGGGAATTGGTAACCCTGATACACCAGATTGAACCAGTGCAGGTTTTGGGAGGGGATATACTGGGGGGATGTAGTGACGTGTTTGCATAATTGCTGCTCGACATAGCCCCTGCTGCTAGGTCTTACGAATTGTGAAAAACATGTTTGGAGCTTTCACCGGAAGCTGAGGCTTGATCCTTCTCTTTCAACTCCTTCGCCATCTTGCTGTATTTCACTCTCGAGTGGTATGGCCAAAATTGTCGTCGCAGATAACACAATATGGAGGCTTAGCTGCCCTTCCGCGGCCTCTTCCATCACAGCCGCCACACCCGGCCCTTCCGCCGTGTCCTCCGCGGAAAGCTTGATCGAACCCTCTTTGCTGCTGAAAATTGGCCATGTTGGGTCTTTCTGTATCTGCCATCGACTGTGTTGGTTCTTCCTGCAGAGTGTTAATTGACCCGAAGGGCCTGACAATTCTTTGATTCGGCACTGGAGGTGGGCGGTTTGCTTTCGTTATTTGCCTTTGCATCAAGCGGGCGGCCTTATGCCGCCAAAAGTTATCGTCTGATCTTGCATATGCATTCATCATGTCAAACAATTCGTTGACGAACTTGGGTGGTTCTCTGGACAACTGAGCAGCGCACTGCCCAGTCCCCAAGCCTTCAATGGCTGCTGCAATCACCGCGGCTTCTGGCACATTCGGAGCTTGAGCCTTTAGCTGGATGAAACGTCTGAGATATTTGGACAATGGATCGTCGTCCTGTTGGGTACAGTTCATGAGGTCGCGGGTGGTCTTGACATCCGACAGGAAGCCTTGGAAAGTGGCAAGCAATTAGGCCTTCAGCTGAGCCCACGAATAGATAGACAGCGGTTTGAGGGTCGTGTACCAATCATGTGCTACGTCCTCAACTGCTAGAAAGAGAGATTTTGCCAGGGCTTGATTGTCCCTGCCTGCCGAAAAGACGGTTGTCTCGTAGCTCGCCAAGAACTTGTGTGTATTCGCCTTGCCATCGAAAGTCGGGATGTGTGGCTTATAGTTTAGGGGCCATGGATGAGCTTGTAGCTCCCTCGAGAGCGGAGAAGTTTCATCAATGGCGTTGTCGTAAGCTGGCGACTGCTCTCGCCGTGGTACGAATATGTTTTCTTGGATCATTGGGTTTGGGCCTCCCCCGGCCCTTTGCAATTCCTGAATTTCTTTTTCTAACTGCCTTCTTTGTGCTTCCGCTTGACGAATGACATTGTGAGTTTCGTCCTCCCTTTCTCTTGCTGCAAGTTGCTGCTGCAGCTGATCTCTTTATTGTAGCAACTTCTCTATTTTTTCTTGCTGTTGTGTCAACATTTTGATAGCTTGGGCGTGCCTCGTGACTTTGGCATCATCATCTTCTTCTTCGTTGGGCTCGTCCCGGACTTGCCCTTCCGGCGTCCTGTCTCTGCCGAAAGGCTGCTGACCCAGGGGCTGTAGATCGTGACTTGTGGACGCTCCCGCCGGTAGCTGGGTTCTCAACGGGAATGTGCCCGACGAAAGCTGGGGGATTTAAGGATGTATTTGGTGGAATTTGGGTGGTTGGAGCAGATGCCGCGATGGTGCCCTGGGCATCCTTATTCGCGGCAACCATCTAGAGATTGTCGATCATCTTCGACGCCTTCCTTGGTGGCATGGTAAGCTCGGGCGACAACCACGGTGGGCGCCATTGTTATTTCAGGGCCGAAACTCTGGAACAGCCAGTTGACGCACGAGCGAACACACGAGGCGAATACGGAAGCAGACAGGCATTATGGTCAAGTGAACAGCGCTCTCTCTCCCTATCCCGGGAGAGGTGGAGGTATTTATATTAATTCAAAATGAGGTCACAAGTACAGAGGTGTCCTGCCAACTACCCCGTTACAATTACATAATTGCCCTTTCCATCTACTCTGCGGCCTCCACGGCCCGCTGGGCCTGAGGGGCACCATCGTGACCTCATCCTTCGGTGGGCCCGGAGTCCCCCGGCTCCTTCCTCTAACCGGTGGGCCCACTCCCCTCGACTGAACTCTCCGACATCCTGCGAAAATCTTCAAAACCGAGGCGTGAAATGCGAAAGTGCCTCAACAAAAGCAACAGGCCACTTTCGCACGAAAGCAGCTTGGGTCTCCTTTGGCCTCTTCCGAGCGAAAGCTTGGCCCGGCGGGCTCGCTCGCCCGTTGGTGTGCTTTCGCGCGAAAGCTGCTTCAAGCCACGGGCCCTGGCCATCACAGGCCTCTTCCGTGCGAAAGCTTGGCTCGGCGGGCTTACTCGCCTGACGGTGTGCTTTCGCGTGAAAGCTACTTCAAGTCATGGGCCCTGGCCATCTCTGGCCTCTTTTGAGCAAAAGCTCGACCCGGTGTACTTTCGCGCGAAAGTCTTCGACCTGAGGGTCGGAGGCGCCTGCGGCATGGGTACCACCCCAACACCGTCGTCTTGGATGGATCACCGGTTTCTAGGTCAATTTCCTTCGTATAGACTTCTACCGGAGGTTGGATGGTGCCTGCCTTCTTGGTGGGGATCTTCGAGTCTCCAGGTTTGGCGTTGTGTACCATCTGCGCAAGTTCTTGTACCTCCAGGGTGAGTTGAGCTTTTTCTGTGATTTGGACAGCTTCTGTGTCACACTTGAAGGAACGCTTCAAATCTCTCTTGAAAGTCAGAATTCCTTTGGGACCCGACATCTTCAGAAGAAGATACGGGTAATGAGGTACTGCCATGAATTTGGCGATGGCTGGTCATCCAAATATGGCGTGATATGAGGACTTGAAGTCAGCTACCTCGAAACTGATGTACTTTATTCGATAGTTTGACAGAGTTCCAAAAGTGATGGGTAAGATGTTCCTTCCGAGTGGTATTGTCGCCTTTTCGGGTACAATGTCGTAAAAGGGGGTGCTTGATGGGGTGAGTTGAGTTGCCAAATCTAAGATCATCTTGCGTAGGGTGCTGGCAAAGATGACATTGAGTCTGGCTCCTCCATTAATGAGTACTCTTCCCAATTTGAACCCAGCAACCGTTGGATCCAGGACTAGCGGGTAATGCCCTACGTTGGAGACACTGGTCCATTGATCTGCTCGAGAGAAATTGATCAGATACTCAGACTAGTCGAGGTACTTGGGAGTTGCTGGTTCCGCTGACATGATCTCGCGCAAGGAAAGTTTCTAGAGGCGCTTACTGTCGCTGGTGGCTACCCTCCAAATATGACATTGATGATGCCTTTTGGATGTTGGAAGTCATCGGCGCCCTATTGTTGGTCTTCAACTGCCTTTTGCCTTTGTCTTTCTTGCCTTTGTTGAAATCAGAGTTCAAACCTCGTTCTTTGAGTTGCCTACAATGTCTGGCCGGGTGTCCTCCTTTGGGATCAAAGGGGCATGGGCCGTCTAGGAGGTCATCAAAGCTTCATGGCTTGTTCCCTTCTTCTGAGGTTCCAAGGCTGCGACAGTGTTGTCCCCAGTCCTTTTTCTGGTGTTTTGCTGAGCAAGCTGGTTCCCTCGCTCATTGTTCCCTCGGTCACCCTGCGTGTTTGTCACAACCCGGCCTAAGGCTTAAAAGGAATAATAGGATACTCATACCAACAAGTTGCAACTTCTTTTTCGGAAGCCCATCTCCAAAGAACTCTAAAGTTAAGCGTGCTTGGCCTGCAGAAATTTAGGGATGAGTGACCGACCGGGAAGTTCTTCCCGGGTGTGCACGAGTGAGGACAAAGTGCGCAGAAAAGACTGGTGTTGGTCTGTGAGGGAAGTCTATGTCCTAGAAAAGCTGCCATATGTAAGTGGGCCCGGCCGCGTGGAGGCGGGACGTTACATATTGGTATCGGAGCCGACTCTCGCAGTTTCATGGGCACGTGTGTCGCAGTTGATCAGGCATGGTGCGCATGGCTGGTGTGGACCCAGAGTGGTCACACAGCATGACACATGTGCTGGCACTGGACACACGGACGTGGCCAAGAGAGGACGTTCCTGGCTTGGGATTGATCGACGAGGACGTCGATCTCTTAAGGGGGTGAGGATGTAACAACCCGGCCTAAGGCTTAAAAGGAATAATAGGATACTCATACCAACAAGTTGCAACTTCTTTTTCGGAAGCCCATCTCCAAAGAACTCTAAAGTTAAGCGTGCTTGGCCTGGAGAAATTTAGGGATGGGTGACCGACCGGGAAGTTCTTCCCGGGTGTGCACGAGTGAGGACAAAGTGCGCAGAAAAGACTGGTGTTGGTCTGTGAGGGAAGTCTATGTCCTAGAAAAGCTGCCATATGTAAGTGGGCCCGGCCGCGTGGAGGCGGGACGTTACAGTGTTCCTCTCGGGAAAGCATTCCTGAGTTTGTTCCTCTGTCACAATCATGGAATTCACTGCTCGGTGGAACTCATCAACGGTGACCGGGTCCTGCTTGATGAAGTCCTTGTAATTGTATCTTTCGCAAATTCTATTACCGAAAAGATCAATTACTTCTCGATCTGTTATATCCGAGATTGTTGAGCAATTCTCAGAAAAAAGTCTGTAGTATTCTCGCATGGTTTCATTCTTCTGTTGCTTGCAGGTGCTCAGCTTAGTCCGGGGGTCTGATATCTTAGAGACACCCGTGAAATTTTCTATGAAGATGCGGTGAAGTTGTTCCCAGGATTCGATGGACTCGGGCTTAAGTCTGTCGAACCATGCAAGAGGCATTGTTTCTAGAGCCATTGGTACAAACAGTGCCTTGACATCATTGCTTACTCTGGCTAGCTCGACTGCTTGTGCATATAGCCTAAGCCACCGTTTTGGTTCTGTTTTCCAGTCGTACTTGGAGTAGTTCTTAGGCTTGAATTTGCGAGGGAACGAGACTGCTCGAAGCCTTTGGGAAAAATAGGGGAAATGATCAACTGCGTTAGAGCCCATGTTGTCGACTCCTCGATAGAATGATTTAGCTCCTCCTTCTGCTTGATTAGGGACCCAGTTTCCCAAACGACTCTTGGCTGGAACCCGCCCGAGTCGTTCATGAGCGGGTTGTCTCTGACTAGGATGGGATGAATCTTGGGCATCAGCGAGTGACTCAAGGTTTCTGCCTTTGAGTTATAGTGCAATAAATTGAAGCATGATCAACTGGCGCTCCTCATCTAGCGTACAGTTGTCTTTTGCTCTGATCTCTGTGGCTAGATCCATGATGTTCTGATAGGGAATTTGGTACACCTTGTGACCAGCTACCTTCATAAATTCTGGTTTGAGATTGCATGAACAGTCGGCTCGTCGTCTGTCGTGATCATACTGGGATTGTGTTTCCTGATCACGCTGATTGCAAGCTTGCTGCTCTGTTTCCTCTGCCAGGCATCTGCGACTGTTATACTCTTGAAGTCATGCCTGGTATCGTTCCATTTCTTCCTTGCGATGAGTTGCCCACCTTCTGTGCGCATCTTTGGCTTGGTTCCTCCTCAGCCACTCTGCCCTTAGGGTCTCGGTTTCACCGGGTCCTTCTCGGTCATCATCAGATATCATGCTCAAGGTTTCATCATCAGGGAAGACATCTGGAGGAGTCGGAGGTCGCAGTAATGACTGTTGTCCTGCCATGAAGACTTCCCGAATATTACCTTGCCTTGCTAATCCTGGTGTAGCCGATTCCAGGGTAGAAGTGCTAGAGATTAGCTCAGTTGAGGTGTCTTTCTCTTCGAAAGGAAGTTGATATCCATACTGGTATGGTAACTACTGGTCGATTGTGCCAACCAACCTAGCCGGGGCTGGTTGTATTGGCCAATGGACGATGTTGCCTTCTTCGATTGAGCTAAACACGAGTCCTTGCTGGGCTCCTATTAGCGTGATCTGCTGAAGCTTCTTGAAGTTTGATGTGATCAACTCTTGGAAGGTCTTTGTTGTGTTGTGTAGTCCAAAGGGGATATGGTGCCTGGAATCCATGTCCTCCTCGGACCGAGTAATTGTGTCCGGGTAGGAATCAGAGACTACAGCCCAATCTCCTGATTCTTGCGGACTCTTGATTAAGAGATCTTGTAGCGCTTGGCTGAGATCATCTGTCATTGGCATGGCTTGTGCTTCTTATCCAAGTTGAAGGTGTCGATGCAGCTTTCCTTGGTTATGCGCGATACAAGTCCATGAGCCAAAAACGAAAATTGATCCCGCCGGGAACATATTGATGTAGTTTGTCGAGCTCTTGAGTGCGGAATCACCGAGAACCCCTACCTGGCGCGCCAGCTATCGGTGTTTGTTAACCGACAACTCGTCACAGGGTTACTCAAGACGATTTGTTTGGTGGGGATCGACGTTCGTAGAACTCGACGAGAACACAGAGACAACGATTTATACTGGTTCAGATCGCTAAATAGTGTAATACCTTACGTCCAGTTGCGGCGTGTGCCTTGTGTTATGATTTGAGATTAGATGGTAGGGGTATGCGCCTTCTTCTCCTTATATAGTCTGGTAGAGCATAGCACATACCGAGTCATAGTCGATTACAACAGAGGAGTCCTATTCTAATTACAAGACTTTCTTCAGTAGTCCGACTAAGTTACAATAAGAGTCCTAGTCCATGTTGCTTTGCGTCATGTCTTCGGTTCTTCCCATGACATCCCAGGACTGGTCCAAGTAATCATCTATTGATGATATCTCTGACATTCTAGTCCATCAGTGGGATGGATCGTTTACCGTTATCAATTCATCTACTCATGGTGCTATTTCAATACAAGATGGCAATGGAAACATTTTCAAGGTAAACAAACAAAGGCTAAAAATATTTCTTGAACCACTCACAAATGAAGAAATAGACAAAATAGACCTGACCACATCCTAAGAAAAAGAGTGGAGAGAGAATTAAATTTCATAATTACTATTTTTTCAAAGCAAATTTCACTTTCGGACAGAACATGCTCTCCCCCTATCGGATCAAGACCAAACTTCGGACGAGTAGACATGTGGAAGAGGATGAGCCCGGGAAGCATTTCCCCCGGGCCGGCCGGTCCCCCGCAACACCGCTCGTTCCCATTCTTTGCACATAGTCTTGCACGACCGGATGATGATCAGTGCGCCCGTGCTCATCTGCTCGACGTCTCGTCCCTATATAAAGAGACCTGACCCCTCATCCTTCATCACACACACACACACACACTCCTACTCATAGCATCACACACTCATAAAGCTTTAGAGCAATGGCACACAACCAGACCGATGTAGTGGACTCAAACTCTATGTTTGAGCTGAGCCCCTGCTCATCTAATGCCAATATCAAGCATGCTCCGCCAAGCTCTTTTATAGAAAGAGTGGCCCTAGCAATCACAAAAGCACCACTCGCCACCCTACCGCCACCTGAAAATTTTTCATTTGAAGGAGCGAGCGAGAAAACCATGGCCAAAACTATGCCCAAACCATGTCCATCCTCTACACCGCGCACCGCACAAGGGAGCGGGAGTTCCCGCACCCTCTCATCAGGCAACATGGTTTACACCGTTGTTGGAGTACACACATCCAATGGTGGGTGTGGCAAAGGATTCATGAAAAAGATGGGCATAGGAAAATCTCCCACTGTGCCCATCAAAAAAATGGTCACAGGAAACTCGGCAAGACCACCACACAAACCCCTGCGGTTTAAGAAGATGGTGAAGACACCGACCCTGAAGGAATGTGCCATTTTTCCTGAGGATGAAGAGCCCGAAAACCCGGAAACTCAAAAAATTAAGGAAACTATAAAAGTCATGCGCAAAGAAATCAGGGCTAATAGCGCCACTATCAACGATAATATGGCTACAATCAAGGCTTTAGAGTTTGAATTAAATTTTGGCCAATTTTCTCTTAGGCGCTCCATTAGAAAACTAGCGGTTAATGTAGAATTAGATTGAGGTATTTACAGTATGCGTATTTTTCTTGCAACCTTTTCTGCATTTATTTCTACTACCTTGTACCGCACTAGCAAATAAAATAAAGATTTCCCTTGTTGGTCTAATAATATAGATTTGTGTACATTATTTTCTGCTCCTATACAAATATGTCTGCACAAACATGAAAAGACGAACAGCAAAACAGTGGGGGAAATCACTACGCACAGGTATGTCCAACCCTCTCTCTCTCTCTCTCTCTGTGTGTGTCTATATATATATATATATATATATATATATATATATATATATATATATATATATATATATATATATATATAATCAATAATAATAATTAAGCCACGAGCATAACATTCTCTTCTGTTTTAGCGACAATTGTACTTAGCCAACAATTCCAAAGTTGTGAACACTCTTCTATAGGGATTTAACTTATCTTAATAATTGTTGATTGAGAGATAGTAAGATGACATGACTCTTGCTCATTCATGCAGTAAGGCTTGGGATTTATTTTAAAAATCTTAAAACAACATGCTCCTCTATGATAAAAACCCAACATTCCACCAAGAGTCATATACATTGCTTATCAATATAAAAATTCCATAACATTGTCACTCACTTAGTGTTGAGTTTGTTAGATTTTGAGATTCATGTCGAGAGAAGTTTCATACTCCCAAGACCGAGATTCACGCACACTCATTAAATAAAATGCTAACTCATTTAAGTTACGCATCCGCCAAATAAAAACTTCATCTTGTTATGAATCTCTCTTTCAAACATCCCAGCAAGAAGGAAGATTGGGCTACATAGAAATAAACCATGTCAAAAGAGCATGCAAGAAATGAAAAGATACCATGCCAAAGAAGCATGAGACAAAAATAAACCATATCAAAAGAGCATGGAAGAAATAAAAAGATGTCATGCCAAAGAAGCATGAGCCAAAAAAATAATAATATAGTCTCAATCTTCCCGAAAAGTTGTAAGAGAGGAGGAAGAGAGACACAACAGATGAAACAAAAATATTTTATACACACTAGCACATTTTTGATCTAGGAGTATGGTGTTTCTCTCCAAGAATCCAAGGTTTGACTCAACAATATACACCAAGTGAGTATATAATGATGTGATTAAAACAATACCTTGGTGAGGAAAATAAATCAAAATATAAAGAGTGACTTGAGAGTATCATTTGAGGAGCAATGCTAACTTTTATTGAAAAACTGAAACAAAACCAAGCTTCTGATGGCAGAATGTCGTATAGAGGATTGAAATCTTCGCTATTCCATTCTCCAATTATAAGAAAAATATTCTAGTCAAATAGAGATTCACTTCCCTTGAGGACAAGCAAAAGGCTAAGTGTGGGGGAGTTGTTGGCACTGCTTACTTCATAATTTTTAGCCAACATTCACAACAAAATGAATTCATAATGTCATCAAAACTTAGAATAGAATTTGATTAACTAATATTTTCCAAAAGTTTTGGTGCATACTTGTTTTGTAGGCATAAACAATGAAGATACATAAAAAGGCACCTTTGGACGCATATTTGCGCAACCAAATAAACAAGGACGACAGTAAAACTAGCTCCAATGCAACTCTCCCTGGCCCAGCAGTCATCAGGGGGGCCCCAAAGACCAACTCGCAAAGGCGGTGGCTAGACGGGCTCACCCAGGGACCGGCCGGTCCCATGGGCCGGCCGGCCGACCCAGCCCTGGCCCCGAACGGAACCGCCTTCGTCTGGCGGTTGCATGCGAGGCGGTGCAACGTATGCTCGAGCGCATCATCAGGACTCCAATACCGCCTTTGCTCCTCTTATAAAAGGGGGGCACACCCCCCCTCCAAGGGCATCACTCTAAGGAGGAATACATATAAAAAGTAGTAGTAGGTTTATGTTGAGTTCTTTCCATTAGAATAAAGGAGAGGAGTAAGAGAGAGAAGAGCATGTGAAGGAGCTAGAGCTTGGGCTACTCTCACTTAGAAGAGAAGCCGAAGTTGGCAACTTCTCTACTTGTATCTCTGTAAGAATCTTTTAGCGTAAGGATCTTAAGTTACTTCTTTCATTATCTAAATTAAAGAATTTATCTTTGTGCTACTATAGCTTGTGGGTTGCGCCTGCAGTGGGCCCCACTCAACCTCCCCTTTGGCTGGTGGCTTCCAACGGCTAGTTTGAGCCACTAGCCGTTGGGCACTCTCTCCAGAAAAAGTTTTTCTCCCAGTTTTGTAAATTTTCCTTAAAATTTGATGCTTTTTTATTTTTGTAATTTTTTTGGAAAAATAAGAAATAGTAAAATAAAAATACTTTTATTCAAAAAGTGATTTTTAAATATTTTATATGCAAAAAATTGATTGTAAAAATAAATATTTGTATATTTCAAAATTTTTATATGCATGGTAAAACTCAAATATGATTTTTTAAAAAAATTCAAAATAAAATTTTAAAAGAAAGAAAAAAAGATAACTACCATTTTTACCTATGGCTGAGGACATACCATTTATAGTCCGTTAGCAAGGCTATACCTCCTCTACTATCCCGAAGTAGAAGCTTCCGACCCAGGAGTTGAAGGTGGATGCTTCTTTTCCCGCCATAGCGGCCGAGGTTTGGTCGATGGTGGTGGGGTAGGCGTGATCAACTTTGGGATCCTTACTTTCTGAGGCTTCCGTGCAGGCTTATGGCGGTAGTAGCCATTAAATCGACATTTAATGATTTTGTCAGGAAACTGAAAGTGGATCCGTCCTCCGGAGACGAATATCACGATGTTAGCTGTGTTCAGGAATGGTCGTCTGAGGAGGAGTGGGACGTCATCATCTTTTCCTGTGTCTAGGATGACGAGGTCAATAGGGATGTAGCTATCTTGGATGTGGATCAGGATGTCCTTAGCTACTCCTTCTACCTACATAGTGTATTGTTGGCCATTTGCAGTCTGAAGTTGGTGGCCGCAAATGGGCCACCAAGGATGTTCTCATATATGGTCTTGGAGAGGATGTTCACGCTGGCTCCAAGATCACAATAAGCATTATGAAACGTGTGTGCCCTAATGGCACACTCAATGGTCAGCCAGCCCGAATCCTCCTTCTTTGCCATGAAAGGTGGATCAAGATAGTAGTGGTAGATGGGCCGACTTGGGGGCTCATTGTGCCTCGTAGTGATGAGCTTGACGGACTCGAGGGGGGTCTCAGGTTGCCCTGGGATCTTCCTCGAGTCGCTAACTGGGATAGCCGCCACAATCTGAGCTAGTTGTGTCTCTATCATCTTGTTAAAGCTCAGTTGGTTCTTCAGTATCGAGGTCAGGCCCTCGATCTTGGAGCTCATGCTCTCCAGGGTCTTGTCATTGTGGGCAAGCTTCTTAGCGTTGCTCTCGTCGATCTTTGCTTGCCCCAGCACGTGATCCATGAACGTAGGTGTGTTGGAGTTGTTAGAGTTGTAGCCCTGGTTACCTCCTTGTTATAGAGGCCGATGTTGATTATTCCACGAGTTCTCGCACTGCGGGCGAAACCCGTTGTTGATGTACGCAACATCTTCACGGTCTCGGGGCAATCATTCCCTGAGTGCCCGATTTCTCCACAAACTTCGCACGTCAGGCATGAGTCCATGGCTTGGATGGTGTTTCTTTCTTCTTTATCTGTCGTCTTCTCGTCTAGCCTCTTGAGCAATAGATCTATTTTTGCGGTAAGCATGTCCGTCTCCTTCACGGTATGCATACCTTTTGTGCTTTAGCTTGGATTCTTCCATCCCCCCAAGTTTGGTTCACCATACCTTGTCAAACAGGGCCTTAGCCCCGTTGACAGTCAGGGACATGAATGCCCCTCCAGCTGTAGCGTCCAGGTGCCCCTTTGACATGGGCGTGAGCCCCTCTTAGAAGGTTTGGAGCACCAGCCAATCTTCCATCCCGTGATGGGGACAGACTGCAATGTTGAGCACCAGCCAAAGCCAATCTTCCATTGCCCTAAGCTTGGTCTTGGCCATATCGATAGTTGAGATTGGTGCGCAAAACTGGTGGCTCTTCTATCGAAGGCAGAGCTACGAAGGAGGAAGATTTCTTCTTTCTCCTACCGATAGCTTCTGGATTATCGGTGAAATTTTCCAGCAAAGTGATCACGACATGTTTCTGGGTCTTCTAATCCATCCAATGTCTAATATTAATGTTAACATGATCACAACATGTATGCTTAATTCATTAGCATAACTTTGTTTAGGATCTTATGCTCCATAGGTTATTCTTTATTCTTTCTTCTATCCTCGTAGAAGCTCCGCTTATCTTACGATGTGTATGTGATGATCACCACTATCAAACTATCGTTTATCCGTCTGCTATGATTAATCGATCAATTATGCAAGTATCATGTTCTTGTCATGAGTATATCTCGAATCTTTGCATCTGTCCTTCTGAGAATACATGGGTGTATGCTGGATCTTGAGATGATGACTGATTGTCAACTAGTATGATGTGCATGTTCTTTGGCTTGTGTTGTGCAGGTGTCGAGCTCAGAGACGGTGATCGAAGGCAAGGTGAAGGTCAAGTAGAGACGTGTTGTGTCGATGGACCTGAAGCGGTGAAGGGCGGACGTGAGGCTTGGACTAACAGACCGGTGGCATGAGGATCAGCCGTGGTGGCTGACAGCCTGGGACAGCGACAAGTGAAGACTTTCGGGTGGATGGGGTGCACGGGCGGTGCATCCCTCTACGGCGTCGGTTTGGTGGTTGAGCCACAGAAAAACCACCGAGTGGACGGTTTCCAGGTTTGGGCCTCAAAACCTGGGTGCGACCGGTTTCTGAGTTTGGGCCACAAAACTCGGGCTGAGGACGGTTTCCAGGTTTGGTCCTCAAAACCTGGGTGCTGGCGGGTTTCTGAGTTTGGGCCACAAAACTCAGCTGATGGACGACTGGTTTCCCGGTTTCGGCCTCAAAACCAGGGGGAGGTCCATGAAAAGGATGGAAGGCGTGCGGCAGCACGTGGCGGCATCCGGTGAGGTCGCGTCGAGGCGAAGCTACCTGATGTGCGGGCATGGCCATCGGATCAACATCAACTCTGAGTTTGTCAGAAATACCCTTAGGGTTAGCCTGCTCGCTCATTAGCAGTAGGGGTAGAAGGGGAATAATTGTATTAGGCTATATTAGAAGAGGCAGCCCCTCCCTCCAAACTATCTCAACCATTTGCTACATTCACTTAGGGTTTTATGTTCTCCCATATCCTTGTTGTAGCTACTGAGATCCGCAGAGATGGTGAATCATACGTCTGTGTATTTGGATTTTGCGGAAATGAGACCGGATTCCCGTTGTCTCCTCGTGGGGATGATTTTCGGCTGGAAATCATGGTGGTGATTCGTGTTCTTGAGTTGTTCTTTGCGTTCACTTTTTCTCCACGTTTTTCCCGTCGATCACTCTCTCTCTACGGTTGTTCGTTTTCGATTCCGTTTGTTGCTACTTATTCTTTATTGTGAGGGAAACATTTCCACCAAAGTAATTCGACTCAAACCTTACGAGCAAGTAGATCAATTGATTTTTGTTTTGGATCGACTTTTCTCTTGTCTTCCCCTGAACTTTTTCGATTCATCAATTTGGAGATAGGTTCGAGCCATGATCTCCTAGGAGTAGCTCACTATCCTCCTTGTTAATTATTTCACCAAGTTTGAACCCAGAGGTTTTGTTTTGGGTGAGATCGAGTCGAATCGGTGGACGAACAGCATGGTTTCGGGGTGACCATGTGGCGGAAACGTCCAAATTATAAGAGCTCAAGTACCGTCTTAGTCAAATTAAGCTGGCTCCGACCCATACTTGAACCCATATAACTCCGATAGTCCGAAAATCTCGAAGGATTTCAAACAACTTACAACATACAGGATCCCATTGTTCAAGTACCACATTCGCGAGGATACAACAGTTGATAATCGAAATCGAAATTAACATCAGAGTGCGAAATGTTAAAAGTTATTACAACACTTAGTTCGAAATGCGAAAGCTCAAATAAGTCTGAAATACGACCACTACACATGTGGTCCAATTAAAACATTGTTTTTGATAACTCACTCATCTTTTTGTCAAATAACGTGCCACTATCAGTCTTAGTCCAGCAAAAGCAAAGGAGAAGCTTCTAGATGACCCTGCCCTGGGTCTACTCCTCATCACCCTCCACAGGGTAGAGGCAGTGCTTACAATAGCCGAAGTAGACCTGGTCATCTGCAACAACGGGATAAACCCTGAGTACGGGAATGTACTCAGCTAGACTTACCCGTCCAACTGAAAATAAAAGACACCAGGGGTATGCAAGGCCTTTTTGGTGGAGCTGGGAATTTAGTTGCGAAAAGCTCAATTTAAGGAAAGTAACATTTAATTGTATGGATGAGCTGTCAAATTTTAAGCCTATTTCTTAGTCTAGGTTTCCACCTGAACTACAACACTCACTTGAGTCTAGCAACCAATAATATAAACCATATCAGGTTGACTTATCCACCTTTTAGTTGAACCTTAAACATCACATGGAGTTGCATCGTGGTGAAGCTCGACATAGTTTCCCACTAACCGGGGGAGACGGTGACTCGAATCAAATTACAAACCAGCTGGCGAGAAACCTTTAATACAAACCCACACTTTCCCCGTCGGGTCCTTGCATTGGGTCACCGCTCGATACTGTTCGTGGTGGTAATCGTCGCGGTTCAAGCACGGACCGCCCAATTAGAACCTGACGATGGCCACGTGAGGCAGATCGCATTTCCATACTAGAGGGCATGACTCGGGTTGAATCCGGCCCGAACAGCGTCTAATCGGCGTCAGGGTCGGCGATTACGGCACCGACAACCCTAAGTAAAAGGGCGCTTTCAAAAATGAACGAGGGCCAATATTGACACAAACTGTAACAGAACCGACCAATTTGCACCGGATCAAGTACCGAGACCTCCGCTTATCACAGAAATCATCAAGTACTTAAGCTCGTACAAAACCGGTAGTCCGGAAAACTCGAAGGATTTCAGATCATTTCAACATTCAGCCAAGATCGTACTAGTTTAGCGACACACCCACAAGTTACATCACAGTTGCACATAGTTTGAATACACCGGAGTACGAAATAATATTACAAACCATAGTTTGAACAGTAGCGGAAGCAACATAGTTTTAAACATAAGTTCGGAAGGTTCTTGATACAGTGCCAACAGTCTGATCAGGTCCACAAAAGCATCAGATAAGATAGGTAGCGATCATGCCCTTGGTCTAGTCATCTCCCGTAACCGGGTACAGGCAGTTCTCACAGTAGCCAAAGAAGCACTGGCCATCTGCAACAACAAGGGGATAAAACCCTGAGTACGAGAAGGTACTCAGCTAGACTTACCCGTCATAAACCAGAAATAATGAGACACCAAGGATCATGTAGGCTATATGTGGGGTTGGTTGTACATACCCTTTTTGCATGAAAGCTCTTTGTAAGTAAAATTCAACTTAGGGTGATGGCAGTCATTTTTAGTAATTAATTCTACCTTACTATGTCTGCTCCTGATCTAAAACAAGCACTTGACTAATTATTCAAACAAGAGTGACTATTTCATCAATAGCTTTTCAGATTCCATACCATAACCATATTTAGTTCCATAAGTTCTACGGGTGATGATCTACAGTCAATTACTCACTGTCCAGGAGCGATGGCGATTATAATCGATTCCTACCCAGCTGGGGATAAAATATCGCACACTCGCCCGATCACACCTGCGCTCGGTAGCCGTCGGCTGCCACTCAGGAGATTCGAGAACACAACGCGCGGGACGACCATGAGCCCTTCTACACTAGGGGTTATCTCAGGGCCAGGTCGCTCAAGCTATAGCTGCCCACGGTCATGCCAGGTCGATCAGGCCCTGCCTGCCCTCGGACCATGCCAGGTTGCTCAGAATAGTTGCCCACAGTACATCTGAGGCCCCTGGTGTTAGGCGTCAACATCTCCATCACCGGCTCGAATAACCTTACTCGGCTTCACGGGAGGTACTCCGACCTACTCCGTTAAGTGATTGACGCGTTCAATTTGACTGAAGGGACATTCCCGAACGGGTCCTATGCGACACAGACGAGAGACTACTAGCACACAGAACTCATGTCCTACTGCCATGGTTTTAAATAGCGAGCTAAAGCTAAAGTGTTTAGCGTTTTATAAACTGTAATTAGCGGACTTTAGCGGCAAAATAGCGGCAGAATTGTGCATGAACGCAAATAGCGGCACAATTTTTTTCAAGCTATTTCAGGCTATAGCGGCACAAATAGCGGGCTATTTAATTCCATGCCTACTGCTCTTACATCCCGCCCGGTCTTAGATTAATTATCACATGGTTATCTCCGTGGTAGCACCAGGCTAGTCATGATCAGTATCCACCTATATGCGGGAGACAGGAAATCACCCGACTTTTACCGATCTAAGCAGAGCTAAGCATATAATCGAGCCTAGACCTAACAGGGATATCAAGATAATAATTGCTGGTGGACAAGGATATAGTAATAATGCATCAACGGTAGCAATCAATTCATATAACCTAATGCAACAGTCATTATCAGGTTAATCGTAAACCATTTGCAAACCGTAGGAGTAAAAAATGCTCCGGGGCTTGCCTTTCTCGAAGTCCGACGGACGGTGATCACGACACTCGGGCAGTTCCTCGGCGTCGGTGCCTTCGGTATCCTCGGGCTGACTCTCCTCCTGACTCGGCTCTTCCGGCTGCGGTGGGTTCTGGGTCTCCTCTGTCGATCCTGTATGATGCATAATATGTATAAAAAGGATGAATGGACATAAAATGCATACGGGATGCAACAGAGCTAATAACACTTCGGGAGATAAGCACGTGTCATCTACTTCTTTATCTTTAACAAGGCAGTTAACATCATCTTAAGGATTATAAAAGACCCTAGCATCTAGCAACCATTTAACTTTCCTAATTAACCAATTAAGACACATAATTATTACAGCATTACCTACTTCATTAAATTATTTTCATCTACTTTCTTGCTTTAATAATCCTATTTAAACATGCTTATAACAGCAACCTATCCTAAACAGTTTCAGAAAAATCTACAAAAATTACTTAGGGTTGACAGCATGCAAAATAACTCACTATTAAATTTTCAAGTCATTTGGATCTAAGCATTGTCCTCTATGAAAAAGACAAATAACATGATGAAAAGGTGCTTTGAACTACTCATCATAAGAGAAAGTGTCAAACAACAGATTTCATATTTTTCTTTTGAACTTCTTAGCACAAGAGCAGTCTACAAAAATTATCAAGTTCATATTCATCATATTTTAATTACTACAAATTATACAAGAAAACAACATTTAACCATTTTAAATGCTACTGCCAAAATATTTCGTAGAGCATCTCCATATTATATTTTTCCCAGAAACTACTCATTTACACAAACTTAACAAATTTGGAATCACATTTTTCCGAGCTACACAGAATTAGTTATGCATTTTCTAAGTTAACAGCAGAATCTTAAATCAATTTAAACTGCACATAAAAGTATCACCAAAAATGCATTTTACATTTTTCACAGGTAGCCCTACTCATTCTTAACACACCAAAATTTGTTTCACAGCATTTGGACTTAAAATGAGCCTTGCAAGAATTTTTAAAGCCTTTACACAGATTCTGCAAAACTGAATAAAAGAAAACCCAACCTAAACTGCTACAGGTACCCCACTTCAAACACCAGCGGACACAGGGCAAAACGCTAGGTGCACCCGGCTAACCCGAGCGCTTGCGTACCCAGACTTCTCTCCTTCTCTTTCCCTCTCACTACCAGCGGGCCCTGCTAGTCAGACGACCCCACGCGTCAGTGGTCAACGGACCCACGCGTCAGTGGCACTGTGCTCCCGCCGGCACTGACCGGCGTTAGCTCGCCGGCAGCGAGGTTTTTGGCGACACCAACCCTACCACTAGACTCGTCTTCGTGAGACGGACATGGTCGGCTAGGTCTTCACGCCAGAGGCTCACCGGAGCGAGCTCGACGGCGACAATGGTGGAGCGGCGGCACGGCAACTCGATGCCGAGGCCTCGCCTGGCTATTCCGAGGCTCGGTGACGCGAGCATTAGCTCAAGCAAACCCTAATCTACCTACCCGAGCGACTATTGAGCCCTGCCGACCTCGGCATTGCCCGGCGCCACTCACGGCGGCGGTCCGCGGCGGACTTGGCGATGGCATGGCCCTGTTCCGGTCGAAACATGGCGAGAGAAGAGTCTCCAACTAACCCTAAGCAACTATGGAGGTAGAGGATATGAGAACAAGGCTTGGTTGGGGATGGTTTGGCCGGAGATAGCCGGACCACGTGATGGTCATGGCGGCGGCCATGGCAAGAACCCGAGGATGGTGTTCGGCGTTCCGCCGGCTAGAGAGGAGGAGAGGGGAAACCAACCTGTGCTGGTGAAAGAGGAGGTTAGGGCGGAGATGTTGGCAGAAGGAATCGAACGGTTGTGCGTTGTGGAGCGAGCAATCGCTCACCGGAGTTCGGCGGGCGGCGGCGGCGCTGTGAACTGGGGAAGATGGAGTGGATGGAGGAGACGAGCGCGCGAGTGAGAGAGTGAGTGACTGGCCGGTTGCGAGCGCGAAACGGAGAGAGGCAAAAGAGATGGAGGGCTCGGTGCATTGCACCTGGCCACTTCCCGTCGGGGACGGGCTCCGACCGGCGCGACGGCGTCAGGCATCGGCGGCCACGCGGCGAGCAGGCAGAGGGCGACGGGGCGACGTGGCGACCTTAGCGCAAAACACGGGCGGCGAGCAGCGGCGGTTTGGTCGACCGGCGAAGCGGTTTCACGGCGGCGGGGCGGTTTCTGCCGGCGTACGGGCGACGGCGCGCGCAGGGGAAGGAAGGAGGCCGACAGGTGGGTCCCGCTAGGGTTTAAACTAATGAGGTTTTTGCCTAAATCTTTGCTGCTCCATAACTCCCAAACTAAGCCAAATTAGGAAAAGGTCCTAAAAGCAAAGTTGCTTAGAATTTTGCAAGGAACAAATCATCTTTAAGGCTCAAGTCCAAATTCTGCTTGGAAAAAGAATTTTACTCCTAATCCATTTTTCTAATGCAAGAAATAACATTTAAAAGGCCTCTTCTGAAAAAGTGCTTTTTAAGCAAAGTTGTTCCTTTCATGAAGACCTACAACTTTGGTTTAAGGCTCTAAGTCAGAAACAGAAAGCAAAACATAGCTATACTAGATGCTTAGCAAGGACTTAAACACTCAAACACACAAATGCACATGAAAAGATGAGATGCTATGCTCATGCTATGTCAAGTTATGTATTTTAGGGTTGCTTAACACCTAGGGTGTTACACCAACCTACACGATCCAACGGACGAGCTGCCGCCAAGTTCCAACTTGGTGCCTTGCCTTCCAGTTGACCGTATTTCATTACTACTCAGGTTCTTTTCCACGATAGCAAATATAGCCAACCGTGATCCGGTAAATACCCACTAGGGGTATTATGGGAACATCCTTTCTTTACTACTTTATTAAGCAGGCTAAGCAATTCTGCATTTAAATAAGTAATAGGATAACAATGAAGGTGTAAACAATAATCAAGGAAGGGTAATGCAACAAGTAGGATTCAATTCAACTCCTATACCTAATGCATCATAAGATAAAATACTCAATTAAATTAATTGTAAATACTGGGACACTTAGAATGCTTCGGGGCTTGCCTTGGGAGAAGACCGAGGCCTCGTGAGAGGGGCACTCGGGCAGGTTAGTTTCCGCTGCGGGTTCGGCCTCCTCGCTCCTGGGCACCTCTTGGATCTCCGGCTCGACGTTTGCTTCCTGCTCTTGTTCGGTCTCTAGGACTATCGATCATATTGCAATGCGGTAAAATTAAATAATGCCTAGTGCACTTATGATGTACGCAATGTAAATATTTCTTGCAAACCAATAAAACCAACTGGTTGAACCAGTTTTAACATTGAGGAAGAACATTTATTTACTGCATTAAATAAAATCGTCAAATCAACTATTTTCTATTTATTAATTTAAAAAGAAACCTTGGTTTAAACAGCAAGTACTGTTTTCTGTACTCAGAAAAATCAACAAAAATTACAGTAGGTAACCTAGACCCACTGGACTCCACTGTACAAATTTTAGCAAGAGATAAATTATTGGACAGCAGATATAAAAAGATAAAATAAACTGCAAAAAAGGTGCTTTTAACTAACTTTTCTTTTGAAAAGTGTCAAACAACAGATTTCACATTTTTTCTAGTTTCATCTACCTATAACATACTGCAGGAAACTCATTGCTAGAGCATAAACATATAATTCTACACAAAATTCCAAAGCTTAACCCAAATTAAATCCTTTGAATTAGAACTCTACTAAAATAAGGGTGCAATCTTCATTTTTATATTTTTCCCAGGTTCTACTCCACATTTCATATTTATCAAGAAAGTTCCATAATCAGCACAGTTATATTATTTCTATTATTTCCTGCATGATTTTTCTAAGAAAAACTCAGACAAGGACAGTACTACAACTTCTTATTCTTCCATACAACAACCCATACTAGTATTTTTCTCAGCTTTAACAAGTCACATAGAGACTGCATAAATTTTCCCACATTTTATTTTCACATATATTTTTCTCAATAATTAAATCAAGAACACAGCTAAAAAGACATTTAAATTCAAACAGATACTTTTTCCATAGGAACAGACTCTTATATATTTTTCACAGACACTTTATATGATAAGAAGCATGCACAAATTTTGCCATATTTCAATTCGACCAGAAAACATGTAAACACATTTATTTAACAATTAGCACATAAACTAAAATAAATAAAAACAGTACAGTAAACTGCCACCAAAAATACGTTTATATTTTTCCCTGATAGCACTATTTATGAACAGATTTACAAAACTGAAAATGCTCCATTTGGATCAATAAAATATGCTACACAAAATAAACAAGTTTTCCCTGGAAATAAACAGAAAAAGGAAAAACATTTTGAATCCCGGCCTGGCCTTCGTGGACTCGGCCCACGGGCCAGGTGTGACTGGCGTGCGGGGCCCGGTGGTCAACGGGACCCACCTCTCGGTGTGAGCCGAGCAGGGGACGGCTTTGACCGCTGATTCCTCATCGGCGGTGAGGTCGCCGGTGGGGAGGTAGGGCTCGATGAGTTCGTCTCGGCAAGGCGAACCCGTCGGTGGTAATGGTTTGGCTCGGGGTTGGCCGTAGCTTGCCGGCGGCGAGCCATGGCGGATGGCAGCGGCGGTGTGGCTCGGTTAAGCCGTTTTCGGCGATCACCGGCTAAATTAGTGAGTGTGTTGTGCTCAGTGAGGCCTAGGGAGGAAGCTAGGGGGGTTGGTTTGACCAGAGAAGCTTCGGGGGAGCTTGGAATCGTGCGAGTGTCACGGCGGCGCGAATGGCGCTCGGCCGCGGGGGAGAGGAAGCTACGGGGCAGTAGCGTTGAGGCCGAGGGGCGTTCTCATCTTGCCTTGGTGTGGCGACGAGCATCGGGGAAGGAGAAAGCTTGGGGGGGGGGGGGGTTCGGTCGGCGCAGAACGGCGATGAGCTTCCTTCGGCGGCGATGGCAACCGAACAGGGGCACTTCTTGTTCCGAAGGCGGTGGGGCTCCTACGGCGGCGCTGGCGGGAGCACGGTGTGTCCCAACCGAGGCGAAGATGTGTGCGAGGTGGATTGAGTGATGGTGCTCTGGTGCGGCCGGAACGGCGGTGGCCTATGGTGGTGTCGGGCGGCGGCGAACACGGGCGCTTGCTCTGGCGTGCGGAAGAAGAGAAGGAGGCGAGAGCGAGCGGGCGAGCGCACGAATGGCAAGTGAAGGGGGAGAGGAGTGTGGCGTGCGGATTTTGCCTCGGCCGGTGAACGACTGGTGGTCGTGGCGGGGGCCACGGTGATGGCGGCGAGAGGCGGGCGAGCGGCGCGGTAGGTGAGGCAAGCGGGGACTGGGCGAGCGGGATTGTGGTGTGATGTAGGCGAAGAAGATCGCGCGGGGAGTGGTCTGGGAGGATTCGGGGTCAGGCGCTTGCGGCCACGTGGCCGCGTCGCCGGCGTACGGCGCAGCCGCTGGTCAGGGCGAGCGGCGCGGCATGGCGCAGGAGCTGGAGCGGGCGCAGGCACATGCGGGCTAGGCCAAAAGGCCGTGTGGGCCGGTTGGGAAGCACCCGGGAAAAACGTTTCCCTTTTTCTTTTTCTAAACTTTTCCAAATTTGACCATTTCGAAACAGTTTCAAAAATTCAAAACTAGGGTTTGACCCAGAAATAAAAGTTGCTCAAAATAATTCTCTCTACAACTTTTATATAGGACATATTTTCTAAAACTCATTTCTTTAGCCTCTACATGATTAAAGCTAATTTTGGAGCTATAAATCATTTTTGTTTCTACATTTTTAATTATTAAACCATACTGAATTAAGACAAAATGTCAATAAGAAGAGTGTTATACTCAATATTCTTTATTTTATAAAATTATTTGCCAAGACAGAAATCAAATCAAACAACCAAGTCCTATAGAAGCCAAATTTCAAATAAACAACAAAAGGCATAAAACACTATGATGCAACATGAAATGATGCAATGCAATGCTCATGTTATTTAGTAGCTAATGCTGGCCCTAATGTAATGCTTGACACTAGGGTGTCATAGCCCTTCCCCCTCAAAGAAATCTCGTCCCGAGATTTAGGATACGTACCAATCTTTATAAAAAGCGGGGTAGTTTACGCGCAAGTACTCCTTAGTCTCCCAGGTAGCATCATTGGGTCCATGATTACTCTAGAGGATCTTGTAAGTTTTGACTTCACGGTTGTGAGTTGCTCTGGTCTTGGTATCTAGTATCTCTTATGGTTGTTCGTAATACTCCACGTCCGACCGGATAGAGACATCTGGGATTCGAACTTCTTCTCGTTCGGGCACTCGGAGACATTTCTTTAGTTGTGATACATGGAACACTGGAAAGATTGCACTCATTTCCGGGGGTAACTGTACTTCGTAGGCCACTTCACCTTTTTTGGCTATTATCTGATACGGTCCGACATATCGAGGTGCTAACTTCTTTTTGAATCCAAAACGTTGGACTTTTCTCATGGGTGAGACCTTAAGGTAAATATAATCTCCTACTTGAATCTCCAAAAGTCTCCTTTGGGTGTCAGCATAATTTTTCTATCGAGACTGCGCTGCCTTGATATGTTGTTGTACGGTTTGCACAATCTCTTCAGCATCCTTTACATAATCTGATCCATAGAATCCTCAATCTCCTGATTCGACCCAGTTTACTGGTGTTCTGCATTTGCGTCAATACAAAACTTCGAACGGTGCCATTTTTATACTTTCTTGATAACTGTTGTTGTAAGAGAACTCTGCTAGAGGTAACCACCTTTCCCATGATTCCCCTTAGGAAAGCACACATGCTCTGAGAATATCTTCCAAAATTTGATTTAGTCTTTTCGTTTGTCCTGCGGTTTGGGGGTGGTAAGCGGAACTGCGTACCAACTTGGTTCCTAACTCCTTGTGCATTTGTTCCCAAAAATGAGCTATGAACTGGGGTCCTCTGTCAGAAACAATCCTTTTGGGAATCCCGTGTAATCTTAAGATGTTCTGAACGTACAAATCTGCATATTGGGGAGGTCGATATGTATTCTTTACTGGTATGAAGTGAGCCACTTTTGATAGTCGATCCACGATAACCCAAATAGAATCATGTCCCTTTTGAGTGACTGGCAGTCATGTGATAAAATCCAACTAATCTCTTCTCATTTCCATTACGGAATTGACAGGGGTTGCAACAGTCCGGCGGGTTTCAAATGTACAGCCTTAATCCTGCAACAAGTATCGCACTAAGCGACATAAGCCGTGACCTCTCTTTTCATCTTAGGCCACCAATACCTTGTTTTCAAATCTTGGTACATCTTACTACTTCGTGGATGGATAGACAATTTTGAATTGTGAGCGTCATTAAAAATTTTGTCTCTTAATCCTGTATCCTTGGGTACTACCATCCTTTGATTACACCATAAAACCCCTTGCTCATCCACTCGAAAGTTTAACAAACTACTTGTTTCCAATCTCTTCTTGATTTGACAGATTTCTTCATCGGTCTTCTGCCCTTCGATGATATCACTTTCCAGGGTACACTGTATGGCGATATTATACAGCATAACGGGGTGCATTAGGTTGAATCCATTTTCCAACAAAGGTTGTATGGAGTTGCAATGAGTCTTGCGGCTCAAAGCATCTGCCACGACATTCGCTTTTCCAGGGTGGTAATGCACTTCCAGGTCATAATCCTTGATTAGTTCTAACCATCTTCTCTATCTCATATTTAACTCAGGTTGGGTGAAGATATACTTCAAACTCTTATGATCTGTATACACGTGACAAAGATTGCCCATAAGATAATGCCTCCAAATCTTAAGTGCATGAACTACTGCGGCCAATTCCAAATCGTGAGTTGGGTAGTTCTCTTCATGTGGTCGTAACTGACGTGAAGCATAGGCTATGACTCTTCCATTTTGCATAAGCACACACCGAAGTCCAATTTTGGACGCGTCACAAAACACATCAAAAGGTTCCTCCAGATTTGGTTGAGCCAAAACTGGCGCGGTAGTCAACAACGTCCGAAGAGTGTGAAATGCTGCTTCACACTCCAGAGTCCATTCAAACTTCTTGTTCTTCTGAGTCAAACGGGTCATAGGTTTTGCTATCCTTGAGAAGTCCGGGATAAACCTACGATAATATCCAGCTAATCCCAAAAAGTTGTGTACCTCGTATACGTTGGTGGGGGCTTGCCAATCCATAACTTCCTGTACTTTAGTGGGAACCACAGAGATTCCTTCTTCTGAAAGGACATGTCCGAGAAAAGGTACTCTCCTTAACCAAAATTCGCATTTGCTAAACTTTGCATACAACTTATGCTCTCGAAGTCGAGTCAAGACCACTCTTAAGTGCTCTACATGATCTTGCTCATTTCCTGAATATACCAAGATATCATCAATGAACACCACAACAAACTTATCCAACTCAGGCATAAAGACATAATTCATCAAGTACATGAAATGTGTCGGTGCATTTGTCAATCCAAATGACATGACTAGATACTCGTAAAGTCCATATCTGGTGGAAAAAACTGTTTTCGGCACATCCTCCTTTTTTATCTTGATCTGGTGGTAACCCGATCTTAAGTCAATTTTGGAGAACACCTTTGCCTTAGATAACTGATCGAACAAGACGTCAATTCGGGGTAAGGGATACTTGTTCTTTATAGTTACTGCATTCAAAGGTCTGTAATCCACACACATTCTCAATGTTTTATTCTTCTTTTTCACAAAGATGGCAGGACATCCCCAAGGTGATGAACTAGGACGTATTAAACCCTTATCCAAAAGCTCTTGCAACTAGGTTTTGAGCTCTGCTAGTTCGTTAGCTGGCATCCTATACGGCCTCCGAGAAATAGGTGATGTTCCGGGAACTAACTCTATAGCAAACTCCACATCCCTATCTAGCGGCAGTCCTGGCAACTCATCAGGGAAAACATCTGGAAACTCACTCACTACTGGAATCTCAGCTATCTGCTTTGCCATGATAGCGAACAACACTCCTATCTGGTGGGGGTTTTGCGATAACTTTACCCTGAACGGAAGCTCATTCCGGGGGCTACCCATAGTGACCACTCATTCGGCGATATCCAAATTAACCTTCCAGCGTTTCATCCATCCCATTCCCAAGATCACATCCAAACCTAATCCAGGGATTACTATGAGATCCACAGATACATTTTTATCCCCAAAGGTTATCTCCATTTCCTTAGCCAAAACGCGGGCAGAAAGAACAGCCCTTGCTGAACTTATGTGATAACCCCTATCCAATTCTACCAACTTAGGGTTACTCCTCATAACAAAATTTTCACTTATGAATGAATGCGATGCTCTGGAATCAAACAACACAACTGCAGGGTATTGGTTAACAAGAAATGTACCAGCAGTGATAGGTTCTCCTTCTGGCACTTCTTCAACAGTGGTGAAATGCACATTGCCCGTGCGGGGTCGTGGATGGGTGTACTGCTTCTTGGGTTGCGGGCACTAACGCGACAGATGTCCAGTCTGACCACAGTTGTAGCATGGTCAAATCACATAGGGGGTCTTCTGACCTCCTGAACCTCCTGCCTTTGCCTTGTTCTGCATCAGGGGAGCGGTGTACGGCTTCTGAAAGCTCGGACGAGGACGGTTGTTGGTTATCTTCCTCTGCGAGGGATGGAACCTTGCTCCTGAAACTGGCGGGCGGTACTGGGTGCGTGCTCCGAAAGAGGTCCTTTGCTGAGACGAACCGCCTTCATTCGCACGACGGTGAGTCTCCGTTGCTAGCCTGCTATCATTTGCTTCCTGGTTCAGGCAGTCACTAACGAAGTCGTTGAAGGTGGTGCGGTGGCTGTTTCCCATCTTGGAGAGCATAGTGGCATTCATGCCACGCTTGAAGCTAGCAATTTTCTTGGCCTCGGTGTTCACGAAGTCCGGGGCATAGCGAGACAGGTTGTTGAAGCTATGCACATGTTCGAACATTGACCTGGTCCCTTGTGACAGCCTCATAAACTCTGTGACCTTCATTTCCATCAAACCACTAGGGATATAGTGGTTACGCATAGCAGTGGAGAATTGTTCCCATGTAACAGGTGCATTTGCTGGCAGAGATGCACGGTACTAGGACCACCATAAGCCTGCAGGTCCTTCCAATAGATGGGCGGCATATTCCGCCTTGAGTTCTTCAGTCAAGCGGAGAAGGCGAAACATCTGGGTGATAGAGTTCAGCCATTCGTCTACCTCGAGCGGTTCAGTGGCCTCCTTGAACACAGGGTGACGAGTGTCCAAGAAATCACGGTACGAGCTGTACTGGTTGGGCTCGGGTCCTTGACGCTGCTGATGCTGCTGCGTAGTGTTGTTTGCAATGTTACGGAGTGTGGCCTCCATATGCCTTTGCATTTCCTCCATGTTCCTCTGGCTGCTCAAGAACTGCCCGAAAAACGCTTCCGGCGTCATCGGTGGTGGTGGAGGTGGTGGCAGATTCTCCTCCTGCCCTGATCCTTGTCCACGCTGGCTGCGGGTGTGGGCCGGCATCTGCATATCTCATTAATGAGCAACAATTAGGCGATGTTATAAGGAACATGAATACATACTGTGTTGTACATAATTCGAAAATTTAGCACATGACCAAGTATAATTACTCATTTCCATACAACATCACAGAATAATCGCTCAAAAATAAGAACGCAAAGACGAATTTCCATAATATAGGTGCCAGATCGAAGTCTGGACTTTGTCCAAAAGTCGTACATGTCATCATACAACTTAAGCATAAAACCAACACAAGTCTGGATTACATTAAAAGCGACCATGATCAAACCTTAAACAAAAGAAAGACTCCTAGTTAAGCTAAGGCTCAAGCGTCTCCAGCGCCGGGGGCGGCGTCGTCGTCATCAGCGTCGATCATGGCCTCGTCAGCATGGACCTCATCGTCTGATGGAAGATATGGACCAAGCATTACTCCATCCTGAGGCTCGGGAGCCTCGTTAGCTGCGGGGGCGGTGGCCTCCTCTGCCTCATGGTGCATCTGATGGATCGCCTCGTGGAGGTGGTCGATGTAGGCTTGTTGATCATCCACCTGCTGTATGAGGTGAAGGGCACCCTCCCTGAGCTGGTCAAGCGCAGCCCGGGCTTCATCCCGCTGGAAAGCCATCGTCAGGTACATCTGCTCAGCGATAGTCATGGCGGTGCTCTCTGCTCCTGCTCTAGCACGTGCCTCGTCGCGCTCTAGGGTGACCTGGTGCAGCCTCTCCTGTAGCCTGACTACCTCGGCGTCGAACTCCTCCTGCAGCTTCCTCTTGCTCTGGTAAGTGGAAGTGAGGGTAAAGGACACGCTCTCCAAACTGCGCTCCAAACTCTCACATACCCCAACCATGGCTCTTGTGGCACTCATCGCTGATGTCTCACAAAAGAACCTTTCCTCTGCACCTCCTGTCAGGACCAACTCCACGGTCTACCTCCAGTGCAATGGAAAAGGTGATCCGCGAGGGAACACTCCTGCCATAGCACTAGAAAGGTCTGCGGGGAAGAGGGCTATGATGTCCTTCAGCACCAAGTAAGCTGCCCGGTTAGCTCCATCCTTAGCACAACTGCCCCTGGTGATCTCTGTCCATCCTGACCAGTGGGGCTTTATAGCCAAGGCTTTGACCTTGACCTGCACCATGACCAAAGAATCCTGCCCATAGATATCCTTCTGCCAAGAGTATCGGGGCTCCTGACCTTCCTCATATCCAACTGCCTGCAGAATCCTCCAAAGAATTATTGGCAACCCAAAGTAGGATAAGAATGTGTTCTTGGTCAACTTTGTGGCAAAGCGACAATGTGGGACTCCTCTTCCTCTGGTGGCCTTGCGAGCTGTCAGCTTAGTCTGGGCCATCTGTAGAAATAAACGTTTCGAACTCTCGTGAGACGCATATTTAAGTTGGCAAATTTTTATAAGGAAAAGGAACAATCTTTTAATTAAGGGGAGGTAAAGCAGGTGCAAGAACATAAACATGATGCATGATTGTACTTACATTCTCACTCATTAATAATGACTCGTAAGTCCTAACGTTCTAGTCGGTGGCAAGAACGTTCTCTCATGTGTTATTTGCTCGTTCTAATTGAAGGACCGAGAAGCTACCCGAAAGCGACCAGAGGGGGGGGTGAATGGGAGCTTCAAAATTTCCTTACGGAAACTAGATGCCACTGTCCCAAAATCAACCCCAAAAGCGAAACCTAGAGCTTGCTAATGTCCACGACCCTAGATGTAGGGTGGATGCTTCCTAGAAGCACAGCGGGACACTAGACAACCCTAGAAAGCCAACCCAAAAGACGGAACTCGAATCCGATCAAGAACGAACGAACCGCGAACGAAAGCGCGCAAAACTGCTGTGACCGGACTCTGGCCTGCGTCCGGTCAGGGAGGACCGGACGCGTCCGGTCACTCAAAACGCGTTCTGGGAACTCTCTGTGTTCGACCGGACACACTGAGCTCTAGCGTCCGGTCGTTCACCCAGCGTCCGGTCAGGTCAAAACAAACGCGATGAACAGTGCACCCTTCGCGTCCGGTCAGAGGAAATCAGCGTTCGGTCGGTAGCGTCCGGTCAGGTTTACGAACTAACCGGACCCACCAGAGCGTCCGGTCGCTTGACACCGGACGCGTCCGGTCGCTGAAAAACCGGTTTGGAACCTCTCTGTTTCTGACCGGACTCACTGAAGGGAGCGTCCGGTCGTTTGTACAGAGCGTCCGGTCAGAGTGCGTCCGATCAAAACAAAAACCGAGCTCAGCAAACCTTCAACCACCGGACGCGTCCGGTCTCTTCGTGGACTGCGTCCGGTCACCCCGAAACTCTGCTGTTCGTTCACCAAATCGACTAGAACTCACCCGAAACAAATCCTCCAGGGATCAAACTTGGTGAGATGAGTCACAAGGAGTATAGTGAGCTATCCCTAAGAGATCATGGCTCGAACCTATCTCCAAATCGGTGAATCGAAGAATTTCGGGGGAAAGGAGAAATCTTGATCCAAAACAAAAATCGATTGATCTCCTAGACCGTGAGGTTAGAGGATGATTCCTTCGGTGGAAAGAAGTGCCTCACGATCTAGAACAACTTAGTTCAAACGGATTTGCAAAAGATGAACCGAGCAAAGAGATCAAGCGACGGGAAAATCGTGGAGAAAAAGGATTCCGCGAAGAACACAGAGAAAACGCGAATCACAGCCACGAACTCGAATTAAGGACGCAAATCAAGCCATCGATCTGTGCTCCAAGGTGAGGATACGGCCTCACTTCCTCAAATCAACAGTACACAGAGTGGAGTCTCTCTGCGGATCTCAACTAGCTAAAGCAGGGGATGGGAGAGTGGAAACCCTAGGTGCTAGGAAGCAAATGACTGCGCTAACTGAGATAGCTAAAACTGAGATAGGGAGGAGGGTGTCTCCCCTGGACTACTTATACTAACCTAGACTAAGTCTATTTCCTACTCTACCCCTCACTACTGTATTTACAGAGCGGACCAGCCTAACCCTAAGGCTATTCTAGTCCACCCGCTGGTGGTAGGTAGATCCGACGGCCACGCCCGCACGGTCTTCCGCGTCGCCTCCACGCAACCTTCAGATCGCCGCCACGTGCCGCCACCACTCTGCACCCCCGGTTTTGTGGCCCAAACCGGGAAACCAGCCTTTTCCATCAGCCCCCGGTTTTGAGGCCCAAACCGGGAAACCAGCCTCCAGCCCGAGTTTTGTGGCCAAACTCGGAAACCGTCCGCGCCCGAGTTTTGAGGCCCAAACTCGGAAACCGGCCCACGCCCAGGTTTTGAGGCTCAACCTGGAAACCGTCGCGCCCAGGTTTTGTGGCTCAACCTGGAAACCCAGCACCCAGGTTTTGAGGCCCAAACCTGGAAACCGTCCACCGTTGGTTTTTCCCGGGCTCTACCAACAAACCGGCGTCGTAGAGGGGATGCACCGCCTGTGCACCCCTTCCACCGACATGATCGCACTTCTCCGCCTGTCGCTGTCGCAGGCTGCCAGCCACCACAGCTGATCCTCCGGCCTCCAGTCCATCAGTCCAAGTCCACGTCCGCCCTTCACCGTCCGATACATCGGCATGGCACGTCCGCCGCATGGCACGCCCATCCTTCATCGCGCCCGGTCCGTCGGCACGGCACGTCGCAACTTGACCTTCACCCGCCATCGATCACTGTCTCCGTGCTCGACACCTGCACAACACAAGCCAAAGAACATGCGCATCATCTCCATTGACAATCACTCATCACACAGAGACTCGGCATACACCCATGTATCCGCAATCTCCCCCTTGATGAGTGCATTGTCAACTCCACAACAAATCATGAATAAGAAGAAGGAGGTAGAAGGAGTGGGAAGAGAAAACCCAACCAAATGACCCAAAAGCCTTAACAAAAGCCGAAGAAGGTCAAGTGGATGAAGCAAAAACTTGGTCCCCAAAGACATGGGCAACGGCTCGACGCAACCAAGCAAAGCAAAGCTAGCCCTCAAGAAGAGGTAGAACAGGCTCAACACCGCTAGCAGATACCAATTGAAGATCGGAGGACAACAGAAGCAAAATGCTAGTCCCTCAAGATAGAGGCACAGAGGCTCAACACAACTAGCAAGAAAATCACTCCGAACCAATTGGAAATCAACCCAAACCAAATGGGAAAGCACACCAGACGATACCAATTGAAAGCCAAATGAAAAAGCTTATGAAAGCTCATGAAAAGCTAGGAACGTTTGCTAGTCCCTCAAGACAGAGGCAACGGCTCAACACAACTAGCAAACTCCCCCTCGACAAATGCAAACAACTAGGACAAATGATTCTCCCCTTAGTTGATCAACACAGGAGCATATGATTTGCATAAATTTCTCCCCCTAGTTGAAAATGCACTTATCAAGGCCAAAAGGTATCGGAGAAGCAACTCCCTTCACATAAACTCCCCCTGAACACAAGATCTTCTTCCAAAATGCATATGAAGTCAAAATGCAAGTTAGGAGCTTCAAGTATATAGTCAAAAGAGTGCAAAAATGCTCTAATCAGTATAGCTCCAACATCTCAATTAAGCACTCAAATAGCAAAGGCTCAAACTGATCACTTATACGAAATATGAAGCATATGAGCATGTGAGCAGTTTTAAGCCAAAAGGATAGTCACCATCAAAATAGCACTAGACATGTATAGAAGGAATCCAAACAAGTGCTAAGCATATATACAAGGTGAACTACCCCTAGCAAAGTTCAATCATCATGCATAGGAATGAAGCATATACTTGTGATTTCAAATTCATATCGGAGTTGCAGCGGTAAAAGAATTCACAAGTTCATTTTTAGCATGTGATTGCGAGAGGTTGAAAGCTTGTCATTGCCTAACTTTTCAACCGTGCGAAGCCTATGCCGAAGCAATCAGAAGCTTAAAGCAACGGTTTCGGTCATACACTACATGGCTCAAGTTTAACTCAAGGTGCAATGAGAAACAGTCTCAATACCATGAGGTGTTGACAAGCAATCCCATCTCGATCTTTTCAATTCAACAATACTTGGTTCAGATTTTAAGCAAGTTATGAACAACCAAGCAAGTGAATGACTCAGAACTAGAGACATAGCAACCTAGCATATATGAAAAGCAGGAATGGACTCAACACACCCTACACATGCTAGTTGCATATCTCAATGGTGAACATTTTCAGATTTATATATATTAGGCATAATTCACCATTCCAAAAATAGCTCGCTCATAGCATGTAACAATGATCAGAAAGAGCATAAGCTACAAGCATTATCATAAGTATCGGAGCAATACTAACAAGAGCATAATTACATTCTAGTGAATGAAGCTCAGAATGTAAATGCGTATGCCCGACACAAAACTGAAAGAAAGAAGATACCAAATGGAAAGACTCAAGAAACTCAAAAGAAAAGAGCCTCAAAATAAAAGAGTCAGTCTGTACATCTCAAAATGCTTCCCCCATCTAAAAGGGGAAACACACACCAAGCTCACCCCTCAACCTATTAAAGGTTGGTTCGTCTAAAGGCTTGGTGAAAATATCAGCCAATTGGTGATGAGTATCGACATGGCGAAGGTCGATATCACCCTTCTCCTGGTGGTCTCGCAAGAAATGAAAGCGCACATCAATGTGTTTGGTTTTCGAGTGAAGCACGGGGTTCTTAGCAACGCTAATGGCACTCGTGCTGTCACAAAGCAAAGGCACTCGAGTAAAGCTCAAACCAAAATCACGCAAAGTGGCCATCATCCAGAGTAACTGGGAACAGCAGCTAGCCGCAGCAACATATTCAGCCTCCGTGGTAGACTGAGCGACACTAGACTGCTTGCGAGAAGACCACGACACCAGAGAAGATCCAATAAACTGGCAAGTCCCAGAAGTGGACTTGCGCTCAATTCGACAACCAGCAAAATCGGCATCGGAATAACCGCAAAGCGAGAGAGTGGAGGAAGCAGAATACCAAATCCCGAACTCAGGCGTGAAACGAAGGTACCTGAAGATGCGCTTCACCGCCTGACGGTGAGAAGTGCGTGGCGAGGCCTGAAAGCGCGCGCACAAGCACACGGCGAACTGAATGTCCGGCCGTGTCGCCGTCAGGTAGAGCAGCGATCCAATCATGCTGCGGTACTCCTTCTGGTCCACTGCTTCTCCATCCGTGTCGGCATCCAGGGCAGTCGTCGTCGACATGGGCATCGGAAGAGGCTTGGCCTCACCCATGTCGAACCGCTTCAGCAAGTCCCTCGTGTACTTGCCCTGGTGCACAAACGTCCCCTCTCGGGATTGCTTAATTTGCAACCCGAGAAAGAAAGTCAGCTCGCCCATCATGCTCATCTCGAACTCCCTGCTCATAGTATCTGCAAACTTGGCAACCAAAGCGTGAGAAGAACCACCGAAAATGATATCATCCACGTAAATTTGGACCAAGAGAGTATCTTTGCCTTGCTTGAGGAGAAAGAGCGTCTTATCTACACATCCCATTTTAAAACCCTTAGCTAGCAAAAAGGTTTTTAATCTCTCATACCAGGCTCTAGGGGCTTGTTTCAAACCATACAAGGCTTTGTGGAGTTTAAAGACATGGTTTGGAAACTTGGGATTTTCAAAACCGGGGGGTTGCTGGACATAGACTTCCTCCTCAATGTAGCCGTTTAAGAAGGCACTCTTGACATCCATTTGAAAAAGTTTGAAACCCATGGATGCAGCATAAGCCAAGAGTATCCTAATAGCCTCCAAACGAGCTACAGGAGCGAAGGTCTCCTCATAATCTATCCCCTCCTTCTGACTATAACCCTTCGCTACAAGCCGGGCCTTGTTTCTCACAATGTGGCCCTCCTCTCCTTGCTTGTTTTTAAATACCCATTTTGTCCCAATAGGTTTACAGTCAGGAGGTGGTGGCACTAGAACCCAAACCCGATTTCGCTCAAAATTCTCTAGCTCCTCATGCATGGCATTGACCCAATCCGGATCCGTCAATGCGTGTCCAACATCTCGGGGCTCAAAAGACGCAACAAAAGCAGAATGAGCAAAATGCGAGATGTGCTGTGACCTGGAGCGAGTAACTCGCTCGTCGATGTCGCCGATCATCTGTTCAGGGGGGTGCTGGCGCTGGATATGTCGAGGCGCCTCCCGGGAAGAAGTGACCTCCCCCTCAACAGTAGCTGGTTCCACCCCGGGTACAAAAGGTACCGCGCGAGGTGGATCCCATGGCCCCCAGGAAGAAGACGTCTCGGGGCCACGGGTCGTCGTCGAAGCCGCTCCCGGCGGCGCGGCAGGCGGAGGGGGTGCTGGATCATCTATACCTTCAGCACCCTCTTCCTCGTCATCGAAAAGAGGCTCTCCAACCTCGTGATCACCTGCACGCTCAAAACGAGAAGAAGGAGAAACAAGAGTCTCGTCGAAGGTGACATCTGATGTCTCCATGACTCGGTTAGTGTCAAGGTTAAGTACACGATAAGCTCGAGTGTGAGTGCCATAACCCAAAAACACACCGTCAGAAGAACGAGACTCAAACTTGTCCAGGTTGCCTTTTTTCAATATAAAACAGTGGCAACCAAAGACTCTAAAATAACTCACCTTGGGCTGGCGACCAAAACGCAACTCATAAGAGGTCTTCTTCAAAAACGCTCTCAGAAAAATGCGATTCGAAATATAGCATGCAGTGTTCATAGCTTCGGCCCAATAGCGCCTAGGAGTCCTATGCTCATCAAGCATCGTCCTGGCCATCTCAACAAGGGTCCGATTCTTCCTCTCTACAACACCATTTTGGGGCGGTGTATAGGGGGAAGAAAACTGATGCTCCAAACCAAGGCGGTTACAAAACTCCTCAAAAACCGAATTGGCAAATTCGGAACCATTATCACTTCTAATCGCTCGCATCGAGTTCAAAGGGAACTCGTTCTGAAGACGCAAAATCAGATCGCGAGCGAAGGAGAATCTCTCGGACTTCTCAACTAAAAAGAAGACCCACGAATACCTCGAAAAGTCGTCAACAACAACAAGCACATACCACTTCCCACCAACCGAGCTCACCCGAGCCGGACCAACAAGGTCCATATGCAAAAGCTCTCCGGGGTGCGAGGTCATAACCTTGGTCAAAGGATGGTGGGGAGCAGCAACCATCTTTCCATGCCGGCAAGCATGGCAAACTAGATCCTTCTCCAACGAAAGCTTGGGCAATCCTCGGATTAAGCCAAGTGAGCTAAGTCTTGCAAGCAAGTCAAAACTCAAGTGACCGAGCCTCCTATGCCACTTCCAAAGATCAGAAGAAGAAGGACTAGCCAAAAGACAGCGAGAAGATCCAAACGACTTTGAGAAATTCGCGCGAAAGACATTCCCAAAGGGTGAAATCAGACATACAAGATCACCCTGAGGATCTAAGATCCGGCTAAGGTTCGGTTTGAAACGAATCTCATAGCCTTCACGAAAAAGTTGCGAAACAGAAAGCAAGTTAAAATGCAGGTTAGAAACAAGAGCAACCTCGCGCAACACAAAATGCTCACTAACCCGCACTGCACCAACGGACAATACCTTGCCCTTACCTTTGTCGCCGAAGGTTATGTACTCCTTTCCGGCGACCGGACTATGGCTGGAGAACCATTTGGCATTTCCGGTCATGTGTCTCGAGCAACCGGAATCCACAAGCCAAATGTCCTCCAACCGCTCCTCCTATATCAATAAAAAGACATAGGGTGAACATACGGTCCAACACTGGGGTTAGTAAAATAAGAAGGAAACCAGTGTTGGGCCGGCTGCTCAAAAGAACGGTCAGTGTAAAAACCATCCTGTCTAGGAGGATAGCGATCACCACGCACAGGAAAACGTGGTCCGCTGGGGAAGAAGCGCTCACCGCGAAACTCTACCTGCGGTGGGACAAAGCGCTCAACAAGGCCTCCGCCACGGGGTCCGTTACCTGCAAAAGCAGGACCCCGTCGGGCACGCTCTCTACGAGGTCTACACCTAGGAGCCTGCTGCTCAACTCTAGCGTCTCTCCTCGGAGCTCTCTCCTGCCTAGGCCTAACAAACTGAGGTGCTCCACCTCTAGGCCTAGTCTCCCTCCTAGGGGCTCTCTCCTGCTGCCTAGGCTGGGTACGCTTCCCTCCAGACCTAGCAGCTCTCCCCTGAGGCTTCGGAGCATGTCCACCACGAGCTGGGTGAAACATGTCCGGGTTCTGCATCTCCCTAGCACGACGCGCCTCTCTCTTGCGCCTAAAGCAGAACTCACTCAGGTGACCATCCCGCCCACAAAAGTCACACTGAAACCTCACCGCGCGCAAAGGGGGTTGTTGGTTTGCAGGGATGTGGGTATGGTTTACCTTGCCCTTGCCCTTCTGTGGCAACTCCTCTCGGATGGGTGGCATTGTGTCAAGCTTGTTCTTTAGGTGATTGGGCTTGGGTTGCCATTGTGGATTCTTGGGTGGAGCCTTGGGAGGTTCAACTACAACTCCATCCTTGGTGACAGGCTTGGCAGGCTCTTTGGGTGGAAGCTTGGTTAGTTTGGGAGTAGTGGTGGAGTTGGGCTTCTCACGCGGATCAAGACCACTAGACTCTCCAATCTTCCCAAAGGCTGAAAGATCAACACTCTGGCCAAGACCTACACCAGGAGCCCCAGCAGCTCGCTTGAATTGGGAGATCATCATCCCGAGCTGAGGCTCACCACAAGACACCCATGACAAGACGGTCCGAAGGTATGTGTTTTCCTCCTCGGTACGCACCTTGTCATGCCTCACATTGGCCATCTCCTGCTCCAGGCCCTCACACAAAGCACACCTCTTGACACAAGTGCTATCCGAGCCGGCCTTCTCTAAAGACTCAAGCTTGGCATTCTTCTCTGCCAACTCGGATTGCAAGACAGGACAAGTCTTGCACGCACCCAACAGCTGCGGTCTAGCTCGGAGCTCATCCACCTCATCTACCAGCGCAGCATGCTTACTCCTCAGAGTGAGAAGATCCGTCATGTGCGCGGCGCAACTCTCGCACTCCAACTCCTCCGACACAACCACGGTGGACCGAGCGAACTCAAGCTCCTTCACCGTGTCCTCCCACTTCTGCCTAAACTCCTTGCGCTCTCTAGCGGCACGCCTAAGCAACTTATCTTGACTAAGGAGGGCAGCAGTCAACTTCTCAACCTCGGAGGAAAGCTCGTCGTAGGTGAGAGATACCTGGGAGGTGTCGTCGTCGTCGTCGTTCCGAGGGGTACGCTCCGGCTCGCCGTCGACCTCATCGCCCAGCGCCATGGTGCAGAAGCCGTCGTCGTCGGCGAAGAAGCAGAGGCCGTTCAGCTTGTCCTCGATCCTCTTCTTCTTCTCGGACTCGTCATCGCTCGAGCTGGCGGAGTCGTCATCCGAGCCGTCGACGTCGCTGAGCGTGGCGAAGAACGCGCGCTGCTCAGCTTGCTGCTTCTCCAAGTACTTCTTCTTGATGTACTCTTTGTCGAAGCCGCCCCGCTTCTTGTGCCTTGGGGGAACGTGCTTCTCCTTGTACTTGGAGTCGCGCCTGTGGCCGTGATCGCCCTTCCCCAGATGCTTGTTCTTTTTCTTGGGGCAGTCGGCGATGAAGTGGTCGGGGTCGCCGCACTCGTAGCATCCCGTGCGTCCTCCTCCTCGACGACGGTTCATGCGGTTGTTGTGGAACCGCGAGAACCGGTTGGCGAGCAAAGCCAACTCGTCATCTCCCAAAGACTCCAGCTGGTCCTCTGTCACAGAAAAGAGAGAAGAAAGCGCAAAGCCAGCTGAGGGGTTAGAGGAAGAGCCGGAAACCAAAGCCATGGACGGGCGAGAAGGATTTTCAAAAGAAGCCCTCGCCATAGCATCAATCTCACTGGACTTGAGCTTACTGAAGAGCTCGTCGCAGGTGAGGGTCTCATAGTTCGGCGATTCGATGATTGCCTGAACCTTGGAGTCCCACACCGAACGGTCAAGAGTGTGCAAAAGCTTCAAAGCACGCTCATGATCGTCAAATGGCAACTGCTCTCTGTTAGCCCTCATCCTGTTGACAATCACCTGAAAGCGAGCGAATAAACTTTCTATGCTCTCGCCAGGTTGATGTCTAAAGTTCTCATACTCTCGCTTGAACGACTCGTAGAGTCGGGTTTTGACTTGAGAGGTGCCCTCATGAAAACGCATGAGAGTGTCCCAGATCTCCCGAGCCGTAGCGAGGTGAGAAACACGATCAAACTCACCCATGCTCAAACAAGAAAAAAGAGCATTACGGGCTCGGCTATTGGCATCGTGCTCATCGATCTGCTGTTGAGTCACACGAGCAGCCAAGACCACGTAATCAGGGGAGTTGCAAATATCCCAGATCGAAGCGCCCAAGCTCTGCAAATAGGCCGACATACGTATCTTCCAATACGCATAGTTCGTCCCATCGAAAAACGGCGGTTTGCCCACGCCGCGATCCATGTCGCCTTCGGTGGATCTGGAACCGGCTAAGGTGGAAGATCCTTAACCTGCTCCGATACCAATTGAAGGACCGAGAAGCTACCCGAAAGCGACCAGAGGGGGGGTGAATGGGAGCTTCAAAATTTCCTTACGGAAACTATGCCACTGTCCCAAAATCAACCCCAAAAGCGAAACCTAGAGCTTGCTAATGTCCACGACCCTAGATGTAGGGTGGATGCTTCCTAGAAGCACAGCGGGACACTAGACACCCTAGAAAGCCAACCCAAAAGACGGAACTCGAATCCGATCAAGAACGAACGAACCGCGAACGAAAGCGCGCAAAACTGCTGTGACCGGACTCTGGCCTGCGTCCGGTCAGGGAGGACCGGACGCGTCCGGTCACTCAAAACGCGTTCTGGGAACTCTCTGTGTTCGACGGACACACTGAGCTCTAGCGTCCGGTCGTTCACCCAGCGTCCGGTCAGGTCAAAACAAACGCGATGAACAGTGCACCCTTCGCGTCCGGTCAGAGGAAATCAGTGTTCGGTCGGTAGCGTCCGGTCAGGTTTACGAACTAACCGGACCCACCAGAGCGTCCGGTCGCTTGACACCGGACGCGTCCGTCGCTGAAAAACCCGGTTTGGAACCTCTCTGTTTCTGACCGGACTCACTGAAGGGCGTCCGGTCGTTTGTACAGAGCGTCCGGTCAGAGTGCGTCCGATCAAAACAAAAACCGAGCTCAGCAAACCTTCAACCACCGGACCGCGTCCGGTCTCTTCGTGGACTGCGTCCGGTCACCCCGAAACTCTGCTGTTCGTTCCCAAATCGACTAGAACTCACCCGAAACAAATCCTCCAGGGATCAAACTTGGTGAGATGAGTCACAAGGAGTATAGTGAGCTATCCCTAAGAGATCATGGCTCGAACCTATCTCCAAATCGGTGAATCGAAGAATTTCGGGGGAAAGGAGAAATCTTGATCCAAAAAAACAAAATCGATTGATCTCCTAGACCGTGAGGTTAGAGGATGATCCTTCGGTGGAAAGAAGTGCCTCACGATCTAGAACAACTTAGTTCAAACGGATTTGCAAAAGATGAACCGAGCAAAGAGATCAAGCGACGGGAAAATCGTGGAGAAAAAGGATTCCGCGAAGAACACAGAGAAACGCGAATCACAGCCACGAACTCGAATTAAGGACGCAAATCAAAGCCATCGATCTGTGCTCCAAGGTGAGGATACGGCCTCACTTCCTCAAATCAACAGTACACAGAGTGGAGTCTCTCTGCGGATCTCAACTAGCTAAAGCAGGGGATGGGAGAGTGGAAACCCTAGGTGCTAGGAAGCAAATGACTGCGCTAACTGAGATAGCTAAAACTGAGATAGGGAGGAGGGTGTCTCTCCCCTGGACTACTTATACTAACCTAGACTAAGTCTATTTCCTACTCTAACCCCTCACTACTGTATTTACAGAGCGGACCAGCCTAACCCTAAGGCTATTCTAGTCCACCCGCTGGTGGTAGGTAGATCCGACGGCCACGGCCCGCACGGTCTTCCGCGTCGCCTCACGCAACCTTCAGATCGCCGCCACGTGCCGCCACCACTCTGCACCCCCGGTTTTGTGGCCCAAACCGGGAAACCAGCCTTTTCCATCAGCCCCCGGTTTTTGAGGCCCAAACCGGGAGAAACCAGCCTCCAGCCCGAGTTTTTGTGGCCAAACTCGGAAACCGTCCGCGCCCGAGTTTTGAGGCCCAAACTCGGAAACCGGCCCACGCCCAGGTTTTGAGGCTCAACCTGGAAACCGTCGCGCCCAGGTTTTGTGGCTCAACCTGGAAACCCAGCACCCAGGTTTTGAGGCCCAAACCTGGAAACCGTCCACCGTTGGTTTTTCCCGGGCTCTACCAACAAACCGGCGTCGTAGAGGGGATGCACCGCCTGTGCACCCCTTCCACCGACATGATCGCACTTCTCCGCCTGTCGCTGTCGCAGGCTGCCAGCCACCACAGCTGATCCTCCGGCCTCCAGTCCATCAGTCCAAGTCCACGTCCGCCCTTCACCGTCCGATACATCGGCATGGCACGTCCGCCGCATGGCACGCCCATCCTTCATCGCGCCCGGTCCGTCGGCACGGCACGTCGCAACTTGACCTTCACCCGCCATCGATCACTGTCTCCGTGCTCGACACCTGCACAACACAAGCCAAAGAACATGCGCATCATCTCCATTGACAATCACTCATCACACAGAGACTCGGCATACACCCATGTATCCGCAATCTCCCCCTTGATGAGTGCATTGTCAACTCCACAACAAATCATGAATAAGAAGAAGGAGGTAGAAAGGAGTGGGAAGAGAAAACCCAACCAAATGACCCAAAAGCCTTAACAAAAGCCGAAGAAGGTCAAGTGGATGAAGCAAAAACTTGGTCCCCAAAGACATGGGCAACGGCTCGACGCAACCAAGCAAAGCAAAGCTAGCCCTCAAGAAGAGGTAGAACAGGCTCAACACCGCTAGCAGATACCAATTGAAGATCGGAGGACAACAGAAGCAAAATGCTAGTCCCTCAAGATAGAGGCACAGAGGCTCAACACAACTAGCAAGAAAATCACTCCGAACCAATTGGAAATCAACCCAAACCAAATGGGAAAGCACACCAGACGATACCAATTGAAAGCCAAATGAAAAAGCTTATGAAAGCTCATGAAAAGCTAGGAACGTTTGCTAGTCCCTCAAGACAGAGGCAACGGCTCAACACAACTAGCAAACTCCCCCTCGACAAATGCAAACAACTAGGACAAATGATTCTCCCCTTAGTTGATCAACACAGGAGCATATGATTTGCATAAATTTCTCCCCCTAGTTGAAAATGCACTTATCAAGGCCAAAAGGTATCGGAGAAGCAACTCCCTTCACATAAACTCCCCCTGAACACAAGATCTTCTTCCAAAATGCATATGAAGTCAAAATGCAAGTTAGGAGCTTCAAGTATATAGTCAAAAGAGTGCAAAAATGCTCTAATCAGTATAGCTCCAACATCTCAATTAAGCACTCAAATAGCAAAGGCTCAAACTGATCACTTATACGAAATATGAAGCATATGAGCATGTGAGCAGTTTTAAGCCAAAAGGATAGTCACCATCAAAATAGCACTAGACATGTATAGAAGGAATCCAAACAAGTGCTAAGCATATATACAAGGTGAACTACCCCTAGCAAAGTTCAATCATCATGCATAGGAATGAAGCATATACTTGTGATTTCAAATTCATATCGGAGTTGCAGCGGTAAAAGAATTCACAAGTTCATTTTTAGCATGTGATTGCGAGAGGTTGAAAGCTTGTCATTGCCTAACTTTTCAACCGTGCGAAGCCTATGCCGAAGCAATCAGAAGCTTAAAGCAACGGTTTCGGTCATACACTACATGGCTCAAGTTTAACTCAAGGTGCAATGAGAAACAGTCTCAATACCATGAGGTGTTGACAAGCAATCCCATCTCGATCTTTTCAATTCAACAATACTTGGTTCAGATTTTAAGCAAGTTATGAACAACCAAGCAAGTGAATGACTCAGAACTAGAGACATAGCAACCTAGCATATATGAAAAGCAGGAATGGACTCAACACACCCTACACATGCTAGTTGCATATCTCAATGGTGAACATTTTCAGATTTATATATATTAGGCATAATTCACCATTCCAAAAATAGCTCGCTCATAGCATGTAACAATGATCAGAAAGAGCATAAGCTACAAGCATTATCATAAGTATCGGAGCAATACTAACAAGAGCATAATTACATTCTAGTGAATGAAGCTCAGAATGTAAATGCGTATGCCCGACACAAAACTGAAAGAAAGAAGATACCAAATGGAAAGACTCAAGAAACTCAAAAGAAAAGAGCCTCAAAATAAAAGAGTCAGTCTGTACATCTCAAAATGCTTCCCCCATCTAAAAGGGGAAACACACACCAAGCTCACCCCTCAACCTATTAAAGGTTGGTTCGTCTAAAGGCTTGGTGAAAATATCAGCCAATTGGTGATGAGTATCGACATGGCGAAGGTCGATATCACCCTTCTCCTGGTGGTCTCGCAAGAAATGAAAGCGCACATCAATGTGTTTGGTTTTCGAGTGAAGCACGGGGTTCTTAGCAACGCTAATGGCACTCGTGCTGTCACAAAGCAAAGGCACTCGAGTAAAGCTCAAACCAAAATCACGCAAAGTGGCCATCATCCAGAGTAACTGGGAACAGCAGCTAGCCGCAGCAACATATTCAGCCTCCGTGGTAGACTGAGCGACACTAGACTGCTTGCGAGAAGACCACGACACCAGAGAAGATCCAATAAACTGGCAAGTCCCAGAAGTGGACTTGCGCTCAATTCGACAACCAGCAAAATCGGCATCGGAATAACCGCAAAGCGAGAGAGTGGAGGAAGCAGAATACCAAATCCCGAACTCAGGCGTGAAACGAAGGTACCTGAAGATGCGCTTCACCGCCTGACGGTGAGAAGTGCGTGGCGAGGCCTGAAAGCGCGCGCACAAGCACACGGCGAACTGAATGTCCGGCCGTGTCGCCGTCAGGTAGAGCAGCGATCCAATCATGCTGCGGTACTCCTTCTGGTCCACTGCTTCTCCATCCGTGTCGGCATCCAGGGCAGTCGTCGTCGACATGGGCGTCGGAAGAGGCTTGGCCTCACCCATGTCGAACCGCTTCAGCAAGTCCCTCGTGTACTTGCCCTGGTGCACAAACGTCCCCTCTCGGGATTGCTTAATTTGCAACCCGAGAAAGAAAGTCAGCTCGCCCATCATGCTCATCTCGAACTCCCTGCTCATAGTATCTGCAAACTTGGCAACCAAAGCGTGAGAAGAACCACCGAAAATGATATCATCCACGTAAATTTGGACCAAGAGAGTATCTTTGCCTTGCTTGAGGAGAAAGAGTGTCTTATCTACACATCCCATTTTAAAACCCTTAGCTAGCAAAAAGGTTTTTAATCTCTCATACCAGGCTCTAGGGGCTTGTTTCAAACCATACAAGGCTTTGTGGAGTTTAAAGACATGGTTTGGAAACTTGGGATTTTCAAAACCGGGGGGTTGCTGGACATAGACTTCCTCCTCAATGTAGCCGTTTAAGAAGGCACTCTTGACATCCATTTGAAAAAGTTTGAAACCCATGGATGCAGCATAAGCCAAGAGTATCCTAATAGCCTCCAAACGAGCTACAGGAGCGAAGGTCTCCTCATAATCTATCCCCTCCTTCTGACTATAACCCTTCGCTACAAGCCGGGCCTTGTTTCTCACAATGTGGCCCTCCTCTCCTTGCTTGTTTTTAAATACCCATTTTGTCCCAATAGGTTTACAGTCAGGAGGTGGTGGCACTAGAACCCAAACCCGATTTCGCTCAAAATTCTCTAGCTCCTCATGCATGGCATTGACCCAATCCGGATCCGTCAATGCGTGTCCAACATCTCGGGGCTCAAAAGACGCAACAAAAGCAGAATGAGCAAAATGCGAGATGTGCTGTGACCTGGAGCGAGTAACTCGCTCGTCGATGTCGCCGATCATCTGTTCAGGGGGGTGCTGGCGCTGGGCACACTTAAGGACAAGACTGGGCACACTTAAAATTTCAAAAATAGTTTTGAAATACCCATTTTCGTTCAAAAATAGCTCCTTACGGATGCAATAACTTGAACCATGCTCCGATACCAGCTGTGGCAGAACCGTCCAAAATATAAGAGCTCAAGTACCGTCTTAGTCAAATTAAGCTGACTCCGACCCATACTTGAACCCATATAACTCCAGTAGTCCGGAAATCTCGAAGGATTTCAAACAACTTACAACATACAGGATCGCATCGTTCAAGTACCACATTCGCGAGGATACAACAGTTGATAATCGAAATCGAAATTAACATCAGAGTGCGAAATCTTAAAAGTTATTACAACACTTGTGGGTTTTGGTGATAATGACCCCATGATTGAAGAACTAATGAGATTTACCAAGATGACAAGCAGGTTGATAATGAGAAAGGATGGTGCATATGTGTTGGTGGACCCCTCATACGTTATTTCATCGGTTCTGGACTCAAAGTGCTACAACAAGCCTTTTCATTTGAGTTTGAGTTTTAGGGTTGCCGTACTATCAAGGGGGAATGCAAATGTACTGCTATGGCTGAATGATATGTGCTCAAAACCAACCCAAGCCATCCTTGCCTTTAACCAAAGACAGCTGCACAAAATTTTGATCTCTACTTATCTTTCTGGTAGGCGCGGCAGTGTCGGGCCGCGGCACTGCCGGGCTGAGGCCGGCACTACCGCGACTTGATTCAACCGTTGGATGGCAGGGGATATTTACTCCACTCTCCTGCCTCCCCAACGGTCATCCACGACCATAACTCTTCTCCTACCTCTAGACAAAGCTTCCTCTCCCCATTGAAGGCTCCCAATCTCTCTCTCACCTAATCTTCGATTCCCATTGATTCCAAGTGAGTTAGAGCCTCAAATCGTCATCAAAGAGAAGCCCTAGCTGAGATCTACTCCCTAGAGCACTTGATTTGAGCCATAGCCGGTGGATTTGCTTCTATTACTCTTGGGTTCTTGGAACCCTAGCCGGCTAGGCATCGCCCTTGAGCTAGCCAACTTGTGTGGCGGCCTTGGGAGGTTTGTAATCACTCGTGCAGCTAGTATTATTACCCCTCACTTCAAGGATTTGGTTCCTTGACTTGAGAACGAGGAAGACTTGCAAAGCTCATGACCTAAGTGGTCAACCTCAACAATGTGGAGGTAGGCAAGCCTTGGTGGCGAGCTGAACCACGGGATAAATCACTTGTCTCTTGTGCTTACTTGCTTTCATTCATCATACTTGTGAGCTTGTGATAGATTCTAGGGTTTGGTCCCGATCTACTTCATACACCATATTTGGCTTGGTTGAGTTGGTTTTGCTGGTTCAGGAAACCTAGTGTAACATTTCGATTCATATAGATTTTGTTTCCTGTGGCTGGATTTCGAATTGCAGGCTCGGGAAGTACTATGCGCGGCAGTACCGGGCTGAGGCCAGCAGTGCTGGGGAGCGGCAGTGCCGGGCTCAGGGCGGTAGTGCTGGGCCTCACTAATTAAGTGTTGAGCTGTGATTTTTGACAGGCCTATTCACCCCCCCTTTAGGCCACACAGGTCCTTACAAGTGGTATCAGAGCCTGGTCTCTCACGCAACACTTCACCGTGCGAGAGAATGGCCACCGACGGAGGAACGGGTAACGCTAGTGTTGTGCAACCCACACCCGTCGAGGTGGAAATGCACACCACTAGCAGCAGCGAAAGCGTCTCCACGGCAAGTAAAAGGACACTTCCTCAGTTGGATGTGTCAGTCAGAGAGCTTGCAAGAAGAAAGGAAGAAAGAAGGTTGAGAAGAGAAGCAAGAGCCAAAGCAAGAGAAGATGCAGCGCCTCTCAAAGCTAGAGAAGAGAAGGCTCAAAGAAAAGAAGAGAGAAAGATTAGAAGAGAAGAAAGAGCCAAGAGAAGAGAAGAAAAGAAGAAGAAGGAAGAGCTCCAAGCAAAGAAGAGTGTGAACTTGAGTGATGACTCAAGTAGCACCGAAGATGGAGATGATGACATCTCCTATCTCCCTAAGGGCAACAAGAAGAAGAAGGAGGAGACCAAGAAGTCATATGGAGCTGTATCCTTTAACTACTCTAATTTGACTAACCATGATTCTAGGCCTCTCATAAATGTGCCCGCGGGCAAGTTACCTCGTTTCGATGGGACTAACTTTGCCAAGTGGAAGCACATTATGAAGACCTATCTTATTGGTCTCCATCCAGGTATTTGGGAGATAGTGCACAATGGACTTGAAGGACCGGTTGATCCAAAGAACACCACTCAAGATGAATTCCGCAACATTCATCTCAATGCCCAAGCCACTAGTGTGCTACTTAGTGCCTTGGATGGTGATGAGTACAACAAAGTTATGGGAGTTGAGGTTGCTAAAGAAATTTGGGACACTTTGCACATTGCTCATGAGGGAGTTGACAAAGTGAGGCAATCCAAGATTGACTTGTTGATGGCTAAGCTCAACCGGTTTGTGATTTGTGATGGTGAAGGTCCACAAGAGATGTTTGATAGATTGATGGTCATTGTTGGCAAGATTAGAGGGCTAGGTGGTAGTGAAATCAATGATCACAAGGTTGTGAAGATCATGTTGGAAGCATACTCACCAAGGAATGAGGCCGTAGTGACATTAATTAGAGACAAGAAGAAGTTTGAGCAATTCACACCTAGTGATGTGCTTCGGAGGATCATTACCTTTGACATGCAAAGAGAGGAGGCAAATGAAAGAAGGAAACTTGGGGAGTTGCAAGCTAGGCTAGATGGGATGAAAATCAAGGATGTGGCACTCAAGGCTAGCAAACCAACAAGGCAAGCAACATCAAGCAAACCAAAATCAAGCAAGCAAGCCTCTACAAGCAAGCCCAAGCCACAAAAGAAGAAAATAGAAGTTGAGGACAGCACATCATCCTTAAGTGAAAGTGGAAGAGAAGGTGAAGAATTTGAAGCAATTGGAGACATAGCCCTATTCATGAGAAGATATCGCAAGGGGCTCAAGAAGGAAGGTTACAAGTTTGTGAAAAGAAGGTTTCCAAACAAGAAAAAGAGAACTTGCTACAATTGTGGTAGCACCGATCATTTCATAGCACATTGCCCACATGAGAAGAAGGACAACAATTTCAACAAGGGCAAGAAAGATGATAAAGCCACTTACAAGAAGCACAACAAGAGATACATGGGAGAAGCTCACGTTGGACATGAAAGGGACTCAACCGCACAAACCTCAAGTGAAGAAGATGAGAAGATAGCAACAATAGCATTTCAAAAATCATCTCTTTCACCAAGGCTATTCAACAACTTGTCCGATGATGATGGTTGCAACTCCCACATTTGTCTCATGGCCAAGAAAGAGAAGGTGAAAAAGGCTCACACTCCTAAACCTTCTCTTCCACCTAGTGAAATCTCTAGTAGTGAACTTAGTGATTCCTCTAGTGATGATGATTCTAGTGATGAAGAGATAAATATGATAACTAAAAATTTGGACAAGAAAACCAAACTCTTTATCACTAAGCTAATGGAGGAATTATAAAGTGCACAAGCCGAGTTAGCATTAAGAGAGGATGCCCTCATCAAACAAGAGGACCTCTATATTGCTTGCAAGGAGGCTCTTGCGTTAGAGAGAAGTGAGTTGGACATCTTGCATGAGGCTTTGGCCAAAGAGCAAGATGAACATGCTTCCCTAAAGAAAGCTCATATTGCACTCAAGGAAAAGTATTGTGGCTTGGATAAAAAGCACAAAGAACTTGAGCTGTATAATCTTCTTTGGGAAAGCAACTCCACTCTCCCTAAAGCAAATGTCACTTCTATTCCCTCCACTAGTGAAGGTTGTGGAAAATGCTCTAATGTTGATTTGAATGCCTATTCCACTAACCTTGTGAACATGGAGGCCATGAGAAAGGAGATAGCAAGATTGACCAACATCATTGCAAGTGGTTGTATCAAGTCTACCACAAGTGTGAGTGAGAAGACTCAAGGGAAGAACAAGCACAAGTTCAAAAATGGAAGGCGTCCTTCCATAAAGGATGGGTTGGAGCATGAAAAAGGAGCCAAAACCAATGGAAGAAAAACAGTGAATGGCTATGAGTGTGTGAGGTTTGAGAAGAAGGGTCAAATTGGTACAGTTCAGCCTGCACAGATCGAGGCAGTGTCACGCTAGAAGGCGGCAGTGCTGGCCCCGGTAGTGCCGCCCCCAGGCCGGCAGTGCCGCGCCCCAAGAAAGGGAAGGCTACCAGTTTCCCTTCTGCTCAGTCTCACACACAACACAAGCAAGTGCCCAACCAGAAGCTGACTTCTCAGAAACCAAAGGAATCGGTTTGCGTGACGAAAAACAAGTTTGCACATCAACCCAAGACTGAAGCCCCAAGGAAGATCATGTCATCTTGTTACATATTAGAACACAACAACAGTGGTAAAGTTGTTGCAAAATATGTTGGTGATAACAAGAAGACAGCCGACAAGTTCATTTGGGTTCCTAGGATACTTGTGACTAACTTGCAAGGCCCCAATCTAAATTGGGGACCTAAATCTAGGAACTAAACTTGTTTTGCAGGCATACTCCTCCGGTGGATCAAGTTGGGTGCTTGATAGCTGATGTACAAATCATATGACCGGAGAAAGGAGTATGTTCTCATCATATTCCCCAACTTCAAATGCAAGTGAAAACATCATTTTCGGTGATAACTCAAAGGGGGGTGTGTTAGGACTTGGTAAAGTTGCCATTACACTTGAACATTCAATCACTAATGTCTTACATGTTGATTCGTTGAGTTACAACTTGTTATCCATCTCACAATTGTGTGGGATGGGTTTCAATTGTCTCTTTACGGATGAGGGTGTGGAAGTCTTTAGAAGGGAGGATTCCTCTATTGTCTTTATGGGTCGTTTGAAAGGGAAGCTTTACTTAGTTGATTTCAACAAAAGTGAAGCCAAACTTGAGACTTGTTTAGTGGCAAAATCTAGCATGGGTTGGTCATGGCATCGCCGACTAGCTCATGTTGGGATGAGGAACTTGGCCAAACTTCAAAAAGACAACCACATCCTAGGACTTGTATCCCATATTTTATTTACCTTCATTGTTCACCATTACTTCTTCTCTAAAGGATTAATTTATTTTGTATCTTAAGTTTGATTTTTAAGCTTAGAATTTGTAATATCATTCAAACTTAAAGAGACAAAGTAACAGTGAGTAGAGAGATTGCAAACCAGTGTGTCAGGATGTTGACAGCTTCTTGATTGGGAGGATGAGCATGGTTGTAGAATTTTTGGAAGAGCTAGCCTTCCTCCCCACACTTAGACAAAGGCAAGTGTGAATGTTGAAGCATCCTTCGCGTTGTATTTGCAACTCCCATGTTCCCAGACATTGTTCACCCTGCAGTGGTTAGTGACAAGAATACCCGAAGGGAACTAGTCCTAAGAACATAATTTTTTTATTTTTTTTTATTTTTTTTAATTTTTTTTGTAAATTAAGACAAGATTCTAAATTTAAAAAGTCATAAGATAACTACCGATTGACCTCTCGGTGAGGGCTCACAGTTTTAGGTTCGTTGAGCAAGACCTTTCTTTAATGGACACATACCCGAGGGAATATATAAAGTTGAAATACAGGTTGTCCACTATTAAATTTATAATCCTTATCTATGCTAATGGGTAGATGGATTTGGAATTGTTTTAGCATAGACATGATTCATCATAGTTCATAGACAACTTGGTGGCTGTATTGTTTCATGGTTCAAGGCAAAGGTAGCCTATAGCAAAAGACAAAGTGAATATTCTTTGATACTTACAGTTTAGTGATGAATGAGCCATGTCTTTTGTGTGAAGTTGTTAGAGCACATCATATGCCTTGCTTCATCCCAGTGTGAGTTCATCTCTTGACTTCCCCGTTTTGATATTGAGAGATTTCTGCAGGGGTTAGTCCAACAAAATAACCGATATCTACTAGAGAATACTCTTGGTTCAAAAATCAAACTAGACGCCATGTCTAATCTAATCTAGGAAAGCATTTTAACCTAAGCACCACGCTTAATTTAAAAAGCCTTTGAAAGTAAGATCAACACTCCTAGACTAAGCACCATGCTTAATTTAAAAGATGTATGAGCATACTCCAAACCTTAAGCATACTATAGTAAATAACAGTGGTATGAAAGCACTACAGAGATTCACTTTAATGGAGATGAAAGAGAGTGATCAAGGTGAGTAGTATATATATTTTTTTAGATGCACATAACATGAGTGGATGCAAGTGATAAAAATTAAACATGTATGAGAGAACATAAATTAAATGGAGTGAATGTATGATGATAGGCAAAGGATTAATAAGATAACTACTCATCAATTAAAGTCCATGAGCAAGACTGACTCACCTCGATTAAACTTACCATGACTCACAATGGAATTGTGAGTGGTACAACGTCTGGTGTCATCACTCGTCACGTGCTTGAAAACTTGTAACATTGACCTTCTTCGATCCTTGTGGGAGTTTGTCGGAAAGTCAAAGTGACAACAATTGTCTATACCTTATCTGGTTGATTCCTAATAAAGTGGTTGAATGGATCTTGAGGCTTGAGCAAAGCCTCTGGACCCGCAACGTAGTTTGTCGGAAGTTCAAAACCAGTCATACACCTCACCCTGCATAAGATCTAAATTATACAAAAGCCAGGGTGGGACTGTTTGGATAAAGGGTGAATAATATATCTCAATTATCACATGTGTAAGAGTTCTCCTAGATGTTGAAAATGTATTCTAGCTACCGTCCTTAATTACTCATTCATTCCCCGGCAACGGCGCCAAAAATGCTTGTTGACACTCCTTAATGGAATCACTCTAAGATAGACTTCATAAACAATAACCTAGTGAAGGCACTAAGAAGTGTACGGGACACTACTAGCATCACTTAACGTCAAGTTGTCATCCCCAACATGAAACTAGCAATGTGATTATATCATAGCACTGAATTAAAGATAAATATTTACCCACAAGCTCACAGATAAATACACCCGTTGTAGCAGCATTTTACCCGGAGATGTTCCAAGTATCGTTATTTATATTTAGCACTAGAAATGAAGTGAGATTAATAAGGAAAAGAGCTACTCTACACATGTGATAGGAGAATTGAGAACAAAGTAAGAACACAGTCCTTTATCCTAAACAGGGATCAGTCACAATAATGAGGTACACTATAAATGATAAAAGATCAATCTATGATAGTCCTTAGAGCATTTCAATTTAGACAAGGCATGCGGATTAGAATAGACATTATAAAGAAGTATTCCTAAGTTATTCTAATTATAAGTCATAATATACATTGATTAGTGCAATTATATTTGGCAATCATTGGCTAGGTTATCCCATATTCATATTCAAGAGGCAACTCCATAGTATAGGTGCCAAACAGAGTAACCCATAAACCATGAGTTAACTGAGCCATACTGAACACTATATTCGGGAGGTGGAATACAAAGGACTCAACAGGAATATCACACCCGCGATCTACCACTCTATCTGGAACATAGGACGCATTCGCAGATAAATAGTGTATAGGCACCACACCTACACAGCATTTATCACCCACCCGTTGTACTTTAAGATGAGCGCTATACGAACATGAGTATAAACATGATGATAATCTATCTATGCCAAATATATAATCAAAGCATACTACAAGCAGTATAATTAAGAATATAGTAATTAATGTCTTAGTCATATCAATTATATCTAAACTATTATGAACTAGACTATGAACTAGCACACAGTGATGAACAGTATGATGAACTAGAACACATAGATGAACTAGAGTATGAACTAGAACACGAACTAGAACTAGATTAAGAACTAGAAGATGAACTAGACGATGAACTATAACTAGAACATGAACAATGAAGAACAATGAAGAACTAGAAGAACAATTATGAACTTGAAACATAATTAGATCCATAATGTTGATACAAGAGAGAAGATCTTGGGTTTACCGGGCCTTTTTGCGACTAGATCCGGAATCCAAGCGAAGCTTGCCTCTTCTAATTCTAATTATATCTAGCTATGCCTAAGTTGATGTGGCTCTAAGGAAATTAGGGTTTCTGATTGATCCTCCTCCTCTTCTAATGACTTGAGATCTGATGATGATGGAGAGGGGGGTATGGGGCTGTTTATATAGCCTTGGGCGATGAACCGTGGCCGTTAGATCAAACCGACTTAAGGTGCGGCTAAGATGCATCCTCATAGGCGGTGGGAGAACATTCCAGAAGATAGAGTCCGTAGGCCCCAAGGGGGGACCGGTCGGTCCCATGGTGGGACCGGTCGGTCCCACCTGTCATGCTCTCATGGTGGTCGACCTCCTGGTGTCTTCTGGTGTCCTCTGGAGTCTTCTAGAAACTTCCTGACGTAGTGGTGGAGTTATTTCTCGTCGATTTCCTTCTATGGGAAGCTATTGGTGTTGATTTCCTGGTTTAGTCCCTGCAGAATCATAGTTCACCAAAACTCGTGGAATATTGTCAGATAAAACCCTAAACCTTTGTTGGTGATCAAATTCTTGCCCTTTTCATATTTATTTATCCTTTAATTATGATAGATAACCAGTGTCAACAGGCATCAAGCATGAGTTTTCAGTTCCATACACCCCTCAACAAAATGGCGTGGTGGAGAGGAAGAATAGAACACTCATTGACATGGCAAGGACGATGCTAGATGAGTACAAGACGCCGGACATCTTTTGGGCCGAAGCCGTCAATACCGCTTGCCATGCAATCAACCACCTCTACCTCCACAAGAGAAGAAAGAAGACCTCCTATGAGCTCCTCATCGGTAACTAGCCAAAGGTGTCGTACTTTAGAGTCTTTGGGTGCAAATGTTTCATATTGAACAAGAAGCCCAAAGCCTCTAAGTTTGCATCTATGGTTGATGAAGGTTTTCTTCTCGGTTATGGATCAAACGAGCATGCCTATCGTGTTTTCAACAAGGCCTCCAGCAAGGTTGAAATAGCGATAGACATGACATTTGATGAAACTAATGGCTCTCAAGTAGAGCAAGTTGATGAAGTTGTAGGAAATGAGGAACCACCTTGCGAAGCAATCAAGCAATTAGCTATTGGTGATATCAGACCACAAGAACAACAGGCTACTGATCAGGATGGTCCTCAAGCTGAAGCCCCTGCTGGGACTGGTGATATATAGTCCCCGGCAGTGCCGGCCATGACCCCGGCAGTGCTGGGCAAACCCAAGCAGTATCGGGCACTCCCAGGAGAGCTGCTGCTACTCCACTTCATGGAGTAAACCTACAACCCATTTTCGAGCAAGATGAAGAAGATGCAGAATATGAAGCAGAACCCATTGATCATCCAAGGCTCAAGCAAACTATTCAACGGGATCATCCCGTTGACAACATCCTTGGGAGTCTTTGAAAGGGGGTAATGACACGCTCTCATTTGGCAAATTTTTGTCAATATTACTCGTTTGTTTCCTCTTTGGAACCTCTCAAGGTAGAAGAAGCTCTTGAAGATCCAGATTGGGTGATGGCCATGCAAGAGGAGCTTAACAACTTCGAGCGTAATCAAGTATGGTCACTTGTGGAAAGACCTAATACCAATGTTATTGGAACCAAATGGGTCTTTCGCAACAAGCAAGATGAAGTAGGTGTGGTGACAAGGAACAAGGCAAGATTAGTAGCTCAAGGGTTCATTCAAGTAGAGGGTCTGGACTTTGAAGAAACATATGCACCGGTTGCTAGACTTGAAGCCATTCGGATTCTTTTAGCCTATGCAGCCCATCATAACTTCAAGCTACATCAAATGGATGTGAAGAGTGCATTTCTCAATGGCCCTATACAAGAGTTGGTGTATGTTGAGCAACCACCGGGTTTTGAAGATCCCAAGTTCCCTAACCATGTCTTCAAGCTCCAAAAGGCGCTCTATGGGCTTAAACAAGCACCTAGAGCATGGTATGAATGCCGTAAGGAATTCTTGCTCAAACAAGGCTTTGAAATAGGCAAAGCTGATCCTACTCTCTTCACTCATAAAGTCAATGGAGATATTTTTGTGTGCCAAATATATGTCGATGACATAATATTTGGTAGTACTAACAAAACCTTTTGTGATGAGTTTAGTAGGATCATGACCAAGAGATTTGAGATGTCTATGATGGGTGAGCTCAAGTTCTTCCTTGGTTTTCAAATCAAGCAATTGAAGGAAGGGACTTTTCTTTGCCAAACCAAGTACACCCATGATATGTTGAGAAAGTTTGACATGGTGAACGCCAAGCCTATCAAAACTCCCATGCCAACTAATGGACATCTTGATCTCAACATAGAAGGGAAAGCCGTGGACATCAAGGTATATCGCTCCATGATCGGCTCTCTACTCTATTTGTGCACATCTAGGCCCGATATTATGCTTAGTGTGTGCATGTGTGCTAGATTTCAAGCTAACCCGAAAGAGTGTCACCTAATGGCTGTTAAGAGAATCTTGAGATATCTAGTTCACACTCCAAACCTTGGCTTGTGGTATCCTAAGGGCTCCAAATTCAAACTACTTGGCTATTCGGATTCCGATTAAGCCGGTTGTAAAGTAGATCGAAAAAGCACTTTGGGGACATGTCAATTCCTTGGACGCTCCTTAGTATCTTGGGGTTCTAAAAAGCAAAATTGTGTAGCCCTTTCCACAGCCGAGGCAGAGTATGTTGCAGCAAGTGCATGTTGTGCGCAACTACTTTGGATGAGGCAAACCCTTCATGATTTTGGATGTCATTTTACCCATATCCCACTCTCGTGTGACAATAAAAGTGCCATAAAAGTTGCAAACAATCCAGTGAGTCACTCAAGAACCAAACATATAGACACCCAACATCATTTCTTGAGAGATCACGAAACCAAAGGAGATATCGCAATTCGTCATGTGAGCACCGACAAACAACTAGCCGATATCTTCACTAAGCCTCTTGATGAGTCAAGGTTTTGTGCTTTAAGGAGTGAACTAAATATCCTTGACTCTCGTAACATAGTTTGAAACCTAGTATGCTTGATTGATCAACTAGTTTGACCTAGGCAAAACCGATTTCAGAACTTTCATACATTGTGTTTCAAAATCTTTGAAAAAACAACTTTCTTGAAATGACCATTGTTCTGCATTGATTGATTGTCACTGGTCATAACATGCAAGCAGTACGTGTCCACTACAAGGAAGAGATATAGTAACTTAGACATAAATCTGTTCTGTGGTAGCTGTCCGGCAGTGCCAGGCCAACCGCGGAAGTGTCGGGCCCCGGTAGTGCCGCGGCTGGCATGGCAGTGCCACGACTTGTCGATTCAGATGGAATCGCCCAGTTACCATGTGGGGCCAAAGGGAAAACTTTTCTATCCTTACCCGATGGCTCCACCCTCTCTCTCTCTCTCTTTCACTCTTATCCTCAACCGCAAGGGACACCCTCTCTCTCTCTCTCGCTCGGGCGGTCAAGCGGAGAAGAAGGAGGGAGCTCCACCGAGCCTTTCCCCGGCGAATCTGGCGTCCGGTGGTGCTGCTCGGGGATCTCCTTCGGTGCAGCTCCGGTCTCCCTTCTCCAAGGGTCTCCTTCCCTCCTTCCTCATCTCAAGGTGAAAACTTCAAATCCCTAACCCTAGTTTTCCCGATTTGTAAAATGTGCCATGGTTGTTGTACTTAGAGGTTGTAGAAGGGTTTGTAGATGATAGGGAGGTAGTAGAGATGATGGATGTGGTGTTTCTTGGCTCAGACCTGGCCTGCCCACGCGGCAGTGCCGCGCTATGCGCGGTAGTGCCGGGCCCCGGCAGTGCCACTCCCTGAGCGGCAGTGCCGGACCATGAGCAGGGGCTTGATCCAAGCAACACCCTATCCATCAAAGTCTATTGCCTCACTATAACCTACTATCTCTTATGCAGTCTTCTAATTCACACTTTCCATGTTTTAGATGTCAGAGGAAGAGATGATGAGAGAATGGTGAAGCAAAGGATGGATCCGCTCAGGGGGAGGAGCAAGCAGCGGTCTCGCAGAGGAGGTTCTAGCTCTCAGGGGGAGGATGTGACGCTAGGCAGCAGATCCGTGATGAGATTCGCCTGCAGATGCAAGGGCGACAGATTCGGGATGACCTCTATCCCAACACACCAGAGCATCTTGCAAAGGTCAGCAGATCCCACCTGCAGGCCTACACTGAGGATGTGCAGGAGAGGCCTACACAGGACACCAAGGACAGGCAGCCTGTGTCTTCTTATCAGCAGTTCAGATCAGTGAAGACACAGCGCCAACTCAATGCCTACAACACTCAGAAGGGCATGGGCATTGACTACAGGTTCTGGAATGAGTTCCATTCTGACTTCTATCGTTCAGTCTTGTACAATGCCAAGAAGCAAAAGATATTGAGCATGAAGTATGTTGATTGGGAGCACCTGGAGGCCAAGAATGATCGTGACATTGATAGGGTGGTGGCAGCTTGCAAGGCAAGGAACTTGTATGACTTGATGGGATTCAGCTACAATTGGAACACAGAGATCATCCATCAGTTTCATGCCACGCTCTATGTGGACAATGTAGTGGAGGAGATGCATTGGATGACTAAGGGTCGTCACTACAAGGTCTCCTTTGAGACCTTTGCTAGGATCCTTGGTTTGGGCAGCGGGGATAGAGAGCTTGACAGTCTGCACCAGGAGAGGACATTGACTGATAATGAGATTGCATTCATGTATGAGGATCCTCGGAAGGCAGACGGGTTGGTCAAAGGGCTGAAGGGCTACTACTATATGTTGAACAACCTTTTCAAGCAGACTCTCAACCCCAAAGGGGGTTCCCATTCTAACCTATATGGATATGGCAGGAACATGTTGGCTAGGATGGCCCCCAGGGCAAATCACTTCTCCATTTCGAGCTTTATTTGGACTGAGCTTCAGGTGGCAGCTGAGGATGCTAGGAAGGCAGTGCTCTATGCCCCCTACATCATGTATATCATAGAGATGGTCTCTGGCTACACCTTCACTAAGGATGGGTTGCATGAGCCATACAGAGCAGAGAAGAAGAGAGCAGCAACAGTTGACAGGCCAGAGAGTTCCCACCCTTCCTCTCAGAGGAAGAAGAAGAGCAAGCTGGCCAAATGGATTAAGGCCATCTTCTCTACTTGCACCTACGCAGCCCAGACAGCTCACCAGGCACTAGTTGAGCAGCGCGCAGAGCGAGAGCGGGCGGGTTGTTCTGCGTTACCTCCACCCCGCTCTCCACCTCAGTTTGACCTCTCCAGCCTCGACTCAGATGACATAGACTCCAACGGCGACGAGGAGCAGGAGGAGGTGGTGCCTGAGCCGTCTCATCATTCTACACGTACCTCGACACGCTACACCAGCACTACCCATCGCCATGGGAAGGCCGTTGTAGAGTCTAATGACGACAACAATGATGGCGATGACGACGATGATGATGATGAGGATGAGACCGAGGTTGAGTGGGACACGATAGCTTCTGATGATGAGTGAGTGTTTGGACACTCTTCTCTTCTCTCTACTTCTCTCTTTTTGGTGACTTGTTGCCAAAGGTGGAGAATTAGGTGAAGAGAAGGGGGTACAATACTTTCTTTTTCATGTCCCATTGTTTAGTAGTTGTGAGTTGTGAGAGTTTCATTCGATCAAAACTCTATTTTGTAATATTACTCCATGTTGCTACATCTTAGACTTGGATGTGGACATGTACGTTTGTGTGGTTATTTAGCTTGTCATATCTTGTTTAGACATGTTGTTTATTATGTTTTGTGGTTGTTTTCATTTCCGCTGCATTTGCTGTCTGAAAGCCTAAGCGGCAGTGCCACTCCAAGGCCGGCAGTGCCGGGCTCCGGTAGTGCCGCGCCTGGAGCGGCAGTGCCGCTCTGGCTGTCAGGCAGCAAACCACTCTGATGTGCATAAACTGTCATTCGCATCACGTATTTATTCTTGACACAGTTTGTCTGCACCCCACAAAGCAATCAGATGTGAAACTGAACCTACCTTTACACTTTTAAATATGTGAATGTTGGCCTGTAATGCCAATTTGAGATTTCAACTCTCATTCACACATTTAGGGGGAGGTTTCACACCTAAGCTTTTAAATCTCAAGTATTGTACCCTTCTATTGTAAGCTTCAATTGTGTTGTCATCAATCACCAAAAAGGGGGAGATTGTATGTGCAATCAAGCCCTAATTGTGGGTTTTGGTGATAATGACCACATGATTGAAGAACTAATGAGATTTACCAAGATGACAAGCTGGTTGATAATGAGAAAGGATGGTGCATATGTGTTGGTGGACCCCTCATACGTTATTTCATCAGTTCCGGACTCAAAGTGCTACAACAAGCCTTTTCATTTGAGTTTGAGTTTTAGGATTGTCATACTATCAAGGGGGAATGCAAATGTACTGCTATGGCTGAATGATATGTGCTCAAAACCAACCCAAGCCATCCTTGCCTTTAACCAAAGATAGCTGCACAAAATTCTGATCTCTACCTGTCTTTCTGGTAGGCGCAGCAGTGCCGCTCAGGGCGCGGCACTGCCGGGCTGAGGCCGGCACTGCCACGATTTGATTCAACCATTGGATGGCAGGGGATATTTACTCCACTCTCCTGCCACCCCAACGGTCATCCACGACCATAACTCTTCTCCTACCTCCAGACAAGGCTTCCTCTCCCCATTGAAGGCTCCCAAGCTCTCTCTCACCTAATCTTCGATTCTCATTGATTCCAAGTGAGTTAGAGCCTCAAACCCTCATCAAAGAGAAGCCCTAGCTGAGAACTACTCCCTAGAGCACTTGATTTGAGCCATAGCCGGTGGATTTGCTTCTATTGCTCTTGGATTCTTGGAACCCTAGCCGGCTAGGCGTCGCCCTTGAGCTAGCCAACTTGTGTGGCGGCCTTGGGAGGTTTGTAATCACTCGTGCAGCTAGTATTATTACCCCTCACTTCAAGGATTTGGTTCCTTGACTTGAGAACGAGGAAGAGTTGCAAAGCTCATGACCTAAGTGGTCAACCTCAACAACGTGGAGGTAGGCAAGCCTTGGTGGCGAGCTGAACCATTGGATAAATCACTTGTCTCTTGTGCTTACTTGCTTTCATTCATCATACTTGTGAGCTTGTGATAGATTCTAGGGTTTGGTCCCGATCTACTTCATACACCATATTTGGCTTGGTTGAGTTGGTTCTGCTGGTTCAGGAAACCTAGTGTAACATTTCCATTCATATAGATTTGGTTTCCTGTGGCTGGATTTTGAATTGCAGGCTCAGGAAGTATTCTGCGCGGCAGTACCGGGCTGAGGCCGGCAGTGCTGGGCCTCACTAATTAAGTGTTGAGCTATGATTTTTGATAGGCCTATTCACCCCCCCTCTAGGCCACACAGGTCTTTATAAGTTTGACTTATCCACCTTTTAGTTGAACCTTAAACATCACATGGAGTTGCATCGTGGTGAAGCTCGACATTGAAGGACCGAAGATGCTACCAGAAAGCGACCAGAGGGGGGTGAATGGGAGCTTCAAATTTTCCTGCCGGAAACTTTTAGCCATTGTCCCGAGAATCAACCCCAAGAGCAAAACTAGAGCTTGCAAGTGTCCACGACCCTAGATGTAGGGTGGATGCTTCCGAGAAGCACAGCGGGACACTACACAACCCTAGAAACCCAACGCAAAAGACGGAAACCAAATCCGTCAACGGACGAACGAACTGCCGACGAAACTGCGCGAACTCAGCAGCATCAGACGCTGGCAGCGTCCGATGACCAGCCAACAGACGCGTCCGATGCAAATAGGGCAAATCTGGAACCTTACTGGACAGGCATCGGACGCTGCTACAGTGAAACCCTAGCATCCGATGCTAGACCCCCGGCGCGTCCGATGGCAACGGACGCTCCGATGGTCAGCGTCCGATGCTCCTTCAACAACACTGTCAGACGACACGTGGCACTGGACGCTCCGATGGAAAAGACTCAGCGTCCGATGCTCAAGAACACAGCGTCCGATGGTCCCGATACTGCACTGTTCTTCCGCGAAAATCACTCGATCTCCTCCAAATCAAAAGCACTAAGGCTTAGACTTAGTATGAGGAGTTCCAAAGAGGTTAGTGAGCTATCCCAAAGAGATCATGGCTCGAACCTAACTCCAAATCAGTGAATTGGAAGAATTCGAGACAAAAGGAGCAAACTCGATCCAAAACAAAAATCGACCGATCTACTAGCTCGTGAGGTTAGAGATGAATTCCTTCGGTGGAAAGAAGTGCCTCACGATCTAGAACAACTTGGTTCAAACGGATTTCCAAAAGACGTACCAAGCAAAGAGATCGATCGACGGGAAAAACGTGGAGAAAAACAATCCGCAAAGAACACGAACAAAACGCGAATCACAACCACGAATTTGCAACCGTGTGGCTACCACACGCTACAATAGTGAGATTACGGTCTCACTTCCTCAAAATCTCACGGACACAGAGGTATTGTTCTCTTCTCTGTGGATCTCAGGTTCACTACAGGAGGGATGTGGGAGAGCAGGAAACCCTAGAAGCAAAAGAGCAAATGACTGAGATAGATGGGGAGGTGGGTGTCTCCCCCTACTTATCCTAATTCTAACTATTCCTAATTCCCACTCTACCCCTAACTACTTACAGAGCGAAGCAGCTAAACCCTAAGGTTATTCTGGACCAACTCGAAGGTAGGTGGATCCGATGGCCACGCCCGCACAACTCGTAGCGTTGCCTCGACGCAACCTCCCGATTGCCGCCACGTGCCGCCACTGCTCTGCGTCCTCTTCACGGACTTCGCCCCCGGTTTTGTGGCCGAAACCGGGAAACCAGGCCTTTACGTCCACCCCCGGTTTTGAGGCCCAAACCGGGAAACCAGCCCATCGCAGCCTGAGTTTTGTGGCCCAAACTCAGCAAACCCGTAGCACCCAGGTTTTGAGGCCCAAACCTGGAAATCGTCCTTAGCCCGAGTTTTGTGGCCAAACTCGGAAACCATCAGCGCCCAGGTTTTGAGGCCCAAACCTGGAAACCGTCCTCAGCCCGAGTTTTGTGGCCAAACTCGGAAACCATCAGCGCCCAGGTTTTGAGGCCCAAACCTGGAAACCGTCCACCCGATGGTTTTTCTCTGGCTCTACCACCAAACCGAAGCTATAGAGGGGATGCACCGCCCGTGCACCCCGTCCACCAACACGTGTCCCCAGGTCCTCGACCCAGGCAACACCATGTCCCGCAAGTCTTCGCTCGTCGCTGTCCCAGGCTGCCAACCAACATAACTGATCCTCGGGCCACCAGTCCCTCAGTCCAAGCCTCACGTCCGCCCTTCGCCACTCCCGGTCCCTCGGCACGGCACGTCTCTACTTGACCTTCACCTTGGCTCTGATCACTGTATCCATGTTCGACACCTACACAACACAAGCCAAAGAACATGCGTAATAACCCAGTTGACAATCACTCATCACTCAGAGACTCGGCATACACCCATGTATCTGCAATCTCCCCCTTGATGAGTGCATTGTTAACTACCAACACAAATCATAATAGAAATAGAAGGAGGAAGAAGGAGAAGAGAGAACTCGACCAAATGACCCAAAAGCATAGCAAAGCTGAAGAAGGTCAAGTGGAAAGAGCAAGACAACTTGGTCCCCAAAGACATGGGCAACGGCTCGACGCAACCAAGCAAAGCAAAGCTAGCCCTCAAGAAGAGGTAGAATAGGCTCAACACCGCTAGCGGATACCAATTGAAAAATCAAAGCAAAATGCTAGTCCCTCAAGACAGAGGCACAGAGGCTCAACACAACTAGCAGAAAGCTCAACATCAACTGAAAAACTCGATACCAACTGAACCCAACTGAAACAAGGATGCGACTGCTAGTCCCCCAAGATAGAGGCAAAAGCTCAACACAACTAGCAAAGTGCTCCGAACCAATTGGAAATTTCAAAAATTCAGCACTAGCAAACTCCCCCTTACATGGTGCACACAACCGATTCCTCTCCCCTTAGTTGAACATGGGAGGCATGATTTGTCCAAATTCTCCCCCTTAGTTGAAAATGCACCATCAAGCAAAAAGAACCGAAAGCAATTTTCTCCCCCTCAGAAAGTGCACCTTCAAAAGTGCCAACAAGAGAAGTTCTCCCCCTTCTAAAATGCATATGAGTCACAATGCAAGTTAGCAGCTTTAGGAATATAGTCAAGAAAATGCAAAGATGCTCTAAACAGTATAGCTCCAATGACTCACTGGAAAGCATACAAGCTAGCGAAGGCTCAAACTGATCACCAAATATGAAATATGAACATATGAGCAAAGTGAGCAGTTTTTAGCCAAAAAGGTATTCACCATCAAAATAGCACTACACATGTATAGACAGGAAATCAGACAAGTGCTAACCATGTATACAAGGTGAACTACCCCTGGCAAAGTTCAATCATCATGCTATAAAAAGAAGCATAGACTTGTGTATCCAAATTTTATCGGAGTTGCAGCGGTAAAGATTACACAAGTTCAGAATTTAGCATGTGATTGCGAGAGGTTGAAAGCTTGTCATTGCCTAACTTTTCAACTGTGCGAAGCCTATGCAGAAGCAATCAGAAGCTTAAAGCAACAGTTTCGGTCATACACTACACAACTCTAGTTTAACTCAAAGTGCAATGAGAAACAGTCTCGAAACTGTGATGTGTTGACAAGCAATCCCATCTCGATCTTTTCAATTCACTTAAAACTTGGTTCAGATTTTATTGACAGAATATGAATATACCAAGCAAGTGAGTGACTCAGAACTAGAGACATAGCAACCTAGCATATATGACAAGCACGAGTGAATTCAACACATTCTACACATGCTAGTTGCATATCTCAATGGTGAACATTTTCAGGTTTTATGTTTGTTAAGCAGATTCCCATTCAAAAAATAGCTCAGCTCACAACATGTATTAGTGATTAGAAAGAGCATAAGCTACAAGCATCAACATATAGCATCAGAGCACACTGAACAGAGCATAATTCCATTCTAAAGACTATATACATGAAGCTCAGAATGTAAAAGCGTATGCAAAAAGACTAAACCAAAAGAAAAACAAGACAAACGAAAAATGGTTAGTTTATGATACAAGATCCAAAATGTTTCCCCCATCTAAAAGGGGAAACACACACCAAGCTCACCCCTCAACCGATTAAAGGTTGATTCGTCCAAAGGCTTGGTGAAAATATCAGCCAACTGATGATGAGTATCGACATGGCGAAGGTCGATATCACCCTTCTCATAGTGGTCTCGCAAAAAGTGAAAGCGCACATCAATGTGCTTGGTCTTCGAGTGAAGCACGGGGTTCTTAGCAACGCTAATCGCACTCGTGCTGTCACAAAGCAAAGGAACACGAGAAAAGCTCAGACCAAAATCACACAAAGTGGCCATCATCCAAAGCAACTGGGAACAGCAGCTAGCCGCAGCAACATACTCAGCCTCTGTGGTAGACTGGGCGACACTAGACTGCTTGCGAGAAGACCACGATACAAGAGAAGAACCAATAAACTGACAAGTCCCAGAAGTGGACTTGCGCTTAATGCGACAACCAGCAAAATCAGCATCGGAATAACCGCAAAGGGAGAGGGTGGAGGAAGCTGAATACCAAATCCCGAACTCAGGTGTGAAACGAAGATACCTTAAAATGCGCTTGACTGCCTGACGGTGAGAAGTGCGCGGCGACGCCTGAAAGCGTGCACACAGACACACCGCGAACTGGATGTTCGGGCGTGTCGCCGTTAGGTAGAGTAGCGACCCGATCATGCTTCGGTACTCCTTCTGGTCCACAGCTTCTCCATCCTTGTCCGCATCCAGGGCCGTCTTGGTCGACATGGGTGTTGGAAGAGGCTTGGCCTCACCCATATCGAACCTCTTCAGCAAGTCCTTGGTATATTTGCCCTGGTGCACAAACGTCCCTTCTCGGGATTGCTTAATTTGCAATCCGAGAAAGAAAGTCAGCTCGCCCATCATACTCATCTCGAACTCCCTGCTCATAGTATCTGCAAACTTGGCAACCAAAGCGTGAGAAGAACCACCGAAAATGATATCATCCACGTAAATCTGGACCAAGAGAGTGTCTTTGCCTTGCTTGAGGAGAAAGAGCGTTTTGCCCACACATCCCATTTTAAAACCCTTAGCAAGCAAAAAGGTTTTCAACCTATCATACCAGGCTCTAGGGGCTTGTTTCAAACCATATAAAGCTTTGTGGAGTTTGAAAGCATGGTTTGGAAACTTGGGATTTTCAAAACCAGGGTGTTGTTCAACATAAACCTCTTCTTCTATGTAGTCGTTTAAGAACGCACTCTTGACATCCATTTGAAAAAGTTTGAAACCTTTGGATGCTGCGAAAGCCAAGAGTATCCTAATAGCCTCCAAACGTGCTACAGGAGCAAAAGTCTCCTCATAGTCTATCCCCTCCTTCTGACTATAGCCCTTCGCTACAAGTCTGGCCTTGTTTCTAACAACGTGGCCATCCTCTCCTTGCTTGTTTTTGAAAACCCATTTTGTCCCAATAGGCTTACAGTCTGGAGGAGGTGGAACTAGAACCCAAACCCGATTTCGCTCAAAGTTCTCTAACTCCTCATGCATGGCATTGACCCAATCCGGATCCGTCAAAGCGTGTCCAACATCTCGGGGCTCAAAATCAGCAACAAAAGCAGAATGAGCAAAGTGAGAGATTTGAGACCTGGACCGAGTGACACGTTCGTCTATGTTGCCGATCATCTACTGAGGGGGGTGTTGGCGCTGGATGTGTCGTGGCGCCTCCCGTGCAGAAGTGATCTCCCCCTCAACAGCAGCTGGTGCCTCCCCGGGTACAAAAGGTACCGCTCGGGGTGGCGGATCCCACGGCCCCTAGGAAGAAGAAGTGTCGGGGCCGTGAGTCATGGTAGAAGCCGCTCCTTGCAGCACAGCAGGTAGAGGGGGTGCTGGATCATCCATACCTTCAGCACCCTCATCCTCGTCATCAAAAAGAGGCTCACCAACCTCATGATCACCTGCACGCTCAAAACGAGAAGAAGGACAAACCATGGTCTCGTCGAAGGTGACATCGGATGTCTCCATGACTCGGTTGGTGTCAAGGTTAAGTACACGATAAGCACGAGTATGAGTGCCATAACCCAAAAACACACCGTCAGAAGAGCGAGACTCAAATTTGTCCAAGTTGCCCTTTTTGAGTATAAAACAATGGCAACCAAAAACTCTAAAATAACTCACATTGGGGAGTTTTCCAAAATGCAACTCATAAGAGGTCTTTTTGAAGAAGGCTCAAAGAAAAATCCGATTGGAAATATAGCATGCAGTGCTCATAGCTTCGGCCCAATAGCGCCTAGGAGTCCTATGCTCATCGAGCATCGTCCTGGCCATCTCTACAAGGGTCCGATTCTTCCTCTCTACAACACCATTTTGGGGCGGTGTGTAGGGGGAAGAAAACTGATGCTCCAAGCCCAAAGAGTTACAAAACTTCTCAAAGTCCGAATTCTTGAATTCAGAACCATTATCACTCCTAATAGCTCGCATCGAGTTCAAAGGGAACTCGTTTTGAAGACGCAAAATCAGATTGCGAGCAAAGGAGAAAGTCTCAGTCTTCTCAGCTAAAAAGAAGACCCACGAATACCTCGAAAAGTCGTCAACAACAACAAGCACATACCACTTCCCCCCAACCGAGCTCACCCGAGCCGGACCAACAAGGTCCATGTGCAAAAGCTCTCCAGGGCGCTTAGTCATGACTTGAGTCACTGGATGGTGGGGAGCAGCAACCATCTTCCCATGTCTACAAGAATGGCAAACAAGATCCTTCTCCATGGACAACTTGGGCAATCCTCGGATTAGGCCAAGTGAACTAAGTCTTGCAAGCAAGTCGAAGCTCAAATGTCCTAATCTCCTATGCCTCTTCCAAAGATCAGAGGAGGAAGGTCCAGCCAAAAGACAACAAGAAACTCCAAACGACTCCGAGAAATCCGCACGAAAGACTTTCCCAAAGGGCCAAACAAGATTGCCCTGAGGATCCAAAATACGACTGAGATTCGGCTTAAAACGAATCTCATAGTCGTCATCAAACAGTTGCGAAACAGACAGAAGGTTAAAATGCAAGTTAGAAACAAGAGCAACACAAAGTGCTCATTAACTCGCACCGACCCACGACCTTTGCTATTATCGCCGAAGGTGATAAACTCCTTTCCGGCGACAGGGCTAAGACTGGAGAACCACTTGGCGTTTCCGGTCATGTGCCTCGAGCAACCGGAATTCACCAACCAAACGTCCTCCAATCGTTTTACCTACATCAATAAAAAGACATAGGGTGAGCATACGGTCCAACACTAGGGTTAGTGAAGTAAGAAGAATACCAGTGTTGGGTCGGCTGCTCAAAAGAACGGTTAGCAGATAAACCATTCCTAGCACGCCTACGGGGGAAGCGATCACCACATTGAGGAAAACGTGGTCCGCTAAGGGAAGAGCGTCCATCGCGATACTCAAAACGCGGTGGGGGAAAACGCTCTACAACAAAGCCACCGCCACGGGGTCCATAGCCTACAACTGCAGGCTCCTGCCGGGCACGTCCTCTCTGTTGCATAGGCCTGGGAACTTGAGGTTCAGGACCTCTAGGCCTAGCAGCTCTCCTCGGAGCTCTCCTCTGAACATTCAGCACATGTACATCATGGAAAGGATGGTACATGTCTGCATTGTTCATCTCCCTAGCACGGCGCGCCTCTCTTTTGCGCCGAAAGCAGAACTCACTCAAGTGTCCATCTCTCCCACAGTGCTCACAATGGTACCTCACTGCTCTTATAGGGGGTTGTTGGTACTCACGGTTGTGGGTGTGAATAACTTTGCCCTTCTGTGGCATAAGCTCCTCCTGGATAGGTGGCATTGTGTCCAGCTTGTTCTTCAGGTGGTTGGGTTTGGGATGCCACACTTGGTTCTTGGGTGGAGCTCTCGGAGGTTCCTCAAACACTCCATCCTTGGTGTTATTCTTGAGAGGCTCTTTGAGTGGAAGCTTGGTAAGTTTGGGAGTAGTGGTGGAGTTGGGCTTCTCACTCGGGTTCAAACCACTCGACTCTCCAATCTTCCCAAAAGCAGAAACATCAATGCCCGGAGCAAAGCCTACACCAGGACCACCAGCAGCACGCTTAAATTGGGAGATCATCATCCCAAGCTGCGGCTCACCACAAGACACCCATGACAAGATGGTCCGAAGGTATGTGTTTTCCTCCTCGGTTTGCATCTTGTCATGCTTCACGTTCGCAATCTCCATCTCCAAACCCTCACACAAAACGCACCTTGTCACACAAGTGCTACCTGAGCTGGCCTTCTCAAGAGACTCAATCTTGGCATCCTTCTCTACCAACTCGGTTTGCAAGACTGGACAAGACTTGCACGCACCCAACAACAGGGGTCTAGCCCGGAGCTCATCCACCTCTCCAACCAAAGCAGCATACTTACCTCTCAAAGTGAGAAGATCAGTCATGTGCTTGGTGCACATCTCGCACTCAACCTCCTCAGAAACGACCACAGTGGACTTAGAAAACTCAAGCTCCCTCACCGTGTCCTCCCACTTCTGCCTAAACTCCTTGCGCTCTCTAGCAGCATGCCTAAGCAGCTTATCCTGACTAAGCAAGGCGGCAGTAAGCTTCTCGACCTCAGCAGAAAGCTCGCCAAGGGTGAGAGATACCTGAGAGGTGTCGTCGTCGTCGTCGCGAGGTGTGTCCTCCAGCTGGTCGTCGACCTCATCACCAAGGGCAATGGTGCAGAAGCCGTCATCGTCGGAGAAGAAGTAGAGACCGTTCAGCTTGTCCTAGATCCTCTTCTTCTTCTCGGACTCGTCATCGCTTGAGCAAGCGGAGTCGTCATCCGAGCCGTCAATGTCGCTGAGCGTGGCGAAGAACGCACGCTGCTCAGCCTGGGCCTTCTCCAAGTACTTCTTCTTGATGTACTCCTTGTTGAAGTCGCCCCTCCGCTTCTGCCTCGCGGGGACGTACTTCTCCTTGCGCTTGCCAGAGTCGTACTTGTGCCCATGATCTCCTTTCCCAGATGTGTGCTTCTTCTTCGGACAGTTGGCGATAAAGTGGTCAGGGTCGCCGCACTCAAAGCATCCTGAGCGTCCTCCTCTGCGGCGATGGTTCATGCGGTTGTTGTGGAACCGCGAGAACCAGTTGGCGAGCATCGCCAACTCGTCATCCCCAAAGACTCCAGCTGGTCCTCTATGACAGAAAAGAGTGAAGAAAGTGTAAATCCTCCAGAGGGGTTAGCAGAAGAGCCAGAAATCAAAGCCATAGTCGGGCCAGAAGGATTTTCATTAGAAGCCCTCGACATGGCGTCAATCTCACTAGACTTGAGCTCACTAAAGAGCTCGTCGCAAGTGAGTGTCTCATAGTTAGACGATTCGATGATCGCCTGGACCTTTGAGTCCCACACCGACCGATCGAGAGTATGGAAAAGCTTCAAGGCCCTCTCATGATCGTCGACAGGCAATAGCTCCTTGTTCGCTCTCATCTTGTTGACAATGACCTGAAAGCGAGCGAATAAACTTTCTATGCTCTCGCCAGGCACGTGTCGAAAGTTCTCATACTCCCGCTTGTGCGACTCGTAGAGACGGGATTTGACTTGAGTGGTTCCCTCATAGAAGCGCATGAGGGTCGCCCAAATCTCACGAGCCGTGGGGAGGTGAGAAACGCGATCAAACTCGGACATGCTCAAACAGGAGAAAAGAGTGTTACGCTCTCGGCTATTGGCGTTGTGCTCATCCATCTGAAGCTGAGTAACACGAGCAGCCAAGACAACGTAATCGGCCTTGTTGCAAATCTCCCAAAAAGAAGAGCCCATGCTCTGGAGATAGGCCGACATGCGTATCTTCCAATACGCATAGTTCGTCCCATCGAAAAACGGCGGTTTGCCCACGCCGCGATCCATGTCGCCTTCTGTGGATCTGGAACCGGCTAAGGTTGGAAGATCCTTAACCCGCTCCGATACCAATTGAAGGACCGAAGATGCTACCAGAAAGCGACCAGAGGGGGGTGAATGGGAGCTTCAAATTTTCCTACCGGAAACTTTCAGCCATTGTCCCGAGAATCAACCCCGAGAGCAAAACTAGAGCTTGCAAGTGTTCACGACCCTAGATGTAGGGTGGATGCTTCCGAGAAGCATAGCGGGACACTACACAACCCTAGAAACCTAACGCAAAAGACGGAAACCAAATCCGTCAACGGACGAACGAACTGCCGACGAAACTGCGCGAACTCAGCAGCACCGGACGCTGGCAGCGTCCGATGACCAACCAACGGACGCGTCTGATGCAAATAGGGCAAATCTGGAACCTTACTGGACAGGCATCGGACGCTGCTACAGTGAAACCCTAGCATCCGATGATAGACCCCCGGCGCGTTCGATGGCAACGGACGCTCCGATGGTCAGCGTCCGATGCTCCTTCAACAACAGTGTCAGACGACACGTGGCACTGGACGCTCCGATGGAAAAGACTCAGCGTCCGATGCTCAAGAACACAGCGTCCCATGGTCCCGATACTGCATTGTTCTTCCGCGAAAATCACCCGATCTCCTCCAAATCAAAAGCACTAAGGCTTAGACTTAGTATGAGGAGTTCCAAAGAGGTTAGTGAGCTATCCCAAAGAGATCATGGCTCGAACCTAACTCCAAATCGGTGAATTGGAAGAATTCGGGACAAAAGGAGCAAACTCGATCCAAAACAAAAATTGACCGATCTACTAGCTCGTGAGGTTAGAGATGAATTCCTTCGGTGGAAAGAAGTGCCTCACGATCTAGAACAACTTGGTTCAAACGGATTTCCAAAAGACATACCAAGCAAAGAGGTCGATCGACAAGAAAAACGTGGAGAAAAACAATCCGCAAAGAACACGAACAAAACGCGAATCACAACCACGAATTTGCAACCGTGTGGCTACCACACGCTACAATAGTGAGATTACGGTCTCACTTCCTCAAAATCTCACGGACACAGAGGTATTGTTCTCTTCTCTGTGGATCTCAGGTTCACTACAACAGGGATGTGGGAGAGCAGGAAACCCTAGAAGGAAAAGAGCAAATGACTGAGATAGATGGGGAGGTGGGTGTCTCCCCCTACTTATCCTAATTCTAACTATTCCTAATTCCCACTCTACCCCTAACTACTTACAGAGCGAACCAGCTAAACCCTAAGGTTATTCTGGACCAACTCGAAGGTAGGTGGATCCGACGGCCACGCCCGCACAACTCGTAGCGTTGCCTCCACGCAACCTCCCGATTGCCGCCACGTGCCGCCATCGCTCTGCGTCCTCTTCACGGACTTCGCCCCCGGTTTTGTGGCCGAAACCGGGAAACTAGGCCTTTACGTCCACCCCCGGTTTTGAGGCCCAAACCGGGAAACCAGCCCATCGCAGCCTGAGTTTTGTGGCCCAAACTCAGCAAAACCGCAGCACCCAGGTTTTGAGGCCCAAACCTGGAAATCGTCCTCAGCCCGAGTTTTGTGGCCAAACTTGGAAACCATCAGCGCTCAAATTTTGAGGCCCAAACCTGGAAACCGTCCTCAGCCCGAGTTTTGTGGCCAAACTCGGAAACCATCAGCGCCCAGGTTTTGAGGCCCAAACCAGGAAACCGTCCACCCGATGGTTTTTCTCTGGCTCTACCACCAAACCGAAGCTGTAGAGGGGATGCACCGCCCGTGCACCCCGTCCACAGACACGTGTCCCCAGGTCCTCGACCCAGGCAACACCATGTCCCGCAAGTCTTGGCTCATCGCTGTCCCAGGCTGCCAGCCACCATAGCTGATCCTCGGTGCGGATTCATGGGTGTATGCCGGGTCTCTGAGTGATGAGTGATTGTCAACTGGGATGATGCGCATGTTCTTTGGCTTGTGTTGTGCAGGTGTCGAGCATGGTTGCAGTGATCGAAGGCAGGTGAAGGTCAAGTTGAGACGTGCTGTGCCGACGGACCGGGTGCGGTGAAGGATGGGCGTGCCGTGCGGCGGACGTGCCATGCCGAGGTACCGAGTGGTGAAGGGCGGACGTGAGGCTTGGACTGAGGGACCAGAGGCCTGAGGATCAGCTGTGGTGGCTGGCAGCCTGTGACGACGACAAGTGAAGAAGTGCGGTCATGTGTTGCCTGAGTCGTGGACTTGGGGACACATGTCGGTGGACGGGGGTGCACGGGAGGTGCATCCCATCTACGACGTCGGTTTGGTGGTAGAGCCAGAGAAAAACCATCGGATGGACGGTTTCCAGGTTTGGGCCTCAAAACCTGGGCGTGGACGGTTTCCGAGTTTGGCCACAAAACTCGGGCTGAGGGTTTCCGAGTTTGGCCACAAAACTCGGGCTGAGGATGGTTTCCAGGTTTGGGCCTCAAAACCTGGGCGCTGAGGGTTTGCTGAGTTTGGCCTCAAAACTCAGAAGCTGGTGGGCTGGTTTCCCGGTTTGGGCCTCAAAACCGGGGGTTGGCTGGAAAAGGCTGGTTTCCCGGTTTGGGCCACAAAACCGGGGGTGCAGAGCGAGGGCGGCACGTGGCGGCGATCTGGAGGTTGCGTCGAGGCAACGCTTCGAATCGAGCGGGCGTGGCCGTCGGATACACCTACCACCGAGTTGGTCCAGAATAACCCTAGGGTTTAGCTAGTTCGCTCTGTAATTAGAATAGAGAGGGGTAGAGTAGGAAATAGACTTAGGCTAGTAGTAGGATAAGTAGTCGGGAGACACCCTCCTCCCATCTATCTCAGTCATTTGCTCTTTCGCCCTTAGGGTTTCCTGCTCTCCCATCCCCTACTGTAGCTTGCCGAGATCCGCAGAGAGACTCACCTCTGTGTATTGTTGATTTTGAGGAAAGGAGGCCGTAACCTCCTTGTCACAGCGTGTGTTTGCGCTTGGGCTGCAAGATCGTGGTGCCGATTCGCGTTTTGGTTGTGTTCTTCGCGGAATCCTTTTTCTCCATGATTTTCCCGTCGTTTGATCTCTTTGCTCGGTTCATCTTTTGCAAATCCGTTTGAACCAAGTTGTTCTAGATCGTGAGGCACTTCTTTCCACCGAAGGAATTAACCTCTAACCTCACGGTCTAGGAGATCGATCGATTTTGCGTTTCGGGTCAAGTTTTCTTCCCTCCCCCGAAATTCTTTGATTGAGCGATTTGGAGATAGGTTCGAGCCATGATCTCCTAGAGATAGCTCACTATCCTCTTTGTGACTCCTCTCACCAAGTTAGAACCCTAGAGGTTTCGTTTTGGGTGAGTTTGGATCGAATCGGTGGACGAACTGCAGGTTTTCGGGGTGACCAGACGCTTGACACGGGGTGACCGGACGCAGGGCCGTGAGTCCGGTGGCTGAATATTTTGATCTGCTCAATTTCTGTTGACTGACCGGACGCACCCTTTCTTCTCTGACCGGACTCGACTAACACACTGTTCCTCGGTTTCATCGTAACTGACCGGACACTAGAGGTGTGACCGGACGCTTAGTGACCGTGAGTCCAGTCACAAACAGAGAGCTCCGAAATCTGATTTGGCCTGACCGAACGCGTCCGGTGGTGCCTGACCGGACGCAGGCAGAGTCCGGTCAAGTCTGTTTTGCGCAGTTTTGTCCTTTGTGATCGGACACTCAGCACTTGACCGGACGCACCACTTCAGTGAGTCTGGTCCAACTCAGGGAGCTCCCAGATTCGGTTTGCACTGACCGGACGCGTCCGGTGGTGCTTGACCGGACGCATGCAGAGTCCGGTCAGTGCTGTCTCTGCGTTGTTTTGTCCGCAGTTTGTTCGTGCGATCTTGGATTTTGTTTCCGTCTTTTGCGTTGGGTTTCTAGAGTTGTGTAGTGTCCCGCTGTGCTTCTTGGAAGCATCCACCCTACATCTAGGGTCGAGGACACTTGCAAGCTCTAGGGTTTGCTCTTGGGGTGATTCTTGCGACAGTGGTGACAAATTTCCGAAAGGAAATTTTGAAGCTCCCATTCACCCCCCCCTCTGGTCGCTTTCTGGTTGCTTCTCGGTCCTTCACTCGGGCCACCGGTCCCTTAGTCCAAGCCTCACGTCCGCCCTTCGCCACTCTCGGTCCCTCGGCACGGCACGTCTCTACTTGACCTTCACCTTGCCTCTGATCACTGTATCCGTGCTCGACACCTGCACAACACAAGCCAAAGAACATGCGTAATAACCCAGTTGACAATCACTCATCACTCAGAGACTCGGTATACACTCATGTATCCGCAGACATAGTTTCCCACTAACCGGAGGAGACGGTGACTCGAATCGAAATACAAACCAGCTGGTGAGAAACCTTTAATACAAACCCACACTTTCCCCGTTGGGTCCATGCATTGGGTCAACGCTCGATACTGTTTGTGGTGGTAATCATCGCGGTTGAAGCACGGACCGCCCAATTGGAACCTGGCGATGGCCACGCGAGGCATATCGCATTTCCATACTAGAGGGCACGACTCGGGTTGAATCCGGCCCGAACAGCGTCTAACCGGCTTCGAGGTCGACGATTACGGCACCGAGAACCCTAAGTAAAAGGGCGCTTTCAAAAATGAACGAGGGCCAATATCGATACAAACCTACACGATCCAATGGACGAGTTGCCCCCATGTTCCAACTTGGTGCCTTGCCTTCCAGTTGACCGTATTTCATTATTACTCAGGTTCTTTTCCACGATAGCAAATATAGTCAATCGTGATCTGGTAAATACCCACTAGGAGTATTAGGGGAACATCTTTTTTTACTACTTTATTAAGCAGGCTAAGCAATTCTATATTTAAACAAGTAATAGGATAACAAGGCAGGTGTAAACAATAATCAAGGAAGGGTATGCAGCAAGTAGGATTCAATTCAACTCCTATACCTAATGCATCACAAGATAAAATACTCAATTAAATTAATTGTAAATACTGGGAGACTTAGAATGCTCCGGGGCTTGCCTTGGGAGAAGACCGAGGTCTCGTGAGAGGGGCACTCGGGTAGGTTAGTTTCCGCTGCGGGTTCGGCCTCCTCGCTCCTGGGCACCTCCTGGATCTCTGGCTCGACGTTTGCTTCCTGCTCTTGTTCGGTCTCCGGGACTATCGATCATATTGCAATGCGGAAAAATTAAATAATGCCTAGTGCACTTATGATGTACGCAATGTAAATATTAATTGTAAACCAACAAAACCAACTGGTTGAACCACTTTTGACATTGAGGAAGAACATTTATTTACTGCATTAAATAAAACTGTTAAATCAACTATTTTCTATTTATTAATTCAAAAGAAACCTAGGTTTAAACAACAAGTACTGTTTCTTTACTCAGAAAAATCCACAAAAATTACAGTAGGTAACCTACACCTACTGGACTCCACTGTACAAATTTCAGCAAGAGATAAATTATTGGATAGCGCATATAAAAAGATGAAATAAACTGCCAAAAAGATTCTTTTAACTAACTTTTCTTTTGAAAAGTGTCAAACAGCAGATTTCACATTTTTCCTAGTTTCATCTACCTATAACAACCTTACTGCAGGAAACTCATTGCTAGAGCATAAGCATATAATTCTACACAAAATCCCAAAGCTTAACCCAAATTAAATCCTTTGAATTACAACCCTACTGAAAAAGGGTGCAATCTTCATTTTTATATTTTCCCAGATTCTACTCCACATTTCATATTTATCAAGAAAGTTCCATGATCAGCACAGTTATATTATTTCCTGCATGATTTTTCTAAGAAAAACTCAAACAAGCACACTTGTACTACAACTTCTTATTCTTCCATACAACAACCCATACTAGTATTTTTCTCAGCTTTAACAAGTCACATAGAGACTGCATAAATTTTCCAATATTTTATTTTTACATATATTTTTCTCAATAATTAATTTAAGAAAACAGCTAAAAAAACATTTAAATTCAAACATATACTTTTTCCATAGGAACAGACCCTTATATATTTTTCACAGACACTTTATATAATAAGAAGCATGCACAAATTTTGCCATATTTTAATTCGACCAGAAAACATGTAAACACATTTATTTAACAATTAGCACATAAACTAAAATAAATAAAAACAGTACAGTAAACTACCACCAAAAATACGTTTATATTTTTCCCTTATAGCTCTATTCATGAACAGATTTACAAAACTGAAAGTGCTCTATTTGGATCAATAAAACGTGCTACACAGAATAAACAAGTTTTCCCTCAAAATAAACAGAAAAATGAAAAACATTTTGAATCCCGGCCTGGCCTTCGTCGACTCGGCCCATGGGCCAGGTGTGGCTGACGTGCGGGGCTCGGTGGTCAACGGGACCCACCTATCGGTGTGAGCCGAGCAGGGGATGGCTTTGATCGTCGATTCCTCGTCGGCGGTGAGGTCGCCGGTGGGGACGTAGGGCTCGATGAGTTCGTCTCGGCGAGGCGAACCCGTCGGTGGTGATGGTTTGGCTCGGGGTTGGCCGTAGCTTGCCGGCGGTGAGCCATGGCGGATGGCAGTGGCGGTGTGGCTCGGTTAAGCCGTTTCCGGCGATCACCGGCTAAATTAGTGAGCGCGTTGTGCTCAGTGAGGCCTAGGGAGGAAGCTAGGGGGGTTGGTTTGACCGGAGAAGCTTCGGGGGAGCTTGGCCTCGTGCGAGCGTCACGGCGGCACGAATGGCGCTCGGCCGCGGGGGAGAGGAAGCTATGGGGCGGTAGCGTTGAGGCCGAGGGCGTTCTCACCTTGCCTTGGTGTGGCGACGAGCGTCGGGGAAGGAGAAAGCTTGGGGGTTCGATCGGCGCGGAACGGCCATGAGCTTCCTTCGGCGGCGATGGCAACCAAAGAGGGGCACTTCGTGTTTCGAAGGCGGTGGGTCTCCTACGGCGGCGCTGGCGGGAGCACGGCGTGTCCCAACCGAGGGCGAAGATGTGTGCGAGGTGGATTGAGTGATGGTGCTCTGGTGCGGCCGGAACGGCGGTGGCCTGTGGTGGTGTCGGGCGGCGGCGAACACGGGCGCTTGCTCTGGCATGCGGAAGAAGAGAGGGAGGCGAGAGCGAGCGGGCGAGCGCACGAATGGCAAGTGAAGGCGGAGAGGAGTGTGGCGTGCGGGTTTTGCCTCGGCCGGTGAACGACCGGTGGTCGTGGCGGGGGCCACGGCGACGGCGGCAAGAGGCGGGCGAGCGGCACGGCACGGCACGGGAGCGGGAGAGGGAGCGAGCGCAGGCGTGTGCGGGTTGGGCCGAAAGGTCGTGTGGGCCGGTTGGGAAGCGCCGGGGAAAAACGTTTCCCTTTTTCTTTTTCTAAACATTTTCCAAATTTGACCATTTCAAAACAGTTTCAAAAACTGAAAACTAGGATTTGAGCCAAAAATAAAAGTTGTTCAAAATAATTCTCTCTACAACTTTTATATAGGACATATTTTCTGAAACTCATTTCTTTAGCCTCTACATGATTAAAGCTAATTTTTAAGCTATAAATTATTTTTGTTTCTATATTTTTAATTATTAAACCATACTGAATTAAGACAAAATGTCAATAAGAAGAGTGTTATACTCAAAAATTTTTATTTTATAAAATTATTTACCAAGACAGAAATCAAATCAAACAAACAAGTCCTATAGAAGCCAAATTTCAAATAAACAACAAAAGGCATAAAACACTATGATGCAACATGAAATGATGCAATGCAATGCTCATGTTATTTAGTAGCTAATGCTGGCCCTAATGTAATGCTTGACACTAGGGTGTCACAGACCGGACGCACGAGTCGGACTAACCGGACGCTCGACAATGAGTTCGGTCCTTGAAGGTGTTCTGCGTTCTTTTCTTCGCAACCTGACCGGACTCTTGTTTGCCCAGTGATTGACCGGACTCATCGTGTGTATTGTTCATCATTTCTGTACTACTGACCGGACGCTCTGACCATCTGACCGGACGCTCCTAGTGCAGAGTCCGTTCAGGAACAGAGAGCTCCCAAATCGGTTTTAGACTGATCGGACGCGTCCGATCACACCTGATCGGACGCACTATTGAGTCCGGTCAGTGCTAATTCGCACATTTTCGTCCGCAGTTCGTTTGTTTGGTTTCGGATTTGCTTTTGGGTTTTTGCGTTGGGTTTCTACAATTGTGTAGTGTCTCGTTGTGCTTCTTGGAAGCATCCACCCTACATCTAGGGTTGTGGACTCTCACAAGCTCTAGGTTTGCTCTTGGGGTCGATTCTCGGGACAGTGGCGATAAGTTTCTGAAAAGAAATTTAAAGCTCTCATTCATCCCTCCTCTGGTCGCCTTTATGTAGCACTTTCGGTCCTTCAATTGGTATCGGAGCGGGTTAAGGATCTTCCGCCTTAGCCGGTTCCAGATCCACAGAAGGCGACATGAATCGCGGCGTGGTCAAACCGCCATTTTTTGATGGGACAAACTATGCATATTAGAAGATACGCATGTCGGCCTATCTTCAAAGCATGGGTGCTTCTATTTGGGATATTTGCAACTCTGCTGATTACGTGGTCTTGGCTGCTCGTGTGACTCAACAACAGATCGATGAGCACGATGCCAATAGCCGAGCCTGTAATGCTCTTTTCTCCAGTTTAAGCATGTCTGAGTTTGATCGCGTTTCTCACCTCGCTACGGCTCGGGAGATTTGGGCGACTCTCATGCGTTTTCATGAGGGAACCACTCAAGTCAAAACCTGTCTCTACGAGTCGCACAAGCGAGAGTATGAGAATTTTCGACACATGCCTGGCGAGAGCATAGAAAGTTTATTCGCTCGCTTTCAGGTGATAGTCAACAGGATGAGGGCTAACAAGGAGTTGTTGCCTTTCGACGATCATGAGAGAGCTCTCAAGCTACTCCATACTCTTGATCAGTCGGTGTGGGATTCCAAGGTTCAGGCGATCATCGAATCGCCTAACTATGAGACTCTCAACTGCGACGAGCTCTTTAGTAAGCTCAAGTCCAGTGAGATTGACGTCATGGCGAGGGCTTCTTATGAAAATCCTTCCGGCCCGTCGGTGGCTTTGGTTTCTGGCTCTTCTGCTAACCCCTTTGGAGGCTTTGCATTGTCCTCTCTTCTTTCTGTCACAAAGGAGCAGCTGGAGTTCATGGCGGACGACGAGTTGGCTCTACTTGCCAACCAGTTCTCGCGGTTCCACAACAACCGCATGAACCATCGCCATGGAGGAGGACGAGGTGGCTGTTACGAGTGTGGAGGCTCGGACCAGTTCATCGCCAATTGTCCGAAAAAGAACAAGCAAGCTTTCGGCAAGGCGGATCACGGCCACAAGTACGACTCTAGCAAGCGCAAGGAGAAGTACGTCCCCGCAAAGCACAGGCAAAGGGGTGGCTTCAATAAGGAGTACATCAAGGAGAAGTACTTGGAGAAGGCCCAAGCCGAGCAGCACGCCTTCTTCGCTACGCACAGCGACGTCGATGACTCGGACGACGACTCCACTGCTTCAAGCGATGATGAGTCCGAGAAGAAGAAGATCGAGGACAAGCTGAACGGTCTGTGCTTCTTCGCTGACGACTAGGGCTTCTGCACCATGGCCCTCGGCGATGAGGTCAACTGCTGCGGATACATGGATGTATGCCGAGTCTCTGAGTGATGAGTGATTGTCAACGGGTTTGATCGCATGTTCTCTGGCTTGTGTTGTGCAGGTGTCGAGCACGGAAACAGTGATCGAGGGCAAGGTGAAGGTCAAGTTGAGACGTGTCGTGCCGATGGACTGGGTGCGAGGAAGGATGGGCGTGCCGTGCGGCGGACGTGCCATGCCGATGGATCGAGCAGTGAAGGGCGGACGTGAGGCTTGGACTGAGGGACCGGAGTGCCTGAGGATCAGCTGTGGTGGCTGGCAGCCTGGGACAGCGACGAGCGGAGACTTGCGGGGCACGGTGTTGCTCGGGTCGAGGACCTGGGGACACGTGTCGGTGGACGGGGTGCACGGGCGGTGCATCCCCTCTACGACGTCGGTTTGGTGGTAGAGCCAGGGAAAACCCATCGATGGACGGTTTCCAGGTTTGGGCCTCAAAACCTGGGCATGGACGGTTTCCGAGTTTGGCCACAAAACTCGGGCTAACGGTTTCCGAGTTTGGCCACAAAACTCGGGCTGAGGGTTTCCGAGTTTGGCCACAAAACTCGGGCTGAGGACGGTTTCCAGGTTTGGGCCTCAAAACCTGGGCGCTGAGGGTTTGCTGAGTTTGGCCTCAAAACTCAGATGCTGGTGAGCTGGTTTCCCGGTTTGGGCCTCAAAACCGGGGGATAGCTGGAAAAGGCTGGTTTCCCGGTTTGGGCCACAAAACCGGGGGTGCAGAGCGAGGGCGGCACGTGGCGGCAATTGGAAGGTTGCGTGGAGGCAACGCGGACGACTTGTGCGGGCGTGGCCGTCGGATCTACCTACCACTTGAGTTGGTCCAGAATAACCTTAGGGTTTAGCTGGTTCGCTCTGTAATTAGAATAGAGAGGGGTAGAGTAGGAAATAGACTTAGTCTAGAATAGGATAAGTAGTCAGGGGAGACACCCTCCTCCCGTATCTCAGTCTTTTGCTCTTTCGCACTTAGGGTTTTCTGCTCTCCCATTCCCTACTGTAGCTAGCTGAGATCCGCAGAGAGACTCACCTCTGTGTACTGTTGATTTTGAGGAAAGGAGGTCGTAACCTCCTTGTCGTAGCGTGTGTTTGCGCTTCGGCTGCAAGATCGTGGTGTCAATTCGCGTTTTGTTTGTGTTCTTCGCGGAATCCTTTTTCTCCACGATTTTCCTGTCGCTTGATCTCTTTGTTTGGTTCATCTTTTGCGAAACCGTTTGAACCAAGTTGTTCTAGATCGTGAGGCACTTCTTTCCACCGAAGGAATTAACCTCTAACCTCACAGTCTAGGAGATCGATCGATTTTCGTTTTGGATCGTGTTCTTGCTTCCTTGCCCCGAAATTTCTTGATTCACCGATTTGGAGTTAGGTTCGAGCCATGATCTCTTAGAGATAGCTCACTAACATCCTTGTGACCCCTCAGATCGAATCCCAGGCCTAGAGCTTTTGATTCAGAGGAAATCGGGTTGAATCATCAAAGAACTGCATAGTTTTCGGGGGCATCGGACGCTGACACGGGAGCATCGGACGCTAGGGTTCTAAGCATCGGACGCTCTGGTGACGCGTGTCACTTTCACAGCGTTTGTAGTGGCATCGGACGCTTGGCATCGGACGCGTCCGTTGGCCATCGGACGCGCCTGAGCCAAAGCACCTGACGCTGGCTGGTCACTGTTCACAGCGTCCGATGGTGGAACAGTAAGGTTCCCGAGAGGCAGTTTTCGCATCGGACGCGTCCGGTGGTCAGGCATCGGACGCAGGCAGCGTCCGATGCGACTGGTTTCGCACGGTTTCGTCCGCGGTTCGCTCGTTCGTTGACGGATTTGATTTCCGTCTTTTGCGTTGGCTTTCTAGAGTTGTGTAGTGTCCCGCTGTGCTTCTTGGAAGCATCCACCCTACATCTAGGGTCGTGGACATTAGCAAGCTCTAGGGTTTGCACCTGGGGTTGATTCTTGGGACAGTGGCTACTAGTTTCCGAAAGGAAATTTTGAAGCTCCCATTCAGCCCCCCCCCCCTCTGGTCGCCTTCTGGTTGCTTCTCGGTCCTTCAATTGGTATCGGAGCGGGTTAAGGATCTTCCACCTTAGCCGGTTCCAGATCCACAGAAGGCGACATGGATCGCGGCGTGGGCAAACCGCCGTTCTTTGATGGGACGAACTATGCGTATTGGAAGATACGCATGTCGGCCTATCTGCAGAGTTTGGGTGCTTCTATTTGGGATATTTGCAACTCTGCTGATTACGTGGTCTTGGCTGCTCGTGTCACTCAGCAACAGATCGATGAGCACGATGCCAATAGCTGAGCCCGTAATGCTCTCTTTTCTTGTTTGAGCATGGGTGAGTTTGATCGTGTTTCTCACCTCGCTACGGCTCGGGAGATCTGGGACACCCTCATGCGTTTCCATGAGGGCACCTCTCAAGTCAAAACCCGACTCTACGAGTCGTTCAAGCGTGAGTATGAGAACTTTCGACATCAGCCTAGCGAGAGCATAGAAAGTTTATTCGCTCGCTTTCAGGTGATTGTCAACAGGGTGAGGGCTAACAAGGAGCAGTTGCCTTTTGACGATCATGAGCGTGCTTTGAAGCTTTTGCACACTCTTGATCGATCTGTGTGGGATTCCAAGGTTCAGGCGATCATCGAATCGCCTAACTATGAGACCCTCACATGCGATGAGCTCTTTAGTAAGCTCAAGTCCAGTGAGATTGACGCCATGTCGAGGGCTTCTTATGCGAATCCTTCTGGCCCGACTATGGCTTTGGTTTCTGGCTCTTCCGCTAACCCCTCTGCTGGCTTTGCTCTTTCTTCACTCTTTTCTGTCACAGAGGATCAGCTTGAGTCGTTGGGGGATGACGAGTTGGCAATGCTCGCCAACCGGTTCTCGCGGTTCCACAACAACCGCATGAACCGTCGCCGCGGAGGAGGACGCTCAGGATGCTATGAGTGTGGCGACCCCGAACACTTCATCGCCAACTGCCCCAAGAAGAAGCATTCATCTGGGAAGGGCGATCATGGGCACAAGTACGACTCCGGCAAGCGCAAGGAGAAGTATGTCCCCGCGAGGCACAAGCGGAGGGGCGGCTTCGACAAGGAGTTCATCAAGAAGAAGTACTTGGAGAAGGCCCAAGCTGAGCAGCGTGCGTTCTTCGCCACGCTCAGCGACGTCGACGACTCGGATGACGACTCCGCTTGCTCAAGCGATGACGAGTCCGAGAAGAAGAAGAGGATCGAGGACAAGCTGAACGGTCTCTGCTTCTTCGCCGACGACGACGGCTTTTGCACCATGGCGCTTGGTGATGAGGTCGACGGCAAGCTAGAGCACACCCCTCGGGATGACGACGACGACACCTCCCAGGTAAGACGGTTGGAGGACATTTGGTTGGTGGATTCCGGTTGTTCGAGGCACATGACCGGAAACGCCAAGTGGTTCTCCAACCTTAGCCCGGTCGCCGGAAAGGAGTACATAACCTTCGGCGACAATAGTAAAGGTAAGGTATTGTCTCGTGGGACTGTGCGGGTTAATGAGCACTTTGTGTTGCGCGATGTTGCTCTTGTTTCTAACCTGCATTTTAACTTGCTTTCTGTTTCGCAACTTTTTGATGATGACTATGAGATTCGTTTCAAACCGAACCTTAGTCGCATCTTAGATCCTCAGGGCGATCTTGTATGTCTGATTTCGCCCTTTGGGAAAGTCTTTCGTGCGAATTTCTCGGAGTCGTTTGGTTCTTCTCGATGTCTTTTGGCTAGTCCTTCTTCTTCCAATCTTTGGAAGTGGCATAGGAGGCTCGGTCACTTAAGCTTCGACTTGCTTGCAAGACTTAGCTCACTTGGCCTAATCCGAGGATTGCCCAAGCTTTCGATGGAGAAGGATCTAGTTTGCCATTCTTGTAGACATGGGAAGATGGTTGCCGCTCCCCACCATCCTGTGACCAAGGTTATGACCTCGCACCCTGGAGAGCTTTTACACATGGACCTTGTTGGTCCGGCTCGGGTGAGCTCGGTTGGTGGCAAGTGGTATGTTTTGGTTGTTGTTGACGACTTTTCGAGGTATTCGTGGGTCTTCTTTTTGACTGAGAAGTCCGAGACTTTTTCCTTCACTCGCAATCTGATTTTGCGTCTTCAGAACGAGTTCCCTTTGAACTCGATGCGAGCTATTAGAAGTGATAACGGTTCCGAATTCAAAAATTCGGATTTTGAGAAGTTTTGTAACCGCCTTGGTTTGGAGCATCAGTTTTCTTCTCCCTACACACCGCCCCAAAATGGTGTGGTAGAGAGGAAGAATCGGACCCTTGTTGAGATGGCCAGGACGATGCTTGATGAGCATAGGACTCCTAGGCGCTTTTGGGCCAAAGCTATGAACACTGCATGCTACATTTCGAATCGCATTTTTCTGAGAGCGTTTTTGAAGAAGACCTCTTATGAGTTGCGTTTTGGTCGCCAGCCCAAGGTGAGTTATTTTAGAGTCTTCGGTTGCCATTGTTTTATATTGAAGAAAGGCAACCTGGACAAGTTTGAGTCTTGATCTTCTGACGGGGTATTTTTGGGTTATGGCACTCACACGAGAGCATATCGTGTACTTAACCTTGATACTAACCGAGTCATGGAGACATCAGATGTCACCTTCGACGAGACTCTTGTTTCTCCTTCTTCTCGTTTTGAGCGTGCAGGTGATCATGAGGTTGGAGAGCCTCTTTTTGATGACGAGGACGAGGGTGCTGAAGGTATGGATGATCCAGCACCCCCTCCACCTGCCGCGCCGCAAAGAGCGGCCTCGACAATGACTCACGGCCCCGACGCCTCTTCTTCCTGGGGGTCGTGGGATCCTCCACCTCGTGCGGTACCTTTTGTACCCGGGGTGGAACCAGCTGCTGATGAGGGGGAGGTCACTTCATCCCGGGAGGCGCCACGACACATCCAGCGCCAGCACCCCCCTCAGCAGATGATCGGCGATATCGGCGAGCGAGTCACTCGCTCCAGGTCACAGCACATCTCTCACTTCGCTCACTCTGCTTTTGTTGCTAATTTTGAGCCCCGAGATGTTGGACACGCTTTGACGGATCCGGATTGGGTCAATGCCATGCATGAGGAGTTAGAAAACTTTGAGAGAAATCGGGTTTGGGTTCTAGTTCCACCTCCACCTGACTGTAAGCCTATTGGGACAAAATGGGTTTTCAAAAACAAGCAAGGAGAGGATGGCCACGTTGTTAGAAACAAGGCCCGGCTTGTAGCGAAAGGCTATAGTCAGAAGGAGGGGATAGATTATGAGGAGACGTTTGCTCCTGTAGCTCGATTGGAGGCTATTAGGATACTCTTGGCTTTTGCTGCATCCAAAGGTTTCAAACTATTTCAAATGGATGTCAAGAGTGCCTTCTTAAACGGCTACATAGAGGAGGAGGTTTATGTTGAGCAACCCCCCGGTTTTGAAAATCCCAAGTTTCCAAACCATGTCTTTAAACTTCACAAAGCTTTATATGGTTTGAAACAAGCCCCTAGAGCCTGGTATGATAGGTTAAACACCTTTTTGCTTGCTAAGGGTTTTAAAATGGGATGTGTAGATAAGACGCTCTTTCTCCTCCGGCAAGGCAAAGACACGCTCTTGGTCCAGATTTACGTGGATGATATCATTTTCGGTGGTTCTTCTCACGCTTTGGTTGCCAAGTTTGCAGATACTATGAGCAGGGAGTTCGAGATGAGCATGATGGGCGAGCTGACATTCTTTCTCGGGTTGCAAATTAAGCAATCCCGGGAGGGGACGTTTGTGCACCAGGGCAAGTACACGAAGGACTTGCTGAAGTGGTTCGATATGGGTGAGGCCAAGCCTCTTCCAACACCCATGTCGACGACGACTGCCCTGGATGCGGATGTGGATGGAGAAGCAGTGGACCAGAAGGAGTACCGCAGCATGATCGGGTCGCTACTCTACCTGACGGCGACACGCCCGGACACTCAGTTCGCGGTGTGTCTGTGCGCGCGCTTTCAGGCGTCGCCGTGCACTTCTCACCGTCAGGGGGTGAAGCGCATCTTCAGGTACCTTCGTTTCACACCTGAGTTCGGGATTTGGTATTCTGCTTCCTCCACCCTCTCGCTTTGCGGTTATTCCAATGCCGATTTTGCTGGTTGTCGCATTGAGCGCAAGTCCACTTCTGGGACTTGCCAATTTATTGGATCTTCTCTTGTTTCGTGGTCTTCTCGGAAGCAGTCTAGTGTCGCCCAGTCTACCACGGAGGCTGAGTATGTTGCTGCGGCTAGCTGCTGTTCCCAATTACTCTGGATGATGGCCACTTTGCGTGATTTTGGTTTGAGTTTTTCTCGAGTGCCTTTGCTTTGTGACAACACGAGTGCTATTAGCGTTGCTAAGAACCCCGTGCTTCACTCGAAAACCAAACACATTGATGTGCGCTTTCATTTCTTGCGAGACCACCAGGAGAAGGGTGATATCGACCTTCGCCATGTCGATACTCATCACCAACTGGCTGATATTTTCACCAAGCCTTTAGACGAATCAACCTTTAATAGGTTGAGGGGTGAGCTTGGTGTGTGTTTCCCCTTTTAGATGGGGGAAGCATTTTGAGTTGTATCCTAGTCTGACTCTTTTACTTAGATCTTCTTTTCTGTTGCATTTTAGCATACGCATTTACATTCTGAGCTTCATGTTTATAATCACTAGAATGTAACTATCCTCTGTTTAGTATGCTCCGATGCTTATGATTGATGCTTGTAGCTTATGCTCCTTCTGATCACTAATACATGTTATGAGCTGAGCTATTTTTGAAATGGTGAAGTTGCTTAATGTATATAAAATCTGGAAATGTTCACCATTGAGATATGCAACTAGCATGTGTAGGGTGTGTTGAGTCCATTCCTGCTTTTCATATATGCTAGGTTGTTATGTCTCTAGTTCTGAGTCATTCACTCGCTTGGTCTGTTCATATCATGTTTAAAATTTGAACCAAGTTTAGTGAATTGAAAAGATCGAGATGGGATTGCTTGTCAACACATCACGGTATCGAGACGGTTTCTCATTGCACTTTGAGTTAAACTTGAGTCGTGTAGTGTATGACCGAAACCGTAGCTTTAAGCTTCTGATTGCTTCGGCATAGGCTTCGCTCGGTTGAAAAGTTAGGCAAAGACAAGCTTTCAACCTCTCGCAATCACATGCTAAATAATTGAACTTGTGAATTCTTTACCGCTGCAACTCCGATATAAAACTGAAATCACAAGTATATGCTTCATTCCTATGCATGATGATTGAACTTTGCTAGGGGTAGTTCACCTTGTATACATGTTTAGCACTTGTCTGGATTCCTATCTATACATGTGTAGTGCTATTTTGATGGTGACTATCTTTTTCGCTAAAAACTGCTCACTTGCTCATATGCTTCATATTTCGTATGTGTGATCAGTTTGAGCCTTCGCTATTTGAGTGCTTAGTTGTGCCATTGGAGCTATACCGATTAGAGCATTTTTGCACTCTTTTGACTATATGCCTGAAGCTGCTAACTTGCATTTCTAACTTCATATGCATTTTGGAAGGGGGAGTTGTGTTGGCTCAAGAGAAAAGTTTGTGCTTGATAAGTGCATTTTCAACTAAGGGGGAGAGTTTTTGCAAATCATATGTCTCCTGGAGTTCAACTAAGGGGGGAGTTAACTAAGGGTGCTAAGGGGGAGTCCCGGGTTGCTTGCACGTGTCGAGGGGAGTTTTGCTAGTTGTGTTGAGCCATTGCCTCTGTCTTAAGGGACTAGCAACATTTTCCTCATTTGGCGTCGAGGTGGATTTTGATTGGTTCGGAGATCTTTCGGTTGTTTTTCAATTGGTTCGGAGTGGTTTTCGTGCTAGTTGTGTTGAGCCTCTGTGCCTCTATCTTGAGGGACTAGCATTTTGCCATTTTTAGCTCTGATTTCCAATTGGTATTTTGCTAGCGGTGTTGAGCCTGTTCTACCTCTTCTTGAGGGCTAGCCTTGCTTTGCTTGGTTGCGTCGAGCCGCTGCCCATGTGTCTTTGGGGACCAAGTTTTTCGCTTCTTCCACTTGACCTTCTTCGGCTTTGCTATGCTTTTGGGTCATTTGGTCGAGTTCTCTTCTTCTCCTTCTTCTTTCTTTTCTCTTTCTCTCATTATGATTTGTGTGAGTAGTTGACAATGCACTCATCAAGGGGGAGATTGCGGATACATGGATGTATGCCGAGTCTCTGAGTGATGAGTGATTGTCAACGGGTTTGATCGCATGTTCTCTGGCTTGTGTTGTGCAGGTGACGAGCACGGAGACAGTGATCGAGGGCAAGGTGAAGGTCAAGTTGAGACATGTCGTGCCGATGGACTGGGTGCGATGAAGGATGGGTGTGCCATGCGGCGGACGTGCCATGCCGATGGATCGAGCAGTGAAGGGCGGACGTGAGGCTTGGACTGAGGACCGGGAGTGCCTGAGGATCAGCTGTGGTGGCTGGCAGCCTGGGACAGCGACGAGCGGAGACTTGCGGGGCACAGTGTTGCTCGGGTCGAGGACCTGGGGACACGTGGGTGGACGGGTGCACGGGCGGTGCATCCCCTCTACGACGTCGGTTTGGTGGTAGAGCCAGGGAAAAACCATCGATGGACGGTTTCCAGGTTTGGGCCTCAAAACCTGGGCATGGACGGTTTCCGAGTTTGGCCACAAAACTTGGGCTGACGGGTTCCGAGTTGGCCACAAACTCGGGCTGAGGGTTCGAGTTTGGCCACAAAACTCGGGCTGAGGACGGTTTCCAGGTTTGGGCCTCAAAACCTGGGCGCTGAGGGTTTGCTGAGTTGGCCTCAAAACTCAGATGCTGGTGGGCTGGTTCCCGGTTTGGGCCTCAAAAACCGGGGATAGCTGGAAAAAGCTGGTTTCCCGGTTTGGGCCACAAACCGGGGGTGCAGAGCGAGGGCGGCACGTGGCGGCAATCGGAAGGGTTGCGTGGAGGCAACGCGGACGAATTGTGCGGGCGTGGCCGTCGGATCTACCTACCATTGAGTTGGTCAGAATAACCTTAGGGTTTAGCTGGTTCGCTCTGTAATTAGAATAGAGGGGGTAGTAGAGTAGGAAATAGACTTAGTCTAGAATAGGATAAGTAGTCAGGGGAGAACACCCTCCTCCCGTATCTCAGTCTTTTGCTCTTTCGCACTTAGGGTTTTCTGCTCTCCCATTCCCTGCTGTAGCTAGCTGAGATCCGCAGAGAGAATCACTCTGTGTACTGTTGATTTTGAGGAAAGGAGGCCGTAACCTCCTTGTCGTAGCGTGTGTTTGCGCTTCGGCTGCAAGATCGTGGTGTCAATTCACGTTTGTTTGTGTTCTTCGCGGAATCCTTTTTCTCCACGATTTTCCCGTCGCTTGATCTCTTTGTTTGGTTCATCTTTTGCGAAACCGTTTGAACCAAGTTGTTCTAGATCGTGAGGCACTTCTTTCCACCGAAGGAATTAACCTCTAACCTCACGGTCTAGGAGATCGATCGATTTTCGTTTGGATCGTGTTCTTGCTTCCTTGCCCCGAAATTTCTTGATTCACCGATTTGGAGTTAGGTTCGAGCCATGATCTCTTAGAGATAGCTCACTAACATCCTTGTGACCCCTCAGATCGAATCCCAGGCCTAGAGCTTTTGATTCGGAGGAAATTGGGTTGAATCATCAAAGAACTGCACAGTTTTCGGGGGGCATCGGACGCTGACACGGGAGCATCGGACGCTAGGGTTCTAAGCATCGGACGCTCCGGTGACGCGTGTCACTTTCACAGCGTTTATAGTGGCATCGGACGCTTGGCATCGGACGCGTCCGTTGGCCATCGGACGCGCCTGAGCCAAAGCACGGACGGGGCTGGTCACTGTTCACAGCGTCCGATGGTGGAACAGTAAGGTTCCCGAGAGGCAGTTTTCGCATCGGACGCGTCCGGTGGTCAGGCATCGGACGCAGGCAGCGTCCGATGCGACTGGTTTCGCACGGTTTCGTCCGCGGTTCGCTCGTTCGTTGACGGATTTGATTTCCGTCTTTTGCGTTGGCTTTCTAGAGTTGTGTAGTGTCCCGCTGTGCTTCTTGGAAGCATCCACCCTACATCTAGGGTCGTGGACATTAGCAAGCTCTAGGGTTTGCTCTGGGGTTGATTCTTGGGACAGTGGCTACTATTTCCGAAAGGAAATTTTGAAGCTCCCATTCACCCCCCCCCCCTCTGGTCGCCTTCTGGTTGCTTCTCGGTCCTTCAACTGCGAGCTGGAGGAGATCCCTCAGAACGACGACGACGACTCCTCCCGGGCACCTTAGACCCTCGATGAGCTTTCTGCTGAGGTCGATAAACTTATTGTCGTCCTTCTTAGTCAAGATAAGCTGCTTAGGCGTGCTGCTAGAGAGAGGAAGGAGTTTAGGCAGAAGTGGGAGGATGAGGTAAAGGAGCTTGAGTCTGTCAAGTCCACCGTTGTTGTGACCGGGGAGGATGAGTGTGAGATGTGCTCCAAGCACATGACTGACCTTCTCACCTTGAGGGGGAAGTATGTTGCTTTGGTTGGAGAGGTGGATGAGCTTAGAGGCTAGACCGTGTTGCTGGGTGCGTGCAAGTCTTGTGCAGGCTTGCAATTCGAGTTGGCAGAGAAGAATGCCAAGATTGTGTCTCTTGAGAAGGCCAGCTCGGATAGCACTTGTGTGTCTAGGTGTGCCTTGTGTGAGGGTTTGGAGATGGAGATTGCAAATGTGAAGCATGACAAGATGCAAACGAGGAAGAAAATACATACCTTCGGACCATCTTGTCATGGGTGTCTTGTGGTGAGCCGCAGCTTGGGATGATGATTGCCCAATTAAAGCTTGCTGCTGGAGGTCCTGGTGTTGGTTTTGCTCAGGGTGTGGAGTGTGCTACATCTTTTGGGAAGGTTGGAGAGTTTAGTGGTCTTAAGCCGAGTGAGAAGCCCAACTCCACAACTACTCCCAAACTAACCAAGATTCCACCCAAAGAGCCTCTCAAGCCTAACACCAAAGATGGAGTGTTTGTGGAACCTCCAAGAGCTCCACCTAAGAAACAAACATGGGCTCCAAAACCAAACCATCTCAGGAACAAGCTAGACACTATGCCACCAATCCATGAGGAGCTCATGCCACAAAAGACCAAGTGATCCACACCCAATACCGTGAGTACCAACAACCCCCTATGAGAGTGGTGAGGTACCACTGTGAGCACTGTGGGAGAGATGGACACTTGAGGGAGTTTTGCTTTCGGCGCAAGAGAGAGAGGAGCGTCGTGCAAAGGAGATGAACAACTCGGACATGTACCATCCTTTCCATGATGTACATGCACCGAAGGTTCAAAGGAGGGTTGCTAGGCCTAGAGGTCCAATGCCTCAAGGTCCTAGGCCGCAAGGAGGTCGTGCCCGACGGGATCCTGCTTTTGTAGGCTATGGACCCCGTGGCGGTGGCTTTGTTGTTGAGCGTTACCCCCACCGCGTTTTGACTATCGCGATGGACGCTCTTCCATTAGCGGACCACGTTTTCCTATGTGTGGTGATCGCTTTCCCCGTAGGAATGCTAGGAATGGTTTACAAACCGTTCTTTTGAGAAGCCGGGACAACACTGGTATTCTTCCCGTTTTACTCACCCCAGTGTTGGACCGTATGCTCACCCTTTATTGATGTAGGTAAGACGATTGGAGAACGTTTGGTTGGTGGATTCCGGATGCTCAAGGCATATGACCGGAAACTCCAAATGGTTCTCCAGTCTTAGTCCAGTCACCAGAAAGGAGTTTATTACCTTCGGTGACAATAGCAAAGGTAAGGTGCTATCCCGTGGTTCTGTGCGAGTTAATGAGCATTTTGTCCTTCGTGATGTTGCTCTTGTTTCGAACTTGCATTTTAACCTTCTTTCTGTTTCACAACTTTTTGAGGATGACTATGAGATTCATTTAAGCCGAATCTCAGTCGTATTTTAGATCCTCAGGGCAATCTTGTATGTTTGATTTCGCCCTTTGGGAAAGTTTTCGTGCGAATTTCTCAGAGTCTTTTGGCATTTCTCGTTGTCTTATGGCTGGACCTCCTCCTCTGATCTTTGGAAGTGGCATAGGAGACTTGGTCACTTGAGCTTCGACTTGCTTGCAAGGCTTAGTTCACTTGGCTTATCCGAGGATTGCCCAAGTTACACATGGAGAAGGATCTTGTTTGCCATTCTTGTAGACATGGGAAAATGGTTGCCGCTCCCCACCATCCTGTGAATCAAGTTATGACCAAGAGCCCTGGAGAGCTTTTGCATATGGACCTTGTCGGTCCGGCTCGGGTGAGCACGGTTTTTTTAGCTGAGAAAACTGAGACTTTCTCTTTTACTCGCATTCTGATTTTGCGACTTCAGAACGAGTTCCCAAACAACTCGATGAGAGCTATTCGTAGCGATAATGGTTCCGAGTTTAAGAACTCGGATTTTGAGAAGTTTTGTAACTTCTTGGGTTTAGAGCATCAGTTTTCTTCTCCCTACACACCGCCACAAAATGGTGTTGTAGAGAGGAAAAATCGGACCCTTGTAGAGATGGCCAGGACGATGCTCGATGAGCATAGGACTCCTAGGCGGTATTGGGCCGAGCTATAAACACTGCATGCTATATTTCCAATCGCATTTTTCTCGTGCTTTCTTGAAGAAGACTTCTTATGAGTTGCGATTTGGGAAGCAACCCAAAGTGAGTTATTTTAGAGTTTTGGTTGCCACTGTTTATACTCAAGAAAGGCAACTGGACAAGTTTGAGTCTCGCTTTCTGATGGTGTATTTTTGGGTTATGGTAATCATACTCGTGCATATCGTGTACTTAACCTTGATACTAACCGAGTCATGGAGACATCCGATGTCACCTTCGACGAGACCATGCATTGTCCTTCTTCTAGATTGAGCGTGCAGGTGATCACGAGGTGGGAACCTCTTTTTGATGATGAGGAAGAAGGTGTTGAAGGGATTGATGATCCAGCACTACCTCCACCTGCTGTCATGATTGGGTCAACTTCGACCACGACTGCTCGCGGCCCCGACCCGTCTTCTTCTACTACATGGGGGTCGTGTGATCCACCACCTCGGGTTGTACCACTTGTACCCGAGGAGGCACCAGCTACTGTTGAGGGGGAGGTCACTTCAGCAAGGGAGGCGCCACGATACAATCAGCGCCAACACCCACCTCAACAAGATGATCGGCGACATCCACGAACGTGTCACTCGGTCAAGGTCACAACAAATCTCTCACTTTGCTCATTCTGCATTTGTTGCTGATTTTGAACCCTGAGATGTTGGACACGCTTTATCTGATCCGGATTGGGTCAATGCCATGCATGAGGAGCTTGAAAATTTTGAGAGAAATCGGGTTTGGGTTCTTGTCCTCTTCCTCCTGAGTGTCACCCTATTGGGACAAAATGGGTTTTCAAAAACAAACAAGGAGAGGATGGCCATGTTGTGAGAAACAAGGCCAGACTTGTAGCCCAGGGGTATAGTCAGAAGGAGGGGATAGATTATGAGGAGACTTTTGCTCCAGTAGCCCATTTGGAGGCAATTATGATTCTCTTGGCTTTTGCTACATCCAAGGGTTTCAAACTTTTCCAAATGGATGTCAAGAGTGCTTTCCTAAACGGCTACATAGAAGAAGAGGTGTATGTGAAACAACCCCCCGGTTTCGAAAATCCCAAGTTTCCAAACCATGTCTTTAAACTTCACAAAGCTTTGTATGGTTTGAAACAAGCCCCTAGAGCCTGGTATGATAGGTTGAAAACCTTTTTGCTTGCTAAGGGTTTTAAAATGGGATGTGTTGATAAAACTCTCTTTCTCCTCAAGCAAGGCAATGACATTCTTTTGGTTCAGATTTACGTGGATGATATCATTTTTGGTGGTTCTTCTCATGCTTTGGTTGCCAAGTTTGCAGATACAATGAGCAGGGAATTTGAGATGAGCATGATGGGCGAGTTGACGTTTTTCCTCGTGTTGCAAATCAAGCAATCCCGAGAGGGGACGTTTGTGCACCAGGGCAAGTACACCAAGGACATATTGAAGAAGTTTGATATGGGTGAGGCCAAGCCTCTTCCAACACCCATGTCGACCACGACGGCCCTGGATGCGGACAAGGATGGAGAAGTTGTGGACCAGAAGGAGTACCGGAGTATGATCGGGTCGCTGCTGTACCTGACGGCGACACGTCCGGACATTCAGTTCGCGGTGTGTCTTTGTGCGTACTTTCAGGCGTCGCCGCGCACTTCTCACCGTCAGGCGGTCAAGCGCATTATGAGGTACCTGTGTTTCACACCTAAGTTTGGGATTTGGTATTCTGCTTCTTCCACCCTCTCCCTTTGCGGTTACTCGGATGCTGATTTTGCTGGTTGCCGACTTGAGCGCAAGTCCACTTCTGGGACTTGTCAGTTTTTGGGATCTTCTCTAGTTTCTTGGTCTTCTCGCAAGCAGTCTAGTGTCGCTCAGTCTACCATGGAGGCTGAATATGTTGCTGCGGCTAGCTGCTGTTCTCAGTTGTTGTGGATGATGGCCACTTTGCGTGATTTTGGTCTGAGTTTTTCTCGAGCTCCATTGCTTTGTGACAGTACGAGTGCGATTAGCGTTGCTAAAAACCCTGTGCTGCATTCTAAGACCAAACACATTGATGTGTGCTTTCATTTCTTGCGAGACCACTATGAGAAGGGTGATATCGTCCTTCGCTATGTCGATACTCATCTTCAGTTGGCAGATATTTTCACCAAGCCTTTGGACCAATCAACCTTTGCTAGGTTGAGAGGTGAGCTTGGTGTGTGTTTCCCCTTTTAGTTGGGGGAAACATTTTGGTTATTGTATCATAAACTAATTCTTTTGCTTTGTTCTTGATTAGTTTTTTTTTTGCATTTCATCATTTTTACATCTTTGCATTTTGAGCTTCATGTCTATAATCCTTAGAATGAATCTATGCTCTGATTAGTGTGTGCTCCGATGATATATGATGATGCTTGTAGCTTAGGCTCTTCTTGATCACTGATACATGTTGTGAGTTGAGCTATTTTTCAGAACTGTGAATATGTTTAATTCAACATAAAATTTGAAACATGTTCACCATTGAGATTGGCGACTAGCATGTGTAGATTGTGTTGAAGTCACTTGTGCTATTCTATATGCTAGGTTTCTATGTCTCTAGTTCTGAGTCTTTCACTTGCTTGGTGTGTTCATATTCTGTTAAATTTGAACCAAGTCTAAGTGAATTGAAAAGATCGAGATGGGATCACTTGATAGCACATCACGGTATTGAGACTGTTTCTTATTGCACTTTGAGTTAAACTTGATCCGTGAAGTGTAAGACCGAAACCGTTGCTTCAAGCTTCTGATTGCTCATGCATAGGCTTAGCTAGGTTGAAAAGGTAGGCAATGGCAAGTTTTCAACCTCTCGCAATCACATGCTGAAAATTCAAACTTGTGTAATCACCGCTGCAACTCCGATAAATTTTGAAAACACAAGTCTATGTTTCATTCTATAGCATGATGATTGAACTTTGCTAGGGGTAGTTCACCTGGTATACATGTTTAGCACTTGTTTGCCTTCCTGTCTATACATGTGTAGTGTTGTTTTGATGGTGAACCCTTTTTCTGAATGGCTTAAAACTGCTCACTATGCTCATATGTTCATATTTCGTATTCAGTGATCAGTTTGAGCCTTTGCTGGCATTTGTGCTTGTTGTTGAGTCGTCGGATCAGCACTCGTTAGAGCATCTTTACACTCTATAGAATATATACCTGAAGCTGCTAATCTGCATTTGTGACTCATATGCATCTGCCTTGTTTTATGCATTTTCAACTAGGGGGGGGGAATTTGACAAATCATGTCCTAGTTGTGTGCACTATTGAAGGGGGAGTTGACAAGTTTTCAATTGGTTTGGAGCGTTTTTCAGCTAGTTGTGTTGAGACTTTGCCTCTTTCTGGAGGGACTAGCTGATTTACTCAGTTTTGGCTTCTTTGCTCTAGACTTCTTGCTAGCGGTGTTGAGCCCGTTCAACCTCTTCTTGAGGGCTAGCTTTCCTTTGCTTGGTTGCGTCGAGTCGTTGCCAATGTCTTTGGGAACCAAGTTGTTTTGCTCACTCCATTCGACTTCTTTTGGCTTGGCTTCGCTTCTAGTCGTTTGGTTGAGTTCGCTTTCTTCTTCTTCTTTCTTCTACCTTCATATGATTTGTGTTGGTAGTTGACAATGCACTCATCAAAGGGGAGATTGCGGATACATGGGTGTATGCCAGATCTTGAGATGATGAGTGATTGTTAACTGATATGATGCGCATGTTCTTTGGCTTGTGTTGTGCAGGTGTCGAGCTTAGAGATGGTGATCGAAGGCAAGGTGAAGGTCAAGTAGAGACGTGCCGTGCCGATGGACCCGGAGCGGTGAAGGCGGACGTGAGGCTTGGACTGACGGACCGGTAGCATGAGGATCAGCCGTGGTGGCTGACAGCCTGGGACAGCGCCAAGTGAAGATTTGCGGGTGGACGAGGTGCACGGGCGGTGCATCCCTCTACGGCATCTGTTTGGTGGTTGAGCCACAGAAAAACCACCGAGTAAACGGTTTCCAGGTTTGGGCCTCAAACCCTGGGTGCGGCTGGTTTTCGAGTTTGGGCCACAAAACTCGGGCTGAGGACGATTTCCAGGTTTGGGCCTCAAAAACTGGGTGCTGGCGGGTTTCTAAGTTTGGGCCACAAAACTCAGTTGATGGATGACAGGTTTCCCAGTTTCGGCCTTAAAACCGGGGGAGGTCCGTGAAAAGGACGGAAGGCGTGCGGCGGCATCCGGTCAGGTCGCGTTGAGGCGAAGCTACCTGATGTGCAGGCATGGCCGTCGGATCAATATCAACTCTGAGTTGGTTAGGAATACCCTTAGGGTTAGCCTGCTCGCTCATTAGCAGTAGGGGTAGAAGGGGAATAATTGTATTAGGCTATATTAGGAGAGGCAGCCCCTCCCTCAGCCATTTGCTACTTTCACTTAGGGTTTCCTGTTGTCCCATATCCTTGTTGTAGCTATTGAGATCCACAGAGACGGTGAATCATACCTCTCTGTATTTAGATTTTGCGGAAATGGGACCGGATTCCCATTGTCTCCTCGTGGGGATGATTTTCGGCTAGAAATCGTGGTGGTGATTCGTGTTCTTGAGTTGTTCTTCGCGTTCACTTTTTTTCCACGTTTTTCCCGTCGATCGATCTCTCTCTACGGTTGTTCGTTTTCGATTCCGTTTGTTGCTACTTGTTCTTTACCGTGAGGGAAACATTTCCACCAAAGGAATTCGACTCAAACCTCACGGGCAAGTAGATCGATTGGTTTTCATTTTGGATCGACTTTTCTCTTGTCTTCCCCCGAACTTTTTCGATTCATCGATTTAGAGATAGGTTTGAGCCATGATCTCCTAGGAGTAGCTCACTATCCTCATTGTGACTTATCAGACCAAGTTTGAACCCCAGAGGTTTTGTTTTGGGTGAGATCGAGTCGAATCGGTGGACGAACAACATGGTTTCGGGGTGACCGGACGCACGAGTCAGACTGACCGGACGCTCGACAGTGAGTCCGATCGTTGAAGGTGTTCTGCGTTCTTTTCTTCGCAACCTGATCGGACTCTTGTTTGCCCAGTGACCGGACTCATCGTGTGTACTGTTCATCATTTCTGTACTGCTGACCGAACGCTCTGACCATCTAACCGGACGCTCCTAGTGCAGAGTCCGGTAAGGAACAGAGAGCTCTCAAATCGGTTTTAGACGGATCAGACGCGTCCGATCATACCTGACTGGACGCACCAGTGAGTCTGGTCAGTGCTAATTCGCACGTTTTTGTCCACAGTTTGTTTGATTGGTTTCTGATTTGGTTTTGGGTTTTTGCGTTGGGTTTCTAGAATTGTGTAGTGTCTCGCTGTGCTTCTTGGAAGCATCCACCCTACATCTAGGGTCGTGGACTCTCGCAAGCTCTAGGTTTGCTCTTGGGGTCGATTCTCGGGACAGTGGCGATAAGTTTCTGAAAAGAAATTTAAAGCTCCCATTCACCCCCTCCCTCTAGTAGCCTTTGTGTAGCACTTTCGGTCCTTCACCTTCCTTGTGGTAAAATATAAATAACGATACCTGGAATACTCCCGGTGAAATGCTACAACGGTAACCCCGTGCGCTTGTGGACCCTATCTATAAACGAATTGGTTTACCAGGACAACCTCTCAGGTCGTCGCAAAAGTTACACATCTTGGTATATGAAGTGCCATCGCACTTCGACGCCGATACCGGATGTATAGCTAGAGCGACTACGTCTGAGGTTGACACTGGCATCTTTTGGTAGCATCGCTAGGAACCAACATACTCGGTGTATGTTGTTAAGGAACGTCACAAGCATTTTCTAGTGGCCGATGTCGGGGATGATGGCCTATCCTAGTGATGACTCTAAGAGATGTCAACACCTATCTCCTATGGATATTACCGAGAGGACCATTATTCGCTACGATATACCAAGCACACATTCGAAGCTGGCAAATTTGCAAGGGATGCAGCGAGTGGAAGCCTGAATTTTGTTGTAGGGCGACCTCAAGTACAGAAAGGGACAGTACAACCTCCAAGCCATGAAGAAGATCCGGGGAAATGGGTGTGTCCTTGCCGCCCACCAGTTCGGGTAAGTCCAAATCATACCTGAAAGAGTTGTTTGGTCCCCCACTTTTCATATTTCAAGATTTGATATCCATGTTGTTTGAATGGTGTAGGTTGGGCATCATCGGGCATTGGATTACATTTGTAATCTATCCTCAGGATGGAAGGGCTTGCGTATTGGACTCCTTGTGGAATACGAATAAAGAGGGGTACAAGCATTTCAAACAATGCTTGCGATAGTATGTCACACACACACACACACACCTTGTTTTAAGCACTCAAAGTACGCATCAAATTTGTTGTTAACACTAGGGTTGGCATACAACACTTATAGGAAGTATGTTGAAGACCCCGACTGCTATGATCGTAGGTCTAAGAAGAAGAAGAAGCGGTATGACACAAAATTGCTCATGAGACCAGAATTCCCGGTTCTACTACTTCTACCTCCTGCTGATTCTACTACTTCTACCACCACCCTATTATCTCCTTTCCTCTGTCCTCTGTCCTATTTGTGCCTGCTACTAACTTTTACTACCACTATTAACAGTCGTCCTAATACCAGTCCTAATTGTGTTACATATATGTATATCATACATGTAGTGTGTCAAGCAACCTAAAGGCTCACTCTAGTGTGGATACTATGCTTGTGAGTATCTCAGGGCTTGCAAGCGTTTCTGCAATAGCTAGTAGCAGCTCAAGAAACACCTCCATTGGATGATGGAAAAGGTGGACATCAATCAAACAGGAGCCAACATTTGTAAGTTTGTCACTGACGAATGTGGTGAAGTTAAGGGAAATTTCTTCTACTTGGACAACACACTAGCAATAGATCCAATGTTCGAGAAGCTACGCAAGTGGAGAACCAGTGGTATAGACATGAATGATTACAAGTTGCCGAACATCGATTAGGTTACCTAACTTCATGTGAACAATGTCATTTGCTTTTGTGATGAACTTGTTGTAATATATGTTTGTGACAAAGATTGGCATATGTGCTACAGTGGTGTTGTATAGTAGAGACATCCACAGGTGTTCGAGATAAAGTAGTAAGATCGCTAATGATTCTTATCACATGGGAGCTACGGAGAGAGTAGGGCAGCATGACTTTTGGATAAGAATGGCAATGGTTCGATTTCGGGTCGCATATCCACGAGTTTCGGGTTTAGCGGGTTTGGGTTTGGGTAGGATTTCTTGCGTACGGTTTTCGGGTCCGGGGCTCTGAAACCTACCGGGTTCGGTTTCAGGTTTGGTTTTTCACCCGTGGATATCTAATGGATATCCGTTTAAAACTAAAAAAACTATGTTTTATAATATACTAATGATAACTTGTTTACTTAAATTATTAAATTTTTTCTAAGTTGACTCATGTAATTATTTACTATTTATTATCTCTTGTTTATGCATGTGAATATGTATATATATCACAGATAAATTTAGAGAAAGTGCCATATGAAGTGGGTTTCGGGTATCCAATTGGGTTTTGGGTATCCGCGAGTTTGGTTTTGGTTATGGATTATCACCCGAATCGGCGTTCAGAGCGGTTTCGGGTTTTGAGTTCGGGTTTGGGTGCACGGAGACTCCTCCATCCCGAATCTGACCCGTTGCCATCCTTACTTTTGGAGCATCAACATAAATCTCCAATGATATTGATTGCAAAGCTCAAGGAAGAGCTTGCCCCCTCTATAGAACTACAGGCAAATCGGTCATTTATCTTTTTTCCCACTATAGATAATTAAAATAGATATGAAAAGCTATAAATTTATGGACCAATAGAAAATTTTTTAGCTAGAGACATCCACGGGTGTTCCATATAAAATAGTAAGTCGCTAACAATTCTTATCACATGGGAGCCAAAGAGAGGAGGGCGCATGGATTTTGGAGCATCAACATAAATTTCCTGTGATATTAATTGCAAAGCTCAAGGAAAAGGCTAGACTATGATCTAAGGGCTTGTTTAGTTCCGAGAAATATTTGGAATCTGCACTGTAGCACTTTCGTTGTTATTTGACAAACTTTGTCCAAACATGGACCAACTAGACTCAAAAGATTCGCCTCGACATGTAGATACTAAAAGTACAATCAATTATTTTTTTTGATCTACATTTAATGCTCCATACATGTAGCTAAAGATTGATGTGACGGGGAATCTAGAAATATTTGGGGAAGTTGGGGAAACTAAACAAGGTGTAAGTGAAATTCTGTTTTAAGAGCCAAAATCCTCATTCGAGTCTTTGTTTTGTAGTTAGGTCTTTTTTTTTTGTAGTTTGACATTTTTGTCCTCTCTATTAATATGTTTGCCAATAGAAATCCTTGTAGCGATTTTCGGAAAAAAAGAGCATTAGCAATGCGTCTTACCGTACTACAGTACTTGGTCCGTATAAAAAGATAAATTAGCAGCAGATAGAATAGAATTTACTTCACGACCAGAGAAGTCAGGTCGGTCAATTGTGCTTGGTAGCACAGGAAGTATGGTGGGGCTCGGTCACTAACAACCAAGAAGATGCCACGTCCTTGTTGCAGCGGACGAGCAGTGGTAAGGGAACTAGTCACTCTTCCTCCAGGCTGCTGCTGCAGGCAGTGAATACCACTCGCTCGCTGCACTTGCACTCACTCACTCACCTTCGCCGGGAAAGGAGCAAAGGAAAATAAAGGGAATACTCCAAGGCAAGAGAGCGGCTGGCACCCCACAGCTCTCCTTCACCTACATGCCTGCCTTGCTTTGTTCTCCTCCGTCTCCGTCTCCACCCACCACCAAACACCAGGACAAAGGATCCCCCTCCTCTCGCCTCGCCTGCCGTCCCAACTAAGAGCACTAGCTCAGCAGGAAGGGAGAATCATCAGGGCAGCAAGATCCGAGCAGGAGGGGGCAAGCAGCATTTGTAGCCTCCGCTCAATTGCAGCTGCGGGTGGATTGGGCTGGATTGGATCGGCGGCAAGGCAAGGTGGTGTGGTGGTGGTTGCAGAAGCGACGGTCAAGCTTTCATCGTTCGTTGCTTCAGCTGGGTGGGTCTGGCCAGCCGAGCCGCCTGAGGCTACCAACATCTCCACTTGAATCCGTCTCCAGCTCCATCTCTATCTACCCTGCACGAGCAGAGAGAGGAAGGGGGAATTGCAGTGTAACCCAAGGAAAGGAACCATGATGGTGTGGCAGGCGGAGGAGGATTGATCCATTCATCCACCTATCCATCCACCTAGCCAATCCATCGGTGGTGGTAGTGGACTAGTGGCTTCTGTTACTCGCCACTCACCGTCCACCTCCTTTAATCCTTTGCTTCACTCCTCTTTCTATCCTCCCCTGTCTTATTGTCCTCCCTGTTCTTGGTGCTGCTTGCATTGAGAGAGAGAGATAGAAAGTGGTTGCTAATTGTATGATCGTCGGTGGGCACGATGACCATGGAGCATGGCGAGGATTGCTGCGTCAAGGTGGCGGTCCACGTGCGCCCGCTCATCGGCGACGAGAAGCTGCAGGGCTGTAAGGACTGCGTCGCCGTCGTGCCGGGCAAGCCGCAGGTATCATCAATTCTGCCCTTTTTGGACTGCCAATTCTTGTTTCTCTGCTGGGGATGAATTCTGAATTCTTTGGGTGTTTCTGGCCCTGCCTGTCTCTTCCTGCGGCCAGCGTGTTCTTTGTTTATCTGCTATATATACCTATATTGTCATGACCCAATTCAGACTCTGGATTGACTCCTGCCTATCAATATTTTTAGAAATCTGGCTGTCCTGCTTTCCTCTGTTTTCTAGTACAATTTTCACACACATTTTGACACCGTCTTTAGATTTTTCAGGAAGTTTTTTCTATTACATTCTATTCTATTCTATCTTGCACCGGTGGGACGTGAGCAGAGATAAACTGACCATGTCGAAACCTTCCCCCCATTCTTGGAAAAATCAAGATCTCTCTCTCTCTAGCTATGTGAAAAAAATCTAGGAGGAATGGACTCTCAGTTCTAGGTCCCTCCCTAGCTCTGACTAGCCTCTGACAGAGATGCTCCGAATTTCTCTTCTTTCCCTCTCGCTTTCTTTTAATTAATTCAGTGTTAGGAAGAAGGAAAAAAAAGTGTCGGCAGGGCCAAATCTTGCGCATTTTTGGTGCGAACTTGTGCCCAATCTTGGTCATGTTCTTGCTTTCCTTTGTCTAGCTATGCAGGAGTCCTGTCAGCATCACGCAGTAATATTATATCACAACTCTGATTTGCCATTATTTTTTGGCCAACTTTTGTTGATCAGACTCCACTTCTCTCCACCATCGCTTGCTTCCTTTTTTTTCTTTGAGCAAAATTTAATCCTTTTTTAGGAAAAAGAAGTGTAATACGTACGGAGTGCTTACTAATCCTCCGCTAAGTGGATGAGTACACTGAGATCTGTTGGATCAGATTTGGCACTTGTTTGGGGTTCTCTAGATGCTCTCCTCTCTCCATTTCCAGCTGCCAGCAAGGCAGGCAGCCTTGTTACACCGTACCTTTCTTTCTTGGATTCCTCAACATACCAATGATGATGCTCTCCCTGTTGTTTGTTAACGATCGTTTTTGGCTGATGCATTTTGCGGTGAAGATGAAAAGAAACTTTCATTCCTTGCCTCCCATACCGATACCAATGATGATGATGACATGTAGCACATGCATGCATGTGTGGGCTTCCATGACTTTCGGTGTGTTTAGTTGGAACAATTTTGGGTGTAAAGTTGTTGTAGTACTTTTGTTGTTATTTGATAAACTTTGTTCAAATATGGACCAACTAGACTCAAAAAATTCGTCTCGACATTTACAAACAAATTGTGCAATTAGTTATTTTTTTACCTACATTTACTTCATGCATGCGTCTAAAGATTCGATGTGATGTGGAATCTTGTAAATATTTGAGATCTAAACATGCCCTTCGTTGCTTTTACCGAAGGGGGGGCTTGTTTAGATGTTGATTTTTTTTAACTTTGCTATTGTTACTTTCGTTTGTATTTGATATATTGTTCATTGCATTTAATAAATATTGTTCAATTTGCGCTAATATTAATAAATCATTGTTCAATTATAACTTTAATTAAGTTTCGTATTTACAACTAATTTGTACAATTAGTTATTTTTTACCAATATTTAATGCTCCATACATACATCTAAATATTGATGTGACGGAGAGAGCGTAAAAGTTGGAAGTTCAAAGCAACGAGGCCTGAATTTCTGTCTACACTACTACAGTATGCTCATGCTCATCGTCATTGGACAGACAGGCTCAGGCTGACATTTGATTTGACCAGCATTTCTAGTTTCGCTGAAAATCCTATGTATTTTGTTTATCGTGCAGGTCCAGATCGGCAGCCACTCCTTCACCTTCGACCACGTTTACGGCAGCACAGGCATGCCGTCGGCGGCCATGTTCGACGAGTGCGTGGCTCCGCTGGTCGACGGCCTCTTCCAGGGCTACAACGCAACCGTGCTAGCGTACGGCCAGGTTGGCATCCTTCTTCTATCTTCTTCGAAACCACCACGCATGCGGCATGCCCTCGGTCGGTCCTCCCCTCCCTCAATCATTTGGCTCGCATCCCATGTGCCATTGATGCCGCCAAAGAGCTGAAAAGCTTGGACCACCAGGTTGGGGCCTAGCACACGGCAAAAGCCAGCAGCACAGCATGTGGTCTGGTGCTGGGATGAAGCACCAATTACCTTCTTTTTTTTTCCTCCAGCTGTGTGTGACACGATAATGATGGGGTCGAGTGTGTCTCTATGCTCCCAGAACCCCAATTGCTCATTATTTCAGTTTCGGCCCTGTTTGGATAGAGGGCATTTGGATCCTAATCAATCCTCCAAATCATGACGCTTAATATTTTTTCCCCTTCATTTTGTGTCACCAGACCGGATCAGGGAAGACGTATACCATGGGGACTGCCTGCAAGGAGGGGTCACATATCGGGATCATCCCACGAGCCATGGCTGCACTGTTTGAAAAGATTGAGAACCTGAAAAGCCAAGTGGAGTTCCAGTTACGCGTATCGTTCATTGAGGTACAAGAATTGTTCCATATTCTTGCATGTGAATAAATCAGTTCTATTGAGATCTTATATGTGGAACTTTATTTTTTTAATGTAATCTGTGGAACTTTGTTATGCATTTGTTTTTTGCAGATTCTAAAAGAAGAGGTAAGGGATCTGCTTGACCTTACTGCTGCTACTGTGGGCAAAGTTGAGAATGGCAATGGGCACGCAAAACTGTCTGTGCCAGGGAAACCCCCTGTGCAGATCCGAGAGGCATCAAATGGAGTCATAACTCTAGCTGGATCGACTGAAGTGCATGTCAGCACTCAGAAGGAAATGACTGCATGCCTTGAACAAGGTTCTCTGAGTCGCGCAACTGGAAGTACCAACATGAACAACCAGTCAAGGTTGGCCACATCATCCTATACTGACTTTATCTTTTGTACAATAGACGGAGAATATTTACCAATTATAATGAATGAAGCAGATCATTAAACCCGTCAAATTCATAATTGATGCATGAGAAGTTGTAATTTATTGCTTTTTATGTTTACCTTGGTGTTCCATGTCTTAAGATTTAGAACATTCCTTGATATTCTATTACCATTTTGATGCTTGTTTTCAATAAACCTTATACTCTGGTTTCGCCATGTAATAGTCGTTCCCATGCCATCTTCACAATCACATTGGAGCAGATGCGCAAAACAGATCCCATCATGGCTGCAGATGGAATGCCTATTGAAGAGATGAATGAAGATTATCTCTGTGCCAAGCTGCATTTAGTAGATCTTGCAGGATCAGAACGGGCTAAGAGAACTGGTTCAGATGGCCTTCGCTTCAAGGAAGGTATGCTTTGTTCTTGTTTATTCAAACTCTTATCCTATAATTATTTATGCTCCAAATTAATGGCTATTTATACTTTTGTGATATTAGGTGTTCACATCAACAGAGGACTTCTCGCTCTCGGCAATGTCATAAGTGCTCTTGGAGATGAGAAAAAGAGGAAAGAAGGTGCTCACGTTCCTTATCGGGACAGCAAACTCACTCGTCTTTTGCAGGTATAATTTTTGGTCATCTGTAAATGCAAAAAAGTTATCGATTTCATTGAGCACTTTATAGTAGTGTTCAGGAAAATAGCTATGCTCAACTCATTTTTCACTCTTTCAGCAGTTAAGATTTTCCAATTAATAGAAAACTATTGATATTTTTTATCTCCAGCGTGTTCATGTAATTCATGTTACTAACTACATGCTATTGATATTTTCATCCGTAGTGTGTTGAAGGAATTCATATTACTGACTACTACTGTATCATCTGCTTTGTCTATTACAGGACTCCCTAGGTGGAAATAGCAAGACTGTCATGATAGGTAATTTATCTCTTCAGAGATTGCTCCATTTTTCTTTCCTCTACCTAGAATTTGCTGATATAAGTGATATTTAAATTAAGTCCAAGAATATTTGTTTAACTACAAAAAGGACTTAAAAAAAGGTTTGCTTGAGCTTTACACCTCTGACTTAAATGTATCTTTTTCTCCTGCAGCTTGCATAAGTCCAGCAGATATTAATGCTGAAGAGACATTAAACACTTTGAAATATGCTAACAGGCACGGCACGCATATCCAGAATAAACCAATTGTGAGTCTGTTACTTCTTGTCTCCTCAGAAACCTAATTGACACGTTCTTAGTTGTTTTCTTATCTAGGATGTATCTTGATTTCTCTTCCCATTCCATGTCTGATGTGTGGATGAAACTGAATTTTCAGGTCAATAGAAATCCTATTGCTGATGAGATGAAAAGAATGCGCCAGCAGATTGAATATTTGCAGGCAGAGCTTGTTTCGGCTCGAGGAGGAGTCAAATCAGATGATGTTCAGGTAAATATCCTCAACAGACTTAGATTGTAAAAGGCATCCAACAGCAATAAGAATTATAATAACAAGACTTCAATTTTCAGGGTCTCAGAGAGAGGATTTCATGGCTTGAACAAACAAATGAAGACCTTTGCAGGGAACTATATGATATTCGCAACCGGTCTCAAAATGATCCATGTGAATCTGAAATACAAGTACGTCAGAGTCCTAGTGCACTCATCTGTATGTTGAACATTTAAGCAACCACATGACTTGCACATCTTGTTCTTTCATGATAAGTTTTTTTAGTGCTTGAGCTAGACCATAACAAATTCTGCTTTTTGTTCCAGAGAACTTTAAATGGCTTTACCAAAAGCGAAGGGCTCAAAAGAAGCTTGCAAAGTACAGATCCATTTGATGTCCCGATGACTGACTCAGTAAGAGGTAATTTCTTGGTACCTCTATGATTTCTTCATCATAGTATTCAGAGGTATTGCTTCCTTTTCACCATGGCTCTTAACATCAAGGAGATACCATTAACATGTTCTTTGTGGAGTTGTATTGATTTCTGCATATCAATTGATGTTCCCTGCCTGCTGCAGGCAACCCTAAGGATATTGAAGATGAAGTAGCTAAAGAATGGGAACACACAATGCTGCAGGATAGCATGGGCAAGGAGTTGAATGAATTAAACCGACAACTTGAGCAAAAGGAGGTACTGGATATCTTCTTTTTTTCGAAAAGATGAGGGTACTGGATATCTAACAATAAGAATTATGTTCATGATTGTAAATTTCTACTCAATGTACATTTGGTTAAAGGTCCGTTTGGTTCTTATTGCAATTGTCATGGGCGTTGGGCCCTAGGGTAGCTGGACCTCGGCTATGTAGTTCATAGCCTCAATCCGTAGGGTTGTTGCGAGGTTTTAACTTTTACCCTTCAGCGCCCTGTTGTTGAAGGGGATGGATTAAGACTAATTGTTCTTCTTTGCTTGAGTCTCAAAGGTGTCTCATACATAGCTTATATATGAACTCAGCCGGCTAAAGGAAAGAAGGGTTCACACTCCTAAAAATAGTTGAAGGCATCCTGTCTACTGCATGCCGGCTGTAGCCCCCACATGACATCTCTCCCCTCTTTCGGAGCAGCTCGCCCACGAGCTGCCGCAGACCTACTTGATGCGACCTAGGGTTAACCTTTTACATCTCGGCTTACCTTTGTTATTTAAAACTAAAATATGAAATAAATTTGGAACTAAAATATAAAATAAATTTAGACTGCAAATATGTCCTCCTGGATCCCATGGAAAGAGCCCAACCACCGGATTCATGATGGATGAAGGGCGGAGGATGTAACAGCCCACTCGCATGCTGGATCTATCCAACACCAAGGCGGGTGCCAGAATAAATGGGACGGCCACTGCCTCCTTGTTGCTAGGTGGCGCTGGTAGTTTGCTGCACCGGAAGGCGCCATACTCGGACCTCCCCTTCAGTTGGAGCCGCGGGTGAGCCGCAGCGACGAGCTGAGCAGCATGCGCATCTTCTGCACCACCTTTGGCCCTAGAGATAACAACGAGACGCTTCTCCGCACGGAGAGAATGCAACCGCCGGCATGCCAGGAGTCCACGTGCAGCTGCCTGTAGGCGCTAGGCATTCACGCTCCTTCATTGCGTCTTGCAACACCATTATGCGATCCAATGTTGTGGACACTTCGTGGAGCAGGTTGGAGGACGTGGACACATCATGCGCATCTTCCTCATCATGGAGCAGGTTGGAGCACGTTTGGAATCACGGCGCGGTGGCGGTGATGTTAAGCAGCGGGGAAGTGGGCGCTGGTGTGGGGTGGATCGGCTAGCTCTGAATACCAGATTGTCATGGGCCTTGAGCCCTAGGGTAGCTAGACCTCGGCTATGTAGTTCATAGCCTCGATCCTTAGGGTTGGGGCGAGGTTTTACCCCTCAACGCCCTGTTGTTGAAGGGGATGGATTAAGACTAATTGTTTCTTGCTTGATTCTGTATGCTTATATAGGCACTCAACTGGCTAAGTTCTTCTACATCTAACATCACTAATGTTAGTATTATACTCACTCTAACTGATCGTCACGGAAACGAGTGACTGACGGCCCGGAACGCTGCTGTATTTTATACAACCAAACATCACCAGGATTCGTTCCGGATAGGAATGACCCTAAACGAACGGCCCCTAAAGGAAAAAATGGTTCACACTCCTAAAAATAGTTGAAGGCGTCCTGTCCACCGCATGCCTTCACGATTGATCAAGCCTGTCCACTGCATGGCTGATGAAGCTGCTCGTCCACTTCCCACTCTTGCTTGGTCCGCATGCGTGCTCTTTCATTGCCCGATTCTCTCGGTGTTCCCTAGCTCTCCTCCTAGAGGGGCTGTAGCCCCCACATGACAGCAATATATTTTTAGCCTTGTTTCTGGAGGCCTAGTTCACTTCCACATTACCACATTTTGTGCCATCATGTTGTGTATATAATAAAAGAACTTGGTAAACTAGGATAACTAGGGATTTAGGTATCGCAAACGAGAAGAAATAAACACCTAAATTCAAGCAGATGAGGAATCAAACTACGGAGGTGGGGTTGTAAATTCACACATCCAATCAACATGTTGCACTCTCGTGCATGATGCTATAGCGTCTGACAGCTGTAGGGTTTTTATCTGACTAGTAAAACAAAAGATTGAAGGCTGAAAGTACAAAGTCAATTTCTTAGAAGAACAAACTCTTAGACTGATAGTCATTACAGTGCCAGACTTCTCTTTGTTTTGTTTAGGCTGGGTTTTTTTATGCTGAGGTTGGAAGTGAGTTCATGATTGTTCTCGATGTAATAATTGTGAATTAACAAAATCCTTCCTTTATCAAAATTTTAGAAGTAATAAAATAATAAGGAATTACACTAATGTATTCATCTAGAATGTTATGCTTACAATGGTTCTGTAAATGTGCAAAACTTTGACTTTGAAAGGCATGATTAACTGCACCATTTTTATTCTTTTAAGTTACTCCCTTTGGACTAGGACCAGTTTTTAAGTCCCAGTTTGACTTGCACTATTTCTCATGTTACACTTTGACAATTCATTCATTTTATATTATACTTTTATCATTATAAGATTATGATTATTGGATAGAAAATTTGATTACAAATCTAATTGCATCAACTATGTATTACAACAGTTCAAAAATATTGCCAAATGTTTGGTCAATGATTGTAAAGTTTGATTCTAGGTTGTAAAACTGAAGTTAATTGCTGTGGTTTCTGAGAAACTTACCTAGATTTATCAAACGCCTGCAGTCTGAGATGAAAATGTACGGATGTGATACTATTGCACTTAAGCAGCACTTCGGAAAGAAACTTATGGAGCTTGAAGAAGAGAAAAGGGCAGTACAGGTCTGTTAAATTATTTTATTGTACTATAGAAGACCACAACGGAGTGGTATGTTGCTAGACCATACAAATGAATACTTTTGATCTTTACAAAGAAATTCTGAATAATTTCAGCAAGAGAGGGACAGATTGTTGGCTGAAGTTGAAAGCCTAAGTGCTGATGGCCAAACGCATAAACTCCGAGATGTGCAGCTGCAGAAACTAAAATCCCTTGAAGCCCAGGTGAATAGCATTTCACATTGCTTTTGAAAATTTTAACCTTCTTTGATACTTCGAACTCAACAAAATATCGTCTTGCAGATTCTAGACCTAAAGAAAGCAGGAGAACCAAGTTCAGCTTTTGAAGGAAAAGCAAAAGAGTGATGAAGCTGCTAAGAAACTGCAAGAAGAAATTCATTTTATAAAAGCGCAAAAGGTTCCCTTCCTTTTCTCATCTCTTCTATAATTTTGTTTTATCACTTGTCTCATTCTTCATGCTCATGATTTTGAATTGATCCGATTGTTTATGCTGTCAGGTTCAACTACAGAACAAAATTAAACAGGAAGCGGAACAGTTCAGGCAATGGAAAGCTACCCGTGAGAAGGAACTTCTTCAGGCATGAACTATCAATTTTAGTTATTATTGTATATAACCTCATGCATAGTATTCACTAAACCTACTATATGTGACGCTTCCTACTCTAATAGTAGTCACTAAAACTAAATTCAAAATGATAATTCACAAAAGTATAAAAAATCAACACAAAATTGAGGTTAAACTGATGATCATATTTACTTGCTGATCCATGCTCGTATTTATTTCCTACCGCTCGCTTTAATCTCAAGTAGTTATATAATTCTTCAGGTTTTTTACTCAATTTTTTAATTGCTGAAGTAAGACCATTTTAAGAATCAAGATTCACTAATTCTGCCAATCTGTTCTATAAACAGTTGCGCAAGGAGGGACGGAGAAATGAGTATGAACGCCACAAGCTTCAAGCACTTAATCAGCGGCAGAAATTGGTCAGGTTCTTTCCTAAAGTGATGACAAAAGAAATGTTGTTCTATGAAAATTACAAAAGAAAACAAACGAATTAAAAAAAACTTATTACATATTAGGCACTAGCCAATATTTCCACAGTACCTTTTCCCACAAAGGAGCTTCCTTCTAAACACTTTCCTTCCATTTTTCAAATTTTCAATTCTTTTATTCTAAAACTTCCTTCTAAACATTTTTTTTGTATTTCAATTTATTCTAGCTGCTAGAGTCAACAAAATGTTGTTTGCAGGTTTTGCAAAGGAAGACTGAAGAGGCTGCTATGGCTACCAAAAGGCTGAAAGAGATACTAGAAGCTAGGAAATCTTCTGCCCGTGACAATTCTGGTACCTTTCTCTGCATCGTCACATTATGTATTTGTGTATAATAAAAATATTTACAATCTAATGGTTCTACTGTTCTCCTTCCCTCTAACAAAGCTGGCAGCAATGGTACATCTCCAGGCTCTAACGTAAGATTATCCATACCTAACGTTCTTAAGTTTATTTATGCAATTTATACCTAAAGCCATTCTTGATATAACACAGATGGGAGAGAGATCGCTGAAAATTTTGATCAAGAGCTTGAAGTAATGGTGCATGTACATGAAGTCCGAAATGAATACGAAAAACAAAGCCAACTGTATGTGACTCTTATTTTGCTGTCAAATGTAGACTTTTAGGTTTTGTGCATTTTTCACTGGATTTTTTTTTTGTTATTGAAGGCGCGCTGCACTTGGTGAGGAGCTTTCCATTTTGAGACAAGAAGATATACGAGCTGGTGGATCTAGCACCCAAAGAGGGAAGAACGGAAACTCTAGGTGATTGTTATCTCCTCTTTTGTTTGATGCTAGGTATCCATTGCTTGTAATTAATTCACATAAGAAAAAACAGTATACCCTTTACACGTAGCCAATCCAGTCCTCTAATACGCTTTGAACATATTTAATCTGCTTCTTACTTAAAATGACAATTAGGGTATCGAAATACTAATGCATATTTTACTCCATGTTTATTTCTCAGGTCAAATACCTTGTCACCAAATGCAAGACAAGCTAGGATAGCATCACTTGAGAGCATGGTGACAATCTCTTCAAATACTCTTGTTGCAATGGCTTCTCAACTCTCAGAAGCTGAAGAAAGAGAGCGCGCCTTCTCTGGGCGTAGTCGTTGGAATCAATTGCGGTCAATGGGGGAGGCAAAGAGCTTACTGCAGTATATCTTTAATGTTGCTGCTGATGCAAGGTTATATATATATATATTGGTTTTGGTTCTTCATTTCATATTATGACATGACCTATCCCTCTTGAAGTTCTCAACTACTAAAGTTTGGAACTAAAAAAAATCATCCCTTAAAAAGAAATAGATGAAAATCCATTACACTGATGCTTTTTCTTAGAATGGTTACCTGTTCTCTTGTTTTTGTTTGACACCTATTGTGCTGGAAAAAAAACTCAAGCACAGGAACATGCCCATGGTTGTCTTGCAAAGCGAAGTTCTTGTCATTTTTTTGCCTTCAAAAAATCAGTGATAATCCTCTAAAATGTTAAAATATTTTTCAGATGTCAAGTAAGGGAGAAGGAAGTGGAGATCAAGGAAATGAAGGAACAAATGACAGAGCTTGTGGGCATTCTTCGACACAGTGAATCACGCAGAAGAGAAATGGAAAAGCAGCTCAAGCAAAGAGAACAGACAGCTCCAATGGCCACTACACCTCCGGTATGATTTCTCCCAGCATCGTGCATGATTTCAACCAAAGTTGACGTACAATTAATCAATGTGTACAGTTTTCAACAGGAGAAAATCATTGCTTGTCCTAGGATACAATAGATGACATTGATATACAAAACGATTCACTTTGACCTTAACAATATAATAAAAAGCAACAATGAACATATGACAGTCAAGCTACCAATTTTACTGCTTACAGAAAAGTGGAAATGGCACGCCGAAGCACTCTGCTGATGATCCCAACACACCACTGTCCCCTGTTGCCGTTCCTGCCCAGAAGCAGCTTAAGTATTCTTCTGGAATTGCAAATAGCCCCAGCAAAGGGATTGCTGCGATAAAAAAAGAGCAACTTAAGGTATGTAGTATCATATTGTATCTCATCATCATTGTTGCCAATTGCCATCTGTCTCTATTTCATATCTTCATTGATAATTTTCAATGCAGATGGTTCCTATTGCACAGTTGTCTGTGGGGAAGAAAGTTTCAATAGCGGGGCAATCAGGAAAGCTCTGGAGGTGGAAAAGGAGCCATCACCAGTGGCTGCTGCAGTTCAAGTGGAAGTGGCAGAAGCCGTGGAAGTTGTCTGAGATGATCCGAAACAGTGATGAAACAATCACGAGGATTAGGCCCAGACCTCAACTTCTTCCACATAAACCTCATAAGTGATGTGAAACGGACTTGTTTTGGTCTCAACATGAACTGACACGGTTTGCGAACCCACACAGCTAACTACCTGCACAAGGTAACAATGCAGTTAATACACCATGAGATCTCCTTCGTGCTTGTTTTTACTGGGCCACGGGATCGACAAGTATGTGTTGATTGGGTGACTGTTGTCTACGGATGTAAATTCCCTGTGCGTATAAAGTGAGATGTCAACGTAGAGAAAAAAAAAGTATTTACTGGGTGAGTGAGCATAGTGAATCAGCATTCTTTCATGCAAATACTGAGCACAATGCTTAATGTTTCAGCCTTCACTGATGGTGACATGTCAATAGTTGGTGTTCGTCTTCATAAGAATCTGTCAAAGGAAGGCGCCTTGTAAAGTCTTTCTTGTTCTGTTGTGTGATAGATTTGTGTGAAGGGTAACCGAAAGTTAAATGTTTTTTGTGCTCGAGTGATAGTCTATTTTCCTTCCTTTTGTTTGTTGTGTGATAGATTTGTGTGAAGGGTAACCGAAAGCTAAATGTTTTTTGTGCTCGAGTGATAGTCTATTTTCCTTTCTTTTGTTTGTTGATACTGAAGATGATAGAAAAGTGATATTGATTTGGTTTGCTAGGTGTATTGTGATGTAATGCAGAGACTTTGTTCCCATATATATATATATAATATATATATATATATATATATTATATATATATATATATTATATTATCAGTTTGAGTATGCGCACATTGTGTATATATATATCAGTTTGAGTTTTCTATACTCCCGGGAGTAGTTACTCTCATCCTCAATAAACCACATTGTGTATGCGCATATACTTATTTATCAGTTTGAGTATGTTTATATACTTGTTTTAAGATATTTCAAATACTACTTATGCAAAAATTTTCAGAAAAGCATATACTTTTTATTATATTACTAAAATACCCACTATAATAATATATAAAATAAGTATGACCATATACTTTATGTATGCTTGCATACTTGACATATATGATACTCTAGAAAGTCTAGTATGATCATATACTTCGTCTACGTATACTTCGTTGGGTCATAAACTTCAGAAATCAAGAGATATAGACATGAGAGTAACTACTCCTTAGGAGTATGAAATAATTACCCTATATATATATATATTATATTATATAGGACCCCGCTATTTAGAGCGCAGCGCTCTAAATATTATTTAGAGCGTCAGCGGAGTGCAGCACGACATGCTAACAGCTCCGGCGACCCATCGATCCCATCCCGCAACCCTAAAAAAAAGAAATAGCCTTGGTGTCTGTTCCCACAACCGTAAAAGAAAACAAATTTACGTCCGGGAATCCTCCGTAACAATAGAAGCCTTGGTGTCTGTTCCCACAACCGTAAAAGAAAACAAATTTACGTCCGGGAATCCTCCGTAACAATAGAAAGGCTGCATGCAACCATTAAAAAAAATGAATAAAAAAATGAAGTTTTATCCTTCACGCAATCATTAAGAATCTATGCATGTAACCTTAAAAAAAAATAGCCTTGGTGCCTGCTCCCACAACCGTAAAAGGAAACAAATTTACGTCTGCGAACAATAGAAAGGTTGCATGCAACCATTAAAAAAATGAAGTTTTATCCTTCACGCAATCATAAAGAAAGCTAGAAAGGAGCTGCATGCAACCATTAAAGAAATGTTACTCTATGCATGCAACCCTAAAAGGAAGTTGGTATATTTGCCACTTTTCTAATTTTTCACAGTATACATGAAGGGCGTTGACATTTGCATCTTCCGTGCATGTGTAAGATATCAATGCCTTTAATTAAGCATATTAGAAAATTTAGGAAACGATATCATGATCTAAGATTCTTTTTCATCAAATTTAGCGTAATTTAAGGAGTAATTTAAATAATTAGTCTTTACTTCTCCATCGTCCATAAATCCCCTACAAGTTGTAGTAAAATAAAATAGAAAACATAAGCATAACACATGCCAGCTCTCCAAGCTCGATAACGGTAAAAGTAAAAGAAGATATGTTCCAAGATCCAGACATCACAAATCAAATCCATCAAATGTAATGTCAAATCGTCTCATGTGATGACATGCATGTAGCTTCAGTACATTTACTCATTTTGTTAAATTTTATTATTTGAATTACTCCATTCGATATCCCTGTACCATGATATTAAATTTGTAAAATTATTTAGTAGTAGTAATATGGGTGATCCATAATAATAATAATAGCAGGAATTGAACTAACATCACAAAATCATTAGTAATAACTGTAAAATATTGTACATTTCAACGCAAAACTAAAAAAACAAAACAAAATCACTTGCTCAGCCAACGAAGGAACTGAACAACGAATGGATATAGTAGTAAATACTCAGATTAATATATACACCATGAAAAACACAATTACACAAATATTTGGTTTTAGTGCAACAAGCTATTTCAAATAGAACTGGATGTCGAAGAAGACGAAGATCCAGCATCAATGCATCATGGTCATCCACCATTGGTAGACTGCAGCGTATGGGAGGGTAGAAAATCGAGAAGGGAAGGTGGCATCTGGCCGAATGGCCGGTGCCGTGTCAGGGATGAACAGGCTGCCGCGCGCATCGGGGATGAACTGCAACCGCCGCATCAAGGATGAACTGCAACCGCCGGATGTGGAAGAGGAAGCCGACTGCAGTCAAGGAAGGGACGTCACTACTGCTGGTGAGTGCCGAGAGGACGGAACACCGCCACCACCTGCCTCTGTTCGTGAGATCTAGCGCCGGAGCGCCACCACCTGCCCCTATCGAGGTCTGCAACCGAAGAGAAGGGCGTCTGCAACCGAAGAGAAGGGCGCTGCTGACGAGCCGAGTGGAGACGCCGCCGATGAAACGTGTGGAGGCGCCGCCGCCACACTCTCTGGGTACGAAGGCTCGCGCCAGATGCAGGGGATCCATCGCCGGATGTAGGGGAACCCTGCCACCACCGCCGCTGTGACGCAGGGAACGTCGTCGCCGCATGCAGCGGGCGCCGGCAGCTGGCACAACGGAAAGGAAAGCGCGCCGCCACCACCATGGGAGCTGGCAAGATCTGCTAGGGGAAGATGTCGTCGTCGCCGATCTGGATCTGAAAAGAGGTAGGGGCACCACCACCGAGCTGGCCATGAGGCGCCGCTCTTCCCAAGCCGTGTGGAACATTGGAGGAGGGCGTCGTTAGGGAGAGGATGCTGCCACTGCCGGTGGTGCAGGGTTGGCTGAGGGGCTGAGGGCGAGGCCCGCCATGGCTGATGAGGACGCTATCGGAGGTGGCCATGGAGGTTCGCCGTTGACTCTCCAGGACAAGAGGGAGCCGCCGCTGGTCCTCGAAAGGCCGCCGCCGCCGGTGGGACGATCCATGTCGAGTGGATGTGAAGAGAGAAAATGACGGGCCAAATGAGTCTAAAACAATAATTGGATAAATTTTTAATATATATATACGGTGAATTAAGGAGGTTGCAGTTTTATAGTAACCTTTAGGATTACGGGACTCACAATTACTCTTGCGGTTGCTGAAAGTTGATGATAGCAAAATTTATGGTTGCGGCATTGACTGTTACGGTTATGGGCTGGTATATCCTGAAAAACAATTAGTAAGAATATTTACGGTTGCGGGATTTTGAGTTGGACGGAGCTAGGTGGCGCTGCGCAATAATATTTAGAGCGCTGCGTCCTTAATAGCAGTTAGATATATATATATATATATATATATATATATATATATATATATATATATATATATATATATATATATTTTATATACTCTAGGAGTAGTTACTCCTATGTTCAATAATCAACATTGTGTATGGACGTATACTTATTTATCACCTTGAGTATGTTTACATACTTATTTAAGATACTCGAAATCTTACTCTCTGAAAAAAATTTAACATAGCCTATATTTTTAATTGAGGAAAGTGCATTCGCCCCCAATGTGGGTTTTGGCTAATTAATGACAATCAAATTAGGGACTAACCAGTTTATAAAAGCATGTATGCAGGTGTTAGTCCTTTGAAAGATTTGAAACGTTGAAATCTCGTGAACAAAGCACGTAGGATATTTTTGGATATAAAGATGCCTAGCTCAAGTGGTAGTTTAAAATTTCAATTTAAACTTGAGTTATAGGTAAGCCGGACTATGAAGAGGGTCACAAAGTAAGTTGGCTAGATGTGGAGAAAAGTGCTCAAATCGACTAACCTTAGTTCGCTTGAGAGACACCGCACAATCACGAACACGTAGAGGGTAAATTCCTTGGTCGGTGGTACCGACCATGGGTGGTCGGTGGTACCGACCACAGCTTCTCTGCGCAGCGCTCAAACTTCCTCTCTGTGTTGGTCAAAAAATGACCTGGCGGTAGTACCGCCATAACCTCGGTACTACCGCCCGCGGTGGTACCGACGCAAGGTCGGTAGTAACCTGGTTTGCAACCCTCTCTGGATAGAGTTGTTTTTGACCTAGCGGTAGTACCGCCATTACCTCGGTAGTACCGCCCTCGGTGCTACCGATCCATGGCCGGTAGTTTCCATTTTGCAAGGCTCTCTGTTCGCGCTGTTTTGGCCTGGCGGTAGTACCGCCATTACTTCGGTAGTACCGCCCGCGGTGCTACCGACGCAAGGCCGGTGGTACCTAGTTTGCAGAGCTCCCTGTGTAGAATTGAAAAAGGCCTGGCGGTGGTACCGCCATCACCTCGGTACCACCGGGATCGGAGGTACCGACGGAGGTCGGTGGTAACTTGACTTTGCGAGGCTCTCTGTGTTGTGTTGAATATGACTTGGCGGTGGTACCGCCATAACCTCGGTACCACCGGCCTCGGAAGCACCGACCCAGGTTCGGTGGTTGAAAGTTTTTCAGGGCTCTCTGGACTGACTAGCTTTTGACTTGGCGGTGGTACCGCCATTACTTCGGTACCACCGACCTCGGAGGAACCGACCCTCGGGCGGTAGTTTCCGAGGGACCGAGTCCCTAACTGAGTTGCTCTCTGTTCGAGCTTGTTTTGGCCTGGCGGTGGTACCGCCATTACCTCGGTACCACCGGCCTCGGTGGTTCCGACCTTGGCCCGGTGCTTGTCAGTTTGACCAGATCTGGTGTATGCGACCGTTGTGTCATGGTCGGTGGTACCGACCATGGCTGGTCGGTGGTACCGACCAGCCTCGGGACTGAGGGAGTATAAATGCCTCCCCTCTTCACTTTTCACGGGGTTGAACTGAGAATCTACACTTATTGCTGACCTAACTTTAGACAAACTCTCTCCAAGCATTGACTCACCCATCTCTCTCCCCTTTGCTCCTAGATTCATTCCCTTGCAAGATTTGAGCTAGGGAAGTGAGATTCGAGAGTGGGAAGCATCAATCTTCGACTTGAGCACTTGGTTTCCATCTTGCCGGCTTGTTTTGTGTCTTTTACTCTTGAGCTCTTTGAGCTCTAGCCGGTTAGGTGTTCTTCGTGGTAGCCCGTATTGATTTACTTGTGAGGGCTCCCCGAAGCGTTTGTATTACCCTGAGATTTCTAGTAGAGATACTCTCGTAGCCTTTGTGGTTGCTTGAGTGAGGCGAGGAGGTGAAATAGACTCCGACCTTTGTGGTCACCTCAACAACGAGGAAGTAGGCACTCCTTAGTGGATTGGCCGAACCTCGGGATAAATCTTGTGTCCCGTGTGCTTGTTGTTGTTGTCCCTATTTTCTCTACTTCTCTTGTTATTGTGTTCTTCGTGTTCTTCCTATCCCTATCTTGTTCTTAGGTTGGGAAGGCTCGATCTACATCAAGGGGAGCAACCAAGGTTTCGTGAGAGTAGTTTTATCATAAATATTCTTCGGAAAGTTGGCTAGAAACTTGTTTTATCTTCATATCTTACTTTCATCGGATTTGTAGTTTCTTTTAGGATCCCGGTTGTGCCGTTTGTTTGTGTTGGTAGTACCGGTGTTTCACACCCGGTAGTACCTACCCAAACAAACCGGCCTCTCCGGTTGCTATCTAACTACATCTTATAGTTTGTGAAGTTTCAGATAGTCAAAAATCACCTATTCACCCCCCTCTAGGCTGATTCGGTCCTTTCAATTGGTATCGGAGCCTAACCCTTGTGTTAGCGCTTCACCGCGTAAGGGAGAATCATGTCTACCATAAGTCAAGAACAGCTTGATGAGATTGTCAAGAAGGTTACTGCTCAGATAATTCAAGATCAAGCAAAGAAGCATGAAGATGAGATGAAGAGAATGAAAGATGAGATGGAGAGTTTGAGGCGAGCTTTGGAAAGCAAAGCCGAAGCATCCGGAAGCAGTGGAAATCAGCCCCCAAGGATGACAAGAAGAAGGAAGATGAAGAGAAAGGCAAGAAAGACACCGAGTTCACTAGAGTGCCATATGACTATAGCCATATGGGCAAGGTCATACAATTGCCTAGCGTCAATCTAGGCAAGCCACCTGCCTTTGATGGAATCAACTACAATGATTGGGCACACAAGATGAAGCTACACCTTCTTGCTGCAAGAGTTTGGGAGATTGTTGAAAATGGACCAAGTCATGTTGAAGGTCAAGAGTTCACCGACAATGATGTGTTTGAGTTTCAACAAAATGTTCAAGCCGCATCATTGATTCTATCATGCCTAAAGCCTGAAGAAAGCAACAAGGTACATGGAATGGAGAATGCCAAGAAGATTTGGGATACACTCAGGATATCATATGAGGGTGATGCGAGTGTGAGGAAGTGCAACATAGAGCTTCTTCATGGAAAGATTGAGAACTTTGCAATCAAGAAAAATGAGACCACTCAACAAATGTTTGACAGATTCATGACGTTGGTAAATCAGATTAGAGCACTCGGAGACACAAAGTGGGATGACTACTCAGCTGGAAGAAAGCTATTAAGAGCATATAGAAAGAGGAACAAGAACCTTGCATCAATCATCATGGAGAGACCTAACTATGAGAGCATGGGACCTCATGAGATGCTTGCCAAGATAAAGCATCATGAAGTCTTGGATGATGAAGATATAGAAGAACAAGAGGCAAGCCACAAAAAGGTGGTAGCACTCAAGGCTAATCAAGAAGAAGGAAGCAAGGCCCGAGATGACTCTTCAAGCGAAGGAAGTGAAGACTCCGATGATGAGTTGGCCCTTATTGTGAAGAACTTTAGAAGATTCATGAGAAAGAAGATGCACAAGAAGGGCAAAGGTGGTTACTTCAAGAAGTCAAAGAAGAGAAATTGCTATGAATGTGGAGCGGATGATCATTTCATTGCCGATTGTCCACAAAAGAAGAAAAGAACAAGTATAGCAAGAGTGATGACAAGAAGCATAGAAGAAGAAGAGGTGGTGAAGCTCATCTTGGTGAGGAGTGGTTCTCGGAAGATGACTCAAGTGATGAAGAGAAGAGCAAGAGCAAGGAGAAGGAGAAGGGAGCGGCCAACATCGCCATACACAAGACCTCTTCTCCAAGTCTCTTCTCCAACATGGCTACATCGACAACTTCGTCACGCTTGTTCGAGAACCTCTCTGACGACGAGGATGACTTCACTCATTCTTGCTTCATGGCTAAGAATGAGAAGGTATCACCTCACTCTCCTACTTGTTCTAGTGATGAATGTAGTGATGATGATATGGATGAATTTGAGCTTAGCTTAATTAGAAAGTTTGGAAAGAAAGGTGGAGCTAAAATCATAAAATTGCTCACTAAATTAGAGAGTCGGAATGAGAGTCTTGCAATGCAAGGGGACTTGATCTCTCAAGAGAGAGAAAAGAACCGTGCATTGGAAGCCTCTCTTGCCGAGGAGAAGTTGAAGGTTGAGAAATTGACCGTGGAACTATCCTTAACCAATGACTCCAACAAGAAGTTGGCTAAGGAGTGTTCCATGAGCAATGACTCAATTGCAAGCCTAAAGAATGAGGTTAGCATGGTTCAAGAGAGCCTCACAAGCTCTCAAAATAAATATCAAACTCTTGAACTAAGCTACAACATCTTTGGAATAGCACCTCTTCAACCTCTTCTAAGGATTCCGATGGCTCTAATGCCTCAACTAGTAATGGTTGCAAAAGATGCTATAAACATGATATAAATGCTTGTGCAACTAACCTTGTTGAGCTAGAAAAGAAAGACAAGAAATTCATAGGTTGAACATGATCTTGAGGAATGGTTGCAAGTGTAAGGTGCAACAACCAAAAGATATCCTCAAGACCGCAAGGCACCCATCCATCAAGGATGGAATTGGGTACAATAGGTATGGTGGTAAGGCCAACGGTAGAAAGATGGTCAATGGGGTACCTTTTGTTAACTTTAACAAAGGGGTTCCTCTCTTTGACCTAATGAACAAGGCCAACAAGGTTGCCAATCCAAAGGCTCCACTTGCTAATGGTAAGATCAACAAGGAGAAGCAAGTGGAGGCCCTCAAGCAACAAAAGCCCATATCAAGAAGCTATACATGTGATTATTTGTGTTGTGGGGTGATGATGGCAAAATAGTTGTCAAGTATGTTGGTGCCCTCAAGAAGAGGGAAATTATGAGAAATGTTTGGGTACCAAAAGCTTATGTGACTAACCCCCAAGGACCCAATCTCGTTTGGGTACCTAAATCTAGAACATAAACTTGTTTTGTAGGAATATGCCTCCGGTGGATCAAGTTGGGTGTTGGATAGTGGATGCACCAATCATATGACCGGGGCAAAAGATATGTTCTCCTCATTTCAACCAAGCAACGACTCATGCAACAACATTGTGTTTGGTGACAATGGTAAAGGAGAAGTGCTTGGTTTGGGTAAAATTGCTATCTCAACTGACAATTCCATATCTAATGTATTACTTGTGCATTCGTTGAGTTACAATTTGTTATCCGTTTCTCAACTTTGTGAAATGGGTTACGATTGTCTCTTTACGGATAAGGGTGTGACCGTCTCTAGAAGAAGGGATTCCTCTATTGCATTTAAAGGCGTGTTGAAGGGAAAACTTTACTTTTGACTTCTCAACTAGTAAGGTAGAGCCTACAACATGTCTAATGGCAAAATCTAGCATGGGTTGGCTTTGGCATCGCCGACTAGCTCATGTTGGGATGAGGAACTTGGCCCAACTTCAAAGAGAAGGGCACATCCTTGGACTAACCAATGTTTCTTTTGAGAAAGATAGGATTTGCAGTGCGTGCCAAGCCGGAAAGCAAGTAGGAGCAAAACATCCAATCAAGAACATTGTGTCGACCTCAAGACCATTGGAGCTATTGCATATGGATCTCATCGGACCCGTTGCTTATCAAAGCATCGGCGGTAACAAATACGGTTTTGTTATTGTTGATGACTATTCTCGTTTCACTTGGGTGTTCTTTTTAGCAGACAAAAGCGAAACACAAGGTATCTTCAAGAAGTTTGCTAGAAGAGCACAAAATGAGTTCGACATCAAAATCAAGAAAGTGAGAAGCGACAACGGGACCGAGTTTAGGAACACCAACATAGAAGAGTATCTTGATGAAGAAGGGATCAAGCATGAGTTCTCCGTTCCATATACCCCACAACAAAATGGGGTTGTGGAAAGGAAGAATAGAACTCTTGTTGAAGCTGCAAGATCTATGTTGGATGAGTACAAGACTTCCCATGGATTTTGGGCGGAGGCAATGAACACGGCGTGTCATGCAATCAACCGCCTGTACCTTCACAAGCTAAGAGGGAAGAACGCCATATGAGCTTCTCTAACTGGTAACAAACCCAAAGGTGCATTACTTTCGAGTTTTTGGCTGCAAGGTTTCATACTAACAAAAGGCCAAAGTTCAAAGTTTGCACCTAAGGTACATGAAGGCTTTCTACTTGGTTATGGTACAACGACATGGCTACCGTGTATTCAATAATGCGCAGCCTATGAGTTAACGGTAGACCGTGACTTTTGATGAATCCGACGGCTCTCAAAAGGAGCAAGTCAATGATGAGCTGTAGGTAATGACGAGCCTCCATCCGAAGCTATAGAAGCTGCAACCGGTTGATGTAGAGCCCGTTGAAGTACACAGATGACGAAGATGAACCATCACACACTCCACAAAGATTCTCATATCCATCATGTGCATCCAAATGCGCATGATGAAGCTTCCGCAACTCCGAATGGTGTAGTGTGGATGATGTTCAAGTGATACAACAAATTGATGATCAAACACGAACTCAAATGAAGTCCGACAAGAAGATGGGGACAATGCATATGATGAAGATGATGAAGATGACCATCCAACGAAGATCATCTGTACCACACCAAGAGTTATCATACAGTTCAACGGGATCATCCCGTTGACAACAATTGGGGAGCAAACGGTGCGTGGGGTAACGACACGTTCTCGTTTAGCAAATTTTTGTGAACATTACTTTTTGTCTCCTCCTTTGGAACCTCTTAGGGTGGAAGAAGCACTTGACGATCCGGACTGGGTGATGGCTATGCAAGAAGAGCTGAACAACTTCACCAGAAATGAAGTCTGGTCCTTGGTGGAAAGCCCCAGCAAAATGTGATAGGAACCAAATGGGTTTTCCGCAACAAGCAAGACGAGCATGCGTGGTGACAAGGAACAAAGCACGGTTGGTGGCTCAAGGTTTCACTCAAATCGAAGGTTTGGATTTTGGGGAAACCTATGCACCTGTAGCTAGGCTCGAGTCAATTCGTATATTACTTGCCTTTGCTACTCACCATGATTTCAAGCTATATCAAATGGACGTGAAAAGTGCATTCCTCAACGGCCCCTCTCTGAATTGGTCTATGTGGAGCAACACACCGGCTTCGAGGACCCAAAGTTTCCCAACCACGTCTACAAGCTCGACAAGGCGCTCTATGGGCTTAAACAAGCTCCTAGAGCTTGGTATGACTGTCTTAAGGACTTCCTACTCAAAAAGGGTTTGAGATAGGAAGGGCCGATGCTACTTTATTTACTCGCAAAGTTGATAATGATATCTTTGTGTGCCAAATATATGTCGATGACATAATATTTGGTAGTACTAATGTTGTCTTTTGTGAGGAATTTAGTAGGATCATGACCAAAAGTTCGAGATGTCCATGAGGGTGAATTGAAGTACTTTCTTGGATTCCAAATCAAGCAACTCAAGGATGGCACGTTCATCAGTCAAACCAAGTATACAAGAGACATGCTAAAGAAGTTTGAGATGGACAAGGCCAAACCCATCAAGACCCCTATGCCTACCAATGGACATCTTGATCTAAATGTGGATGGTAAGTCAGTAGACCAAAAGGTATATCGCTCCATGATCGGTTCATTACTTTACCTTTGTGCATCTAGGCCCGATATTATGCTTAGTGTGTGCATGTGTGCAAGGTTTCAAGCTAATCCGAAAGAATGTCATATTATGGCCGTTAAGAGAATTTTTCGATACTTAGTGCACACTCCGAATCTTGGCTTGTGGTATCCCAAGGGCTCCACTTTCGATCTACTTGGCTATTCCGATTCGGACTATGCCGGTTGCAAGGTAGACCGAAAGAGCACTACCGGGACTTGCCAATTATGGGAGGTCTTTGTGTCATGGAGTTCTAAGAAACAAAATAGTGTTGCCCTATCCACTGCCGAAGCCGAGTATGTGGCGGCCGGCGCTTGCTGTGCTCAACTACTTTGGATGAAGCAAACACTAAAGGACTTCGGAGTGAGCAAACCAAAATTCCACTTTTGTGTGACAATGAGAGTGCTATCAAACTAGCAAACAATCCCGTAAACCACTCTCGCACAAAACACATAGACATCCGACACCATTTCTTGAGAGACCATGAAACCAAGGAGATATCGCAATACGCCATGTGAGCACCGAAAAACAACTAGCCGATATCTTCACAAAGCCCTTTAGATGAGTCAAGATTTTGTGCTTTGAGGAGTGAACTAAATATCATTGATTCTCGTAACGTGGCTTGATGTCTTGCACATATTTGTTTTCACCTAGAAACCTAAACAAATGCTTTTAACAAATATTGTATGTGATTTCAAAATCTATTTTGCATGCTTCACTTGTGTCCATAGCTATGTATTGATTCTATGAAATCTGGACATATTTGAAGTGTGGTAGCATACCACACAAAGTCCTCCTGAAAACCCTCTCTGGTCCCTCTGTTTTTCGGCCTGTCGGTGGTACCCCGCCATTGTGTCGGTACTACCGACGGCGGTAGTACCGACCCTTTGGGCGGTTCCACCGACCAGGTTTGACCTGGGTATATAAGGGGCGCGGTGAATCCGTTCAACCCTAGTCAAACATTCTTTTGACCGCCGCCCCTTGCCTCTTGCAGCCACCGTTGCTCGGCCTTCTCCCGTGCGCCGCCATCGCACTCTCCTCTCCCGATCTTTTTCCTCCTCCATCCAATCCAAATCCCTCCGGTGGAAAGTTGCTTTGGAGCGTGGAGATCGTCTTGGTGTGTTCTTGAAGCCCGAAGTTTCCTCCTTCATTGGATTTCGACCTCTTTTCGAGTAGCAAGGTACTAGGGTGTTCATGCCCGATCTCTCAATGTACTTTGTTTTAGGTCGATTCCTTTGGTAGGATTGTTCTATCTAGTATGAAGATGCTTCTAGGATGTTTGGTTCGCAAGTTCATAGCGATTTGGTAGATTGGATTGAAGGAAACCGCACGCTGCCGTGCGGTCGGTAGTACCGCCCCTAGGGTCGGTAGTACCGCCCGCGCGCAGCGAGCCGTTCTCCTTCCCGATTTCGATCGTCTTATTTGCTACATCCGTTGAAGTAATCGTTCCATCATCTTTGTCTCATGTTGGTCTATGCTATCTTTGTCTAGATGAGCCGGAGGCCCTCTCGTGCTCGCTCCCCTAGTGATGATGATGAGGATTATGCCGCCTTGGAGCAAGGTGGTCATGCGCAAGGGGAGCCGCCGCGTCGCAATCCGGGCGCCGTGGTCGGTCTGGGAGTATGGATGACTCCTCTCGTCAGGTCCGTGGACGCTCGTCCGCGGGCCTTACGGGTCGTCGCAGCGTGGATAGCGCAAGGGCGAGCGGGAGCGGTCATGCCCGTGGCAGTGGGCATGCTCCCCTCCTCCTCCTCAGCCTTCTCCGCCCCCTGTCGCTGGTCCGGCGGGTCGCCTGCACAGCGTCATTGTGGCAGGAGTGCCTCAGCTGGTCTCGATCGTGAGGGTCGTTCCTTCGATCCTCAAGTTGGACCGGCATCCCCTCGGACTTCAGGGTTGATGCTAATCAACCGGGCTTTTGACATGCACCCCTGAAGCCGAAGCTGTCATGTCCGCTGTCCCTTCCGCTCTTCTTGGAAATCCCATGGATTACTCCAATAGAAAGCGGGGTAGCTTGATGAGAAGGCAGCGTGAGGAGAACCCCTATCTGCTTATCAGAGATGCTTCAGTTGATCAGAGGTTCTGGTCAAGATTCCAGCAGGACTACTACGTGACAGTCCTCTGGAAGGGTTTCTGTGCTAAGGGCTATCCCCCTCTTTTTGAGCACAAGCGGTTAGTTATCCGCTCCTTGACAGACAAGGACTCCGATGAGATTCAGTCTTTGGTGCAGAGGCTTGAGGAGTGGAGGATCTTGGGTTGATATCTGGTGAGCGCAGCTACAATCAGGAGATTCTCTGTCAGTTTTGGGCCACCTTGTTCATTGATAGGAAGCTCGCGTGCTGCATTGGATGACCCAAGGGGTCCACTACCGGTGCAATTTTGTCACTTTCGCCCGGTTGTTGGGTTTCGACCATGTCGACAGGGATGCCCCACGCTTGTCAGAGATGTATGGTGGGGGCATGTACACCGAGCAGCTGCAGAACTCAGGTGTCTACATGGATGGTGCCGAGGCAACCTTCAAGGTCCAAGGCCTGAAGCCTGCCTACTATGTGCTCAACAACCTGATGCGCCTAACTCTGGATCCTAAAGTTGGTGACCAGGACAACTTGAGAGATGATGCTGCCAAGGTCCTCGTCCGCTTTGCTCTGCCAGATGGACGGTTTAGCATCTCTCACTTTCTGTGGCAGAAAATCTCCGATGTTTACAATGATCCTCACAAGGCCTTGCCATATGCTCCATATCTTATGCATATCATTGAGCATGTGGTTGGCGCCACCTTCGAGTATGATCGCACCATGAAGGAGTACAGTGTTCGCAAGTTCACCTCGGCTCCTTCCAAGGACAAAGAAAAAGTTGATGAAGGTGGTGAGGTCCCAGCAGATGCAGCAGCGCCTGGCGAGGCTCAGCCGGGTGGAGATGTTCCCCATGCTACCGCTCCTCCTCCGCGTCGTGAGAGGCGTAGGGGTGGCGTCTTCGCTCCGCCCTTGGAAAGATCTTTGAGTGGATGTGCTATCGGGCCGATCGTGACGAGCGACATCAGCAGGAGGTGCGTCAGCATCTCGGTCTTCCTCCGCGCTCTCCGGTCCGACCTCATCCAGATCCGTTTGCTGAGTACGATGCTCAGGCCCGGCGTGATGATGATGATGATGATGATGATGATGATGGTCTTCCCCAGCAGCAGCCCCAGCAGCAGGCTCAGCAGCAGCCCCAGTTTCCAGGTGGTGGTGAGGCGGGTTTGTACAGCTCCATGCTGTATCCGCCTCCATCAGTTCTATCCTCCGCCACCACCTCAGTACCAGCCTCATTCCTTCTTCCCTGACTATGGTATGGGCACGTCCTTTGCTGGCGGGTCCACATCGTATCAAGGAGGGGGTGGAGGCTCGTACATGGGCTTTGCTGGCCCCGACGCCGATCCAGCTGGGAGTGGTGGTCCTCGCGACTCTACACCTCCACCTGATTCTTCGGCTCCTTCATCCTTCCCTGGTGGTGACGTTGGAGAGAGTGCCTATTCCTCTCTCTTCGGGGGCTCTTATCATGATGGATCTTCTAGCAGCTATTATTGATTCTTTGCTTAATCTTGGCCTACCCGCTTTGGTACTTGATGCCAAAGGGGAAAATTGTTAGGCTTATCTTGTTGTAATAGCTGTAAGAAAGGGTAATCTTTGAGACTAAGTATGGTATGCTACATTTTATTTGTGATATGCTGAGGATGTAAACCTTTTATATGCTCTTTGTTATATTCATGCTTGGTTCATCCTCGTTATTGATGCTCTTGTTTGGTGATTGTTGTTTTTCGATATGGCTATGTGATGAGTTCTTTTCTTTCTTCAATAGCCATTCGCTTTTTCTTATTACATTGTTATGTGTATCACCATGTCATACCGTTATGCATCACAAATTGATATATTTGATATTGTCACACCTTAGGCACCCCACGGATTGCAAAATTTAGGGGGAATCTTGTTCTTTGTGTATCAACCTTGCTTTCTAATCAAGGTTTGAAAATTATTCCAAAGCATACACTAAGGGGGAGCTTCAACTAAATTTTGGAATTCAAAACTTCAATTCTTTCTATCCCTAAGTGTAAGCCTAAGTTGGTTGTCATCAATTACCAAAAAGGGGGAGTTTGAAAGTGCATTCGCCCCAATGTGGGTTTTGGCTAATTAATGACAATCAAATTAGGACAACTTTATAAAAGCATGTATGCAGGTGTTAGTCCTTTGAAAGATTTGAAACGTTGAAATCTCCGAACAAAGCACGTAGGATATTTTTGATATAAAGATGCCTAGCTCAAGTGGTAGTTTAAAATTTTAATTTTAAACTTGAGTTATAGTAAGCCGACTATGAAGAGGGTCACAAGTAAGTGGCTAGATGTGGAAGAAAAGTGCTCAAATCGACTAACCTTAGTTCGCTTTAGAGGACACCGCACAATCACGAACACGTAGAGGGTAAATTCCTTTGGTCGGTGTACCGACCATGGGTGGTCGGTGGTACCGACCACAGCTTCTCTGCGCAGCGCTCAACTTCCTCTCTGTGTTGGTCAAAAATGACCTGGCGGTAGTAACCGCCATAACCTCGGTACTACCGCCGCGTGGTACCGACGCAAGGTCGGTAGTAACCTGGTTTGCAACCCTCTCTGGATAGAGTTGTTTTTGACCTAGCGGTATTACCACCGCATTACCTCGTAGTACCGCCCTCGGTGCTACCGATCCATGGCCGGTAGTTTCCAATTTTGCAAGGCTCTCTGTTCGCGCTGCTTTTGACCTGGCGGTAGTACCGCCATTACTTCGGTAGTACCGCCCGCGGTGCTACCGCGCAAGGCGGTGGTTACCTAGTTTGCAGAGCTCCCTGTGTAGAATTGAAAAAGGCCTGGCGGTGGTACCGCCATCACCTCGGTACCACCGGGATCGGAGGTACCGACGGAGGTCGGTGGTAACTTGACTTTTGTGAGGCTCTCTGTTGTGTTGAATATGACTTGGCGGTGGTACCGCCATAACCTCGGTACCACCGGCCTCGGAAGCACGACCCAGGTTCGGTGGTTGAAAGTTTTTCAGGGCTCTCTGGACTGACTAGCTTTTGACTTGGCGGTGGTACCGCCATTACTTCGTACCACCGACCTCGGAGGAACCGACCCTCGGCGGTATTTCCGAGGGGCCGAGTCCCTAACTGAGTTGCTCTCTGTTCGAGCTTGTTTTGGCCTGGCGGTGGTACCGCCATTACCCTCGGTACCACCGGCCTCGTGGTTCCGACCTTGGCCCGGTGCTTGTCAGTTTGACCAGATCTGGTGTATGCGACCGTTGTGTCATGGTCGGTGGTACCGACCATGGCTGGTCGGTGGTACCGACCAGCCTCGGGACTGAGGGAGTATAAATGCCTCCCCTCTTCACTTTCACGGGTTGAACTGAGAATCTACACTGATTGCTGACCTAACTTTAGACAAACTCTCTCCAAGCATTGACTCACCCATCTCTCTCCCCCTTTGCTCCTAGATTCATTCCCTTGCAAGATTTGAGCTAGGGAAGTGAGATTCGAGAGTGGGAAGCATCAATTTTCGACTTGAGCACTTGGTTTCCATCCATCTTGCCGGCTTGTTTTGTGTCTTTTACTCTTGAGCTCTTTGAGCTCTAGCCGGTTAGGTGTTCTTCGTGGTAGCCCGTATTGATTTACTTGTGAGGGCTCCCCTACGTTTGTTATTACCCTGAGATTTCTAGTAGAGATACTCTCGTAGCCTTTGTGGTTGCTTGAGTGAGCGAGGAGGTGAAATAGACTCCGACCTTTGTGGTCACCCTCAACAACGAGGAAGTAGGCACTCCTTAGTGGATTGGCGAACTCGGGATAAATCTTGTGTCCGTGTGCTTGTTGTTGTTGTCGCTATTTTCTCTACTTCTCTTGTTATTGTGTTCTTCGTGTTCTTCCTATCCCTATCTTGTTCTTAGGTTGGGAAGGCCGATCTACCATCAAGGGGAGCAACCAAGGTTTTCGTGAGAGTAGTTTTATCATAAATTATTCTTCGGAAAGTTGGCTACAAACTTGTTTTATCTTCATATCTTACTTTCATCAGATTTGGTTGTCTTTTAGGATTCCGGTTGTGCCGTTTGTTTGTGTTGGTAGTACCGGTGTTTCACACCCGGTAGTACCTACCAAAAACGGCCTCCCTCTCCGTTTGCTATCTAACTACATCTTATAGTTTGTGAAGTTTTCAGATAGTCAAAAATCACCTATTCACCCCCTCTAGGCTGATTCGGTCCTTTCATTAATATATTACTATAAATGTCATTATAATATTATATAAAATAAGTATAACCATATACTCTATGTATACATACATACTCAACATGAATATTGCTCTAAATATTTTAGTATGATTATATACTCCGCGTACGTATACTTCGTTAGCTATATACATGATAAATCTAGAGATATACCACATAGGAGTAACTACTCTCTGGGAGTACAGAATAATTACCATATATATATATAGTAATGCTATTAGAGCCCCTAGCTTCCAATAGTTATAGGAAGCCCTAACCAAATTAGCTGGTCTGGTTGCACCAAACCAGCTCTCCACCAGCCTACCCATCGGCCCATTAGCCCATCCACCAGCCCATCTTATCGGGCCTTATATAACCCCACAAACCCTAGCCTCCACACCACCATCCCCTGGATCCCTGCGCCGGCCAGTCCAATATGGCCGGCCGTGGCCTCGCGCCATCCCCGCTCCCGCCGCAGTTCTGCCCGCACCCGCGCGTGCTCCGCCTCACCGCGTCCCGACGCTGGCTCATCGTCGCGCGCTGCTCCACACCGACATCGACACCACAAGGCCTGTAGCACGAGGCCGCATCCGCTCGAAGAGAAAGGGAAAAAAACTCGTTCTCGTTCCCCGGTCCGCGCTCGGCTGCCATGAACTGTGAATCACACCTCGAATCCCAGAGCAAGCGAGCGAAGGCCGGTGGAGACGCCATCAACCAGCACTTGCAACCGCACGACCGACCACGTTAGGAGGAGATGGGGCTGTGCTCGTGTTGCTGCCGGTGCCTGGAGCTACTGTGCTCGATCCTCCTCCCGCCCCTCGGCATCTACCTCCGCCACAGCTGCTGCTCCGTGAGCGGTTTCGCCTTTCCCGACAGCTGGAGTTCTGGATCAGCGTGCTGCTCACCATCCTCGGCTACCTCCCCGGCGTCCTCTACGCCGTCTACGTCATCTGCTCCGTCGACCCCCACCGCCACCACGACGACGACGCGACTACGTCTACATTGCCTGACCTGTGGGCGGGGGGATCCCCGTGCTGGTGCTCTAGTCCGTGCCTCTGCTGCTACCTACGTCCTCTGTGCTGTGTGCATATCTGTGTTGGGTTAGTAGACTAAATCCATCATGTGCCCATCTGTATAAACTGTAGATTAGTGTGTCCAATCTGATAATCTGGGCGAATCCATTCCATAAAGATCTTGTGTGGTGTGTGGGATCTGTTTCGTTAATTGGGGTTGCTTTGGTACCCCAATCAGTTTTCCTTGTGGATCAAAAATTCGGTGATGATTCAAATAGAGGTCAGACACAGCCTGGGCTAAACTATTAGTTAGTGGTGTCAATTTCGAGCTGTTATGTCAATTTGGCTAGACTATTAGTTTAGAAATTGAAATCTTCATTTTTTATGCATAGAAATAGATGCATAAAAACTTCGGCTTTACGGCTAGAAATTCTTCGATTGAATTCTCTGACTGTATGGATGACTAATTAGTGTCTAGCAGTCTGAGGAATCAATGTTTCCTGTACAAGTTTTACTTACTCTGTAGCTTAGGAATTCCAATCCACCTTGGAGCGCATTCATGAGTGATCCTTTTGACTTTTGAAGCTTATGAGTGGGTAATTTTTTTTTCTGTATCCCCTTTATTGTTTATTAGCCGGTAGCAAAAGCCGGCAAATATGTATCTGTACTACAAATCTGAATCTCGTTTGTCTCCACTTGCCAATCTGTGATGCTAGGATATTTATCATTTCGTTGAACACACTTTCTTGTATTTATAAGCTTTCTATGCATAGAAATTTGAGATTGTCAGAACTTGACGGTTGCAAAGCAAACACAATGCATAGAAATTTGAGATTTTGTCAAAAAGCTTTCTATGCATAAAAATCTAACTTTTATTTATATACAATTTCTTTTCTCCCACTGAGATTTTGTACAGCAACTAAGTTTTCTATGCAATTTGATTCATAACATTAATGCATCTAGCGAGCGACATTTTGTTTTTGTGCATACACATGCATGAGTTTCTATGTATAGAGAAATTATTTTGATATATAATCTTTATTATCTTTTGTATGATGTATCTTTCTGGTAACATGTGGTACCTTGTATGATGAAGTATTGATCTGAAACTCTGGATCTGTTTTCCAGGATAAATATGATGATATTGTGCTTAAGAAGAATGAGAAACTGGAGGGCCAGATAGTTGCTCTGTCCACTTCTTTCCATTCCATGAAGGTACACTCACTATTTATTTAATGCAATTGAACTGCACAGATATTTAGCGGGCTGCTGCCCTGCAATTTTTTAGTTCCGCCTCACTGTGTGGCGTGCCTGATTGTGTATTTAGCAGTACTAATCATCATTATACTGATAGAACATTGCTTGTGCATTGGACTGTATGTGCAGGAAGAGTTTCTCCTGCAGAGAAATGAAGAACAACCTCTTCTGATGCTAGCACAAGAGCCTTGGGAAGGTGACAAGCAAGAAGCCGGTGCGAACAATGATTTGGTGGTGTGTGCAGTCCACCAGCTGACCGATGCTGATGCCGTGGATGGCAGCTTCAGCAGCACTCACAGTGTGTGTGGTGACGAGAAGACGACGCTGAGGAAGCGTATCTGCATGCGGGAGGGAGCATGCCAGTGGCCTAGGCCTGCTGCTTCCGGTGGCACGGCCGGCAGCCCTGGGGTCCTGCTAGAGCCACTAACTCCCGGTGCGGATCTGGTCGCCACCGACTTCGACACCATGATCAATAGCCTCGCGCCACCGTCCATGGAGTACCTGCTGGCTGATGGTCTCCCCACACCGACGTCCACCTCGTCCACCAACGCCTCTCCCATGGGCGACCTCAACCTGCAGCTCCGGCACATGGTGAACAAGTCCTCCTTAGTGCCTTGCTTCCTACAATTGACATCGCTAAGTTTCTATGCATAGGTATTTGTGCTTGCCCCTATGAGAAATGTGGCGAGAGCATGCTAGGTCCTCCTGTATAGACTCTAAGGGTCGTTATTTGCTTTCCTTTTGATTACTATGCTTGCATGTATAACTTTCTACGCATCGTGGAACTACATTATGAGACTTGACTAGAATATTTAACTGCCAACATGTTTACTGCCAAGAGATGATTTTTGTGTCATTTCATAATACTTTTTTATGCTTTCTAAAGCGGCTATTTTATGCATTCCACAGATATTAAAGCTTGCTTTACTGTACATGTAAAGTATATTAACTTGACTAACAAAGCTGGTCTTACATTGTTGGTATATAATTTTATACGTTGTTGTACACACTTCTACGTAATTTCTATATATTGTTGGTACATAATTTTATACATTGTTGGAGCAGCTTGTACGCATTGTTCGTACACAGGATTGTATAAAATATCAATGAAGTTGAAATCTTAATTCTTTGATGCATATAAATTAAAATCTTAATTTTTTGGATGTTTAAAAATTGTAATAAGTGTCAAAATACTGCATGTTGTAAAAATTAAGGATAGTCTCTAAGAGCATCTTCAACAACTCTCTATTCTCACTTGCTATTCTTATAAATTTAATAAAAGCACAAATATTCTTCTCCAACAACTCCCTAAATGAACTGGCTATCTTTTCCAACTTCCTATTCCTCCGTGCCGCGCGCGTAAATTTCTGCGCACGGGTGAGGTTGCTATCCCGTGATTTCACCGTGGCCGCGTGTTGTTCCCCACCTCTCCTAGCGCAAAATCTTTTCCCCTTCTCCCGCGGCAACGCAAATTGGCCTAGCTTGGCCTAGTTTTTTTTTATTTTAGCAAGTTGGAATAATAAATTATTGGAGAGAGGTCTTTTTTTACTTGCCAAATGAATTAGCAAGTTGCTAAAACTCATGATATACCAAGTTATTTTTTCCAACTTGTTGGAGATGCTATATTTTCCTATGCCTATGTGCGTAATTATTTCTTTGGTTCTTCCATGCTTTAAGCTTGCATAGATAGAACATTGCAAAATCTGTTACACTGTTTCAACCCAAAATTTGTTACACTATTTTATTTTTATGCATGCAACCATTCGTTTTTATACATGGTTAAAGCTTCGACTATGAATATGTTAAGAAAATGATAGTTTTTATACTGTTCTAGTGAGAAGTATGTATTTTTTTTACATTTGGTTCTAGCTGGATGAATTTTTTATGCAGCAAATATTTGATTTATATGTAACACTACATAAATTTAATGGTATAAGGGGTACCAATGTATTTAATATTACAATCAATATTTTATTTTTATGTAACTTGGCTCATGCTAATTTTTATTCTATTTGCAGGATAGATGGTGGACGACGACGACGGTGGCTTGGCGGAGGCAGAGCTGTGGTGCTAGATCTAGTGACGGGACGATGACGATAGGTACACGTTGCGGCATTTTGCGAACTCAAGCAGACACAACGACGCCCTGTCCCTACCACCTGGCAGTGCATCTCTGGCGGAAATGTGTTATATGTTTTAGTTTTTATAGCATAGATTTTAATGCATGGTGAAATTGTGTTGTAATATTTTTTTATACGTGCTAAAACATGTTTTATGCATTGTTATAATACTTTGGTATACAATGTTAGAATAGTTACATATCTTTGACATACATTGTTGTATTTTGATCATTGTTTCTATGAATGTGATCATCCATCATGTATAGTTTTTTTTTTAAATTTTAAATTTTGGAAGTAGACGAGATTGTCTTAATGTTTTTACGCTTCAGGATCCTAATGTGGTATGCATTGTTCCTATATTAATTATATATTTCTTATTTAGAAGCATGATTGTGGTTGTGAAGTGTATTGTGGAGAGGTTTTTACGCATTAGCAAAAATTAACTTTTATTCATTCAATCACTAATTTCTTTGCAAGGTCGGTGGCAAAACTTTTTTGCTGCATGTTGCCTTGTCATTTTATGCATTCAACCTGCTATCATGCGTCATGATTCAAATTTCAAATCTTGAAAAAGACGAGAAGAAAAAAAAAAAGATTAACGGAATGTTATTACGCTCTCGCTCACAAGATTTTATGCGTAGACGAAAAGTATATAAAAATATCCTAATGTGCCAAAATATGAATTTAAAAAAAATTTCAAAAACATATTCACAATGGATCTTGAATTGTGCACAAAAACGTCAGGAGTTCAATGGTGAAAATCGTTTTTGAATCGGATGTTTCGTCGAAGAATTATTGCAAAAAATAGAAAATATTAGAATGGATGTGTGCATGTCAGCATGTGTCAGCCTGTGTCAGTGGAAAGGCCAGCTCGCCAAGAGATTTTTATGCAACAATGAATTAGTTTTCATTCACTTAACCACTAGTTTCTATGCATCATCGCGACAAAAACGTTTTTACGAAGTTTGACCTGAGAATTTATGCGTCCAGACTACTGGGTTGCGAGAGGTCCCTCCACATGCGTACGTGAGCAGCTGATTCCACCTACGCGCGTCAGCACCTGGATGGTTGAGCTGCTCAGGGAAATGTTGGATGGGGCTTCCAATAACCATTCGAAACCCTGGGCTCCCAATAGCAGGACCCCATATATATATATATACTCATGTTGTGTATGTGTTCATACTTATTTATCACTTTGAGTATGTTTATATACTCATGTTAAAATATTCCATGTCTTAATACACTAAAAAATTTCAAAAGACCATACTTTTTAATATATTACGAAAATGTCACTCACTGCGTACATACTCTATGTATGCATGCATACTAGACGTATATACTTCCATAGATGTCTAATATGATCATATACTTCATGTAAATATACTTCGTTCGGTCATATATACCATAATTCTAGAGATATAAATATGAAGAGTAACTACTCCCCAGAGTATAAATATTTCTTTCCATATATATGTATATGAGATGTTGCGTTGGCCTGTGATGCGACAAACAAATTATTTTAAAAGAATTAAAGCTTCGTCGTTTATTCACGCTTCCAGTTTGGCAAATAATATAGACGGACCACTTATATGTTTCCAATGCATGCTAACCGTTGCACTACATATATATTTTCTGTGTTACTCAACTTGAAGATATGTTCCAATGCATGCTACCGTTGCCCTACATATATATTTTTTCTTTGTTACTCAACTTGAAGAATGCAATGAAGTTGTGCATAGTTTCATTTTCACTTCCCTCAATATGTTAGTAAATATGCTCATATGAATTAAATTAGGTTTTTAAGTTAAGATAAACATTATTTTCAATTTCATAATGTCAGAAATGATACAATATTACATGTTTTCTTGGTAAGCACAATTTCCGTAAATGCTTTAACAATACCCTTGCATTTTCACCTTTGAGCTTCTAATGTTTTTTTAGCTCAGTGCATTTTCATTGAATACACATTTGGAACAGAGCTGCCATCTTTTCAAAACAGAGCTACCATTTGCAGTCGTTATAGTTGGTGAACAGAGTTCTACAACTACCTGAACACAAGGTTACTATGTGCCCTTGTGGTTCGGCCCATTGTGATGAGTGATTGATCAACAGGCTCACGGGTTTGGCGTGAGTGGCAACATGTCCTTTGGCTGTGTTGATGTGCAGGTGTGAAGGTCAGAGGCAATGATCGATGGCGAGGTGAAGGTCAAGTAGAGACGTGCCGTGCCGATAGACCGAGAGTAATGAAGGGCGGATGTGAGGCTTGGACTAACGGACCGGAGGGCCAGAGGACTAGTTGCGGTAGCTGGCACTTGATGGCAACAAGCAAGAGTACATGGGATGTGCGACGGCATCGGTCGAGTCAAGACGGAAGGCGATGGCGTCGTGGCACCTGGCGGAGGCCGAAAACGGGCTTGCATGGGAGATGCAAGTGCCGCCGGTCAAGTTAGGTAGGAAGGCGAAGGCGTCGTGCTTGGCGGAGGCTGGATATGCGCCAACATTGGTGTCTGCGGCCGGGGCGTGAGACCCACGCTCCGTTTTCGGTACGGGTTTGGTAGTTGAGCCTCAAAAAACTACCCCAACAGTTTTCAGGTTTGGGCCGCAAAACCTAGGGTGGCCGGTTTCTGGGTTTGGGCCTCAAAACTCAGGGTGATGGGTTTGCCGGTTTGGGCCTCAAAACCCGGTGGAGGTTCCTATGCGGAACGGGACGACACGTGGCGGAACCGCGAGGCTTGCATCGAGGCAAAGCTAGCGGCGAGAAGGCACGACGGTTGTCGGGACGGCACGTGGCGGCATCGGGGAACTTGCGTTGCGGCGAAGCGACCGATGAGAAAGGCGTGTGACCGTCAATGGAGATCTTAGTAGAGTTGGACTAGAATGCCCTAGGGCTAGCCAGTTTGCTCTGTTTATCTAGGGGTAGAAGGAGTATTTTGTAATAGGCTATAAATAAGGGATGACTGTAAGTGCATTCGCCCCCATTGTGGGTTTTGCCTAATTAATGACAATCAAATTAGGGACTACCGGTTTTAAAAGCATTTATGCAGGTGTTAGTCCTAGAAATTTGAAACGTTGAATCTCGTGAACAAATCACGTTGGATCTTTTGGCCATAAATATTCCTAGCTCAATGGTAGTTTTAAATTTTTCATTTTTAAACTTTAGTTATATGTAAGCCGGACTATCAGAGGGTCACAAATATGTTGGCTAGTGTGGAGAAAAGTGCTCAAATCACTAACTATAGTTCGCTTGAGAGACAACCCCGCACAATCACGAACACATAGAGGATATTTTTAATCTGGTCGGTGGCACGACCATGGGTGGTCGGTAGTGAAAGTCCTTGTTTTGGTTTTGGATAATTGATGTCACCTAGAGTACTAACCTTGTCATGAAGTGTTTATGAGCTAGGTTGGTACATTCCAAGTACGGGAGCCAAATGATGATCATGGTATTGGTGGTGATGACCAAAAGATAGATCAAGTGCTCCACATTTGAAGAAGAAGAAGAGAAAAAACAAAATCCTATGGAGATCAAGGCAAAGTATAAATAGGAATTTTGTTTTGGCACTCAAGACACCATAGAGGGTGTGAGTGCATTTAGGATAGATAGCCGTACTATTAAGAGGGGAATATCTCAGTGATCACGGTTATCAAGTGCCACTAGGTGAATTCATACATGCATATGCATTAGGACCTAGTGTGCTAACTCGAATCCTTTGAATATGTTTGTGAAAATGCTAACACACATGCACATGATGTTGTACACTTGTTGGTGTTAGCACTTTTGCAAAGGAGAAGTTGTTGGAGTTGGTTTGGATCAACACAGAGAAGAAAATGGAGTTTTCTGTGTATGGTCGGTGGTACCGACCAGGGTGGTCGGTGGTACCGCCCATAGGTGCTGCGTGCAGCCCTCTCTGTGTTGGGGCGTTTTTGGCCTGGCGGTGGTACCGCTATTACCTCGGTACTACCGCCGGCGGTGGTACCGACCGGATGGTCGGTGGTACCGTGGCCTGAGGAGTTTCGCGAGGCTCTCTGTAGTTTTTGAAAATGGCTTGCCGGTAGTACCGCCATTACCTCGGTACTACCGCCCACGGTGGTACCGACGCAAGTTGGTAGTGGCTGGTTTTTCGCGAGGCTCTCTGTTGTTTTGAAAATGGCTTGCGGTAGTACCGCCGCATTACCTCGGTACTACCGCCCACGGTGTACCGACGCAAGGTCGGTAGTGGCTGGTTTTTCGCAGAGCTCTCTGTTCGCGGCGATTTTGGCCTGGCGGTAGTACCGCCATTACCTCGGTACTACCGACCTCGGAGGTACCGACCAGAGTCGGTGCCTCGCCTAAATCAGCGGGACGTGTGTTAAACGGCTAGTTTGACTCTGTCGGTACTACCGCCCAGGAGGGTCGGTACTACCGACCAAGCGCAGAAAGGTAGGGTTCGGGCCGTCGCCCTCCCTTCCCTATAAATTGACCGTGGCCGCCTTTGGGGTTTTTTCTTGACTCTCTGACTTCTTGAACATCCTCTTGAGCAAGATCTAATCCCTCCCTCCGATCTCTTTGCTTGTTAGTGCGAATCCAAGTGAGATCGAGAGATCCAAGTGCATTTGCTTGTGAGTTTGCATCTAGTGGCACTTGGCGATTGTTGTTGCTGCGGATATTCTTATTACTCTTGGTGGTTGCCGCCACCTAGACGGTTTGGAGCAGCGGAGGAGATTAGGCACGAGTGGTGATTGTTCGTGGCCATCTCCCGGTGATTTGTAAGGGGTTTCTTGTACCTTCCCCGGCGGAGCGCCAAAGGTAACTCTAGTGGATTGCTCGTAGCTTGTGGATCCCCATCTTGTGTTGGTTGTGCGGCACCCTATTGAGGGTTAGGCGTGTGATGCCTATTAGCGCGTGAACCTCCAAGTGGGTGTATCGCTACAACGGGGACGTAGCTTGCCGGCAAGCAAGTGAACCTCGGAGGAAAAATTATTGTGTCAACTTGTCTCCGTGGTATTCTTTGATATTCATTTATTAATCTCTTGCCGGATCGGTATACACACTTCTATCTCTTGTACTTACATTTGTTACTTTCTTGCAAGTTAATGTTACCCTTGTTGTTAGTTACATTCTCTTATCTTGTGTAGTGATATACATTATTGCTTATTTAGTTGTTGAATAGTTCCTTTGATATTGTGTGACTTAGAGTTTGTGGTTATCTAGAATCGTGAATAGGTGGCTTGCATCTGTGTAGAGCTAGCGCAAACTTCGCTTCGCCATTTAGTTGTCTAACTAGTTTGTTTAAGTGTTGTTGTAGAATTTTTTATAGGCTATTCACCCCCCCTCTAGCCATTTAGGACCTTTCAATTGGTATCGGAGCAAGGTCACCGTTTATTTGAGGCTTAACAACCTTCGGTGTCAAAATGGCTCATATCAACAACACCAAAAGGCCACCCCAATTTGATGGCACAAACTATGGCTATTGGAAGGCAAAAATGACCACTCATTTAAAGTCAATCAATAGAAAGATATGGCAAGTTGTGGATGTCAAGATTGAGATAGTTGATCCGGAGCATCTCACCAATGCCGAAGAAGAGAAGATGCAGAACAATGACATTGCTCTCAGTGCTATTCATGATGCCGTTGATGAGAGGGTTTTGAGCAAATCAAAAATTTGGATATGGCATATGATGCTTGGAAGAAATTGGAAGAATCATTTGAGGGCACTCAAGCAGTGAAAGGAGCAAAAGCATACATTCTCAAAGAAAAGTTTGCTAGCTTCAAGATGAATGAAGATGAAAGTGTTCCAGAGATGTTCCATAGGCTTCAAGTGCTTGTCAATGATCTCAAAGCACTTGGAGAGAGGTGAAGGACAAAGACTTCTCTCATAAATTCTTGAGATGTCTTCCCAAGAGATTTGGCATGTTAGTCACGTTGCTTGTAAGAAGCGGTTTGGACACTATGACACCAAACCAAGTTCTTGGAGATGTAATGACCGATGACACCTATAGAGATGAGAATGATCAAGAAGTAAGAAGGATGAGAAGAAGAAAAGTGTGGCATTCAAAGCCACAACATCATCATCAAAGAACAAGGGCAAAGCAAAGAAAGAAGATTCTAGCGAAGATAACTGCTCAAATGACAGTGATGACGATGATGAAGAGATGGCTCTATTTGTCAAAAGGTTTGGCAAATTCATGAAGAAGAAGGGCTACCGGGCAAGGAGGAAGAAGACTTCATACAAGAACAAGGATGAACCAAGGAGGTGCTTCAAGTGCGGTAGCAAGGACCATCTTGTTGCTCAATGTCCGTACAACAGTGAGAATGATGATAATGACAACAAGAAGGACAAGAAGAAGGAGAAGAAAGAAAAGAAGAATTACACAAAGAAGAAGAAGGGGCAATCATATATGGTCACTTGGGATAGTGATGCATCCACAAGTGATAGTGATGAAGATAGTGATAATGAAGATCGCAAGACAAGCAAGAAGAAGGCACTTGCAAGTATTGCTATCAACAACAAGCCTTCAATCTTCGATCCATCATGCTTCATGGCTAAGGCCACAAAGGTACTATCTGATGATGATGAGAGTGATAGTGATGATAGTGATGATGATGAACCCACTAAAGATGAATTAATTGAAATGCTTGATGATGCTAGAGAACATTTTGATAAAAAGAGAAAGGAGTGCAAAGAATTGCAAAAGAGACTAAAAGCTCTTGAGCAATCCTTTGAGGAGCTCAATGCTACTCATGAGAGGCTAGTGGAAGCCCATGAGGAGCTTGGCAATGCTCACACTAAGCTTAAGGAAGCTCACTCCTCACTTGTTGATCAAGCTAAAACTGAAAAAGTGGTTAAAACATGTGACATAGGCATAGCTTGTGATATAATCGATGAATCTTTCTATAAGCCTATTATTATTGCTGCTACTAACCCTTCATGTAGCTCATCATCTACCACTACTACTTCATCTATGGATGATGGCTTCACTTGTGATGCCTCACTCATGGTTGAAAATGAGACATTGAAGAAGGAGGTAAATGAGCTCACTCACGCCTTAGGTAAAGCCTATGGTGGTGAGGCCCGCTTGCTTAAGTGCTTGGGTAGCCAACGTTTTTCTCTCAACAAAGAGGGATTGGGCTATACCCCCAAGAATGGCAAGGCGGCTTTTGCTACTCACAAGACTAGTTTTGTGAAGAGCAATGGTCGGTTTTGCACTAGATGCAAGCAAAGTGGGCATGTAGAGCAATATTGCAAGAACAAGAACAAGAACGCTAATGTATCCTCTATTAAATTTGATTCTTGTTATTTGCTTACCAAGGGTGTTAATGGCATAAAGCTAAATTCATTGGTACACCAATTGTGGGCTCAAAGAAGAAAGCTATTTGGGTACCAAAGAGTTTGGTCACTAATCTTGGAGGACCCAAAAAGGTTTGGGTACCTAAAAAGGATTGATTTGTTCTTGTAGGTCAACTATAAAGCCGGAGGGAGGCATTGGGTGCTTGATAGTGGGTGCACTCAACATATGACCGGGGATTCAAGAATGTTCAATTCAATCAATTCAAGTGGCAATCATGGTTTTGATTCTATCACTTTTGGTGACAATGGCAAAGGCAAGGTTAAAGGGCTTGGTAAGATTGCAATATCAAATGACATGAGCATTTCCAATGTGTTGCTAGTTGAGAGCTTGAACTTCAATTTACTGTCAGTCGCTCAGTTGTGTGATCTTGGTTTCAAATGCATTTTTGGAGTTGATGATGTAGAAATCATAAGTGTAGATGGTTCTAATTTGATATTCAAAGGATTTAGATATGAGAACCTATACTTGGTTGATTTCAATGCTAGTGAAACCCAGCTGTCAACATGCTTGTTCACTAAATCTGGTTTGGGTTGGTTATGGCATAGAAGGCTTGGTCATGTTGGAATGAAACAGTTAAACAAAATAGTGAAGCATGATTTAGTTAGAGGCTTGAAAGATGTCACTTTTGAGAAGGATAAACTTTGTAGCTCTTGTCAAGCTGGCAAACAAGTTGGTAACTCCCATCCTAAGAAAAGCATATGAGTACTAGCAAAGCATTTGAGTTATTGCACATGGATTTATTTGGACCAACAACATACACTAGCATCGGTGGAAGTAAATATGGCTTTGTGATAGTGGATGATTACACTAGATACACATGGGTCTTCTTTCTTAGTGATAAAAGTGAAACTTTTGATATCTTCAAAACTTTTGTCAAGAAATGTCAGAATGAGTTTGAAACAACAATCAAGAAAGTTAGAAGTGACAATGGGAGTGAATTTAAGAATACAAGAATTGATGAGTTGTGTGATGACTTTGGCATTAGACATCAATTCTCACCCAAGTATACTCCTCAATCAAATGGGATTGTTGAAAGGAAGAACAGAACTTTGATTGATATGGCAAGGTCTATGCTCAGTGAATACAATGTCAGTCATTCTTTTTGGGCCGAAGCTATCAATACGGCTTGCTATTGTAGCAACCGTCTCTATTGCCATGGCATGCTAGAGAAGACACCATATGAGCTATTAAATGGAAGAAAGCCAAATATCGCATACTTTAGAGTTTTTGGTTGCAAATGTTATATATTGAAGAAAGGTGCAAGATTGAGCAAATTTGAGAAGAAATGTGATGAAGGATTCTTACTTGGATATTCAACAACAAGCAAAGCATATAGAGTTTGGAACTTGGCTAGTGGTATTATGAAGAAGTGCATGATGTTGAATTTGATGAAACTAAGGGCTCTCAAGAAGGAAATGAAAATCTTAATGATGTGAGAGGCACTCAATTGTCAAATGCAATGAAGAATATGGATATTGGTGATATTAGGCCAAGACAAGTGGATGATAATGAAGATGACCAAATGTTCTCCTCAAATGTGCAAGTTGATGCAAATCAAGCTAGTGGTTCTCATGATCAATCAAGTGCTAGTGAAGATCAACAAGCTAGTTCATCTCAACCAAGCAATCAAGTGCAAATCCTCCAACCAACCAATATTGCAAGAGATCATCCCATAGATCAAATTGTTGGGGATATTAGAAGTGGTGTGCAAACAAGATCAAGATTGGCATCATTTTGTGAGCATTTTTCTTTTGTGTCATCATTTGAGCCAACCAAGATAGAAGATGCATTGATGGATGTTGATTGGGTAAACGCTATGCATGAAGAGCTAAACAACTTCACCCGCAACCAAGTTTGGGAACTTGTTGAGAGACCAAAGAATTACAATGTAATTGGAACCAAATGGGTATTTCGAAATAAGCAAGATCAAGATGGGATAGTAGTAAGAAACAAAGCAAGATTGGTAGCTCAAGGTTACACTCAAGTTGAAGGTCTTGATTTTGGAGAAACATATGCACCGGTTGCAAGAATGGAAGCAATTAGAATTCTATTGGCTTATGCATGTGCTCATAATATCAAGTTATATCAAATGGATGTCAAAAGTGCATTTCTCAATGGGTATATCAATGAGTTAGTATTTGTAGAACAACCTCCCGGTTTTGAAGATGACAAGAAGCCCAACCATGTTTACAAGCTCAAAAAGGCGTTGTATGGTTTGAAGCAAGCACCAAGAGCATGGTACGAGAGGTTGAGAGATTTCCTACTCTCTAAAGGGTTCAAGATGGGCAAGGTTGATACTACTCTCTTCACCAAGAAGATTGGCAAAGACTTGTTTGTGTTGCAAATATATGTTGATGATATTATCTTTGGGTCAACCAACCAAGAGTTTTGTGAAGAGTTTGGGAATATGATGGCAAATGAGTTTGAGATGTCTATGATTGGAGAGCTTAGTTACTTCCTTGGTCTTCAAATCAAGCAAATGAAGAATGGCACTTTTGTGAGTCAAGGCAAGTACATCAAAGATATGCTCAAGAAGTTTGGTCTAAATGATGCAAAAGCTATTAGTACACCTATGGGAACAAATGGACATTTGGATAGTGATGCTAGTGGCAACATGGTGGATCAAAAGTTGTATCGGTCTATGATTGGAAGCTTACTCTATGTGACCGCTTCTAGGCCGGACGTCATGTTTAGTGTATGCATGTGTGCAAGATTTCAAGCTTCACCAAGAGAGAGTCACTTGAAGGCAACTAAAAGAATATTGAGATATTTGAAGCATACACAAAATGTTGGATTGTGGTATCCCAAGGGGTCAAACTTTGAGTTGATTGGATATTCGGACTCCGACTATGCAGGATGCAAAGTTGATAGAAAAAGCACATCGGGCACATGTCAATTACTTGGAAGATCACTTGTATCATGGTCATCGAAAAAGCAAAACAGTGTTGCACTTTCAACCGCCGAAGCAGAATACATATCCGCAGGGAGTTGTTGTGCTCAATTACTTTGGATGAAAGCAACTTTGGATGACTTTGGAATTAAATTCAAACAAGTACCATTGCTATGTGACAATGAGAGTGCAGTGAAGCTCACCAACAATCCAGTACAACATTCAAGAACAAAGCACATTGACATTCGCCATCACTTCATAAGAGACCATCAACAAAAGGGTGATATTTCAATTGAGAATGTTGGTACCGATGATCAACTTGCCGATATATTCACCAAGCCACTTGATGAAAAGAGATTTTGCAAGCTAAGGAATGAATTGAATATACTTGATTTCTCAAATATGAGTTGATGCACCCTCCATTATATGACATGCCTCTCCTTCGACAAAGCAAAGGTAAAATTGTTTGGCATGACATTCATTCTTGCTAAGGATATGTTTAGTGCATTTAGTCATTCCTTGCATCTTATAGGCTCATTCATGAAAATAAAATACTTTGGATGTACATATGGTACCACTATTGCTTCTATGTTTGATATGATCTAGTGGTAGCATATGACATGTTTATGGGCTTGTGAACCTAGTGTTTGATCTTGAAAACAAGCATTCAAGGGTTTAACCGACGTGAGTAAGATAACCATTGAAAGATGTGTGAAGAAGCTTACTCTAGAGCAAACCGTGTTAAATATCTTATGTTTGTTTGCTAGGTTGAACCATACTTGATCACCCTATTGATTAACTTAACTCCTACTAAAATTGGTGTGCCTTTTATGGTACTTAATGACAAAGGGGGAGAAATGGTTAAGATAGATATATATAACAAAGGGAGGATCAATTAAAATTTGAGCATATAAGTCGGGGGAGCAAGCTCATGAACTTATTGTTGCATTTGAATGTGCATATTCATATGAGTGATTGCATTGTAAAAAATTTAAATTCAATATACATGCTTGTGTGATGTATGCTAGAAATAAATTTTGAATGATGATTTGTGAACTAGCATGCATAAGTGGTAGCTAGATGTAATCTGTTTTTGCAAAGCGGTACTAGAACCTTTTATATAATGTTGATCTCATAAGGTATCTAGTGTTTTTGTAAGTCTAGCTAATCAAGATGCTAAGGATGGTGTACATTGGCAACTCCGATTGGTATCACGCTTCAAAGGTCCATTCTTTATACCTTAGCATCATTTGATAGTATTACTCTCCCACATTTTATATCTATGCATATGTGCCGAACTTGAACCAAACACTATAGCACATATGTAGGGGGAGCTAATACTAACAAAGTGGTGACTCAAATTTTCAAACATATATCTTTGTGAAAGGTTGTCATCAATTACCAAAAAGGGGGAGATTGAAAGTCCTTGTTTGGTTTTGGATAATTGATGTCACCTAGAGTACTAACCTTGTCATGAAGTGTTTATGAGCTAGGTTGGTACATTCCAAGTACGGGAGCCAAATGATGATCATGGTATTGGTGGTGATGACCAAAAGATAGATCAAGTGCTCCACATTTGGAAGAAGAAGAAGAGAAAACAAAATCCTATGGAGATCAAGGCAAAGGTATAAATAGGAATTTTGTTTTGGCACTCAAGACACCATAGAGGGTGTGAGTGCATTTAGGATAGATAGCCGTACTATTAAGAGGGGAATATCTCAGTGATCACGGTTATCAAGTGCCACTAGGTGAATTCATACATGCATATGCATTAGGACCTAGTGTGCTAACTCGAATCCTTTGAATATGTTTGTGAAAATGCTAACACACATGCACATGATGTTGTACACTTGTTGGTGTTAGCACTTTGCAAAGGAGAAGTTGTTGGAGTTGGTTTGGATCAACACAGAGAAGAAAATGGAGTTTTCTGTGTATGGTCGGTGGTACCGACCAGGGTGGTCGGTGGTACCGCCCATAGGTGCTGCGTGCAGCCCTCTCTGTGTTGGGGCGTTTTTGGCCTGGCGGTGGTACCGCTATTACCTCGGTACTACCGCGGCGGTGGTACCGACCGGATGGTCGGTGGTACCGTGGCCCTGAGGAGTTTCGCGAGGCTCTCTGTAGTTTTTGAAAATGGCTTGCCGGTAGTACCGCCATTACCTCGGTACTACCGCCCCCGGTGGTACCGACGCAAGGTCGGTAGTGGCTGGTTTTTCGCGAGGCTCTCTGTTGTTTTGAAAATGGCTTGCCGGTAGTACCGCCATTACCTCGGTACTACCGCCCACGGTGGTACCGACGCAAGGTCGGTAGTGGCTGGTTTTTCGCAGAGCTCTCTGTTCGCGGCGTTTTTGGCCTGGCGGTAGTACCGCCATTACCTCGGTACTACCGACCTCGGAGGTACCGACCAGAGTCGGTGCCTCGCCTAAATCAGCGGGACGTGTGTTAAACGGCTAGTTTGACTCTGTCGGTACTACCGCCCAGGAGGGGTCGGTACTACCGACCAAGCGCAGAAAGGTAGGGTTCGGGCCGTCGCCCTCCCTCTCCCTATAAATTGACCGTGGCCGCCTTTGGGGTTTTTTTCTTGACTCTCTGACTTCTTGAACATCCTCTTGAGCAAGATCTAATCCCTCCCTCCGATCTCTTTGCTTGTTAGTGTGCGAATCCAAGTGAGATCGAGAGATCCAAGTGCATTTGCTTGTGAGTTTGCATCTAGTGGCACTTGGCGATTGTTGTTGCTGCGGATATTCTTATTACTCTTGGTGGTTGCCGCCACCTAGACGGTTTGGAGCAGCGGAGGAGATTAGGCACGAGTGGTGATTGTTCGTGGCCATCTCCCGGTGATTTGTAAGGGGTTTCTTGTACCTTCCCCGGCGGCGCCAAAGGTAACTCTAGTGGATTGCTCGTAGCTTGTGGATCCCCATCTTGTGTTGGTTGTGCGGCACCCTATTGAGGGTTAGGCGTGTGATGCCTATTAGCGCGTGAACCTCCAAGTGGGTGTATCGCTACAACGGGGACGTAGCTTGCCGGCAAGCAAGTGAACCTCGGAGGAAAATTATTGTGTCAACTTGTCTCCGTGGTATTCTTTGATATTCATTTATTAATCTCTTGCCGGATCGGTATACACACTTCTATCTCTTGTACTTACATTTGTTACTTTCTTGCAAGTTAATGTTATACCTTGTTGTTAGTTACATTCTCTTATCTTGTGTAGTGATATACATTATTGCTTATTTAGTTGTTGAATAGTTCCTTTGATATTGTGTGACTTAGAGTTTGTGGTTATCTAGAATCGTGAATAGGTGGCTTGCATCTGTGTAGAGCTAGCGCAAACTTCGCTTCGCCATTTAGTTGTCTAACTAGTTTGTTTAAGTGTTGTTGTAGAATTTTTTTTAGGCTATTCACCCCCCCTCTAGCCATTTAGGACCTTTCAGTAGTACCGACCACGGCTTCTCCGCGCAGTGCTCAAACACCCTCTCTGTTTTGGGTTTCGAGAAATGACCTAGCGTAGTTACCGTCTCATTACGTCGTACCCCGCCCTCGTGGCAAACCGACCCGGTCGGTAGTAAAAGGGGGGGGCTTGGTTTCCACAAGACCTCTCTGTTCGCATCAAAATGACCTGGCGGTAAGTACGCCATTATGTCGGTAACTAACCGCCCCCGGTGGTACCGACCCTGGTCCGTAGAAAGTCCAAGTTTTTTCATAGGCAATCTGGATGGATTGTTTTTGGCCTAGCGGTAGTACCGCCATTTGTCGGTACTACCGCCACCCCAAAGCCACCCACCACCCTCGTGTACCGAGCCCTGCCCGGTAGTAACCAAGTTTGCAGGGCTCTCTGGACTGATGCGCTTTTGACTTGGCGGTAGTACCGCCATTATGTCGGTACTACCGACCCTCGGTGGTACCGACCTTGGTCGGTAGTTTTCGAGGGACAAGTCTCTAACTGTGGACCTCTCTATTCGCGGCCAATTTGGCCTGGCGGTAGTACCGCCATAAGGCCGGTACTACCGCCCGCGGTGGTACCGACCTGTTGTCGGTAGCTGACCTTTTTGGTCAGATCTGGATCTGTGCGACCGTTATGACTGGTCGGTACTACCGACCATGGGTGGTCGGTACTACCGACCAGCCTCGGGACTGAGGGAGTATAAATGCTTCCTCTCTCTCTTTTTCACGGTCACCCATTCATTCCACTCACTTATTGCTGACCTAACTTGAGACAAACTCTCTGCAAGCATTGACTCCTCCCCTCTCTCTCCCCTTTGCTCGTAGATTCACTTTCTTGCAAGGATTGAGCTAGGGAAGTGAGATTAGAGAGCGGGAAGCTTCAATCTACGACTTGAGCACTTGGTTTCCATCTAGCCGGCTTGATTTGTGTCTTTTACTCTTGAGCTCTTTGAGCTCTAGCCGGTTAGGTGTTCTTCGTGGTAGCCCATATTGATTCACTTGTGAGGGCTCCCCGAAGCGTTTGTATTACCCCTGAGATTTCTAGTGGAGAAACTCTGGTAGCCTTTGTGGTTGCTTGAGTGAGGCAAGGAGGTAAAATAGACTCCGACCTTTGTGGTCACCTCAACAACGAGGAAGTAGGCACTCCTTAGTGGATTGGCCGAACCTCGGGATAAATCGCGTGTCCCGTGTGCTTGTTGTTGTCTCTACTTTCTATATTACGCTTGTTGTTGTGTTCTTCGTGTTCTTCCTATCCCTATCTTCTTTTAGGTTGGGAAGGCTCGATCTACATCAAGGGAAGCAACCAAGGCTCGGTGAGAGTAGATTTACTATCTATCATACTTATGGAAGTGCGGTAGATTCTTGTGTTACATTCATAGCTTACATACATTGGATTTGTAGTTCCTTTTAGGATCCCGGTTGTGCCGTTTGTTTGTGTCGGTAGTACCGATGTTTTACACCCGGTAGTACCTACCCAAACAAACCAGCCTCTCCGGTTGTTATCTAACTCTTCTAGTTTGTGAAGTTTCAGATTGTTAAAAATCACCTATTCACCCCCCTCTAGGCTGATTTGATCCTTTCAATTGGTATCAGAGCCTAACCCTTGTGTTAGCGCTTCACCGCGTAGGGAGAATCATGTCGACCCTAAGTCAAGAACAACTTGATGAGCTTGTGAAGAAGGTTTCTGCTCAGGTAATTGAAGATCAAGCAAAGAAGCATGAAGATGAAATGAAGAAGATGAAAGATGAGATTGAGAGTTTGAGGCGAGCTTTAGACAGCAAAGCCCAATCATCCGGAAGCGGTGATAATCCGCCGCTCAAGGAAGACAAGAAGAAGGAAGATGAAGAGAAAGGCAAGAGAGACAACGAGTTCTCAAGAGTGCATTATGACTATAGCCAAATGGGCAAAGTCATTCAACTGCCTAGCGTCAATCTAGGCAAACCACCCGCCTTTGATGGAATCAACTACAATGATTGGGCACACAAGATGAAGCTACACCTACACCTTCTTGCCGCAAGTTTTGGGAGATTGTTGAGAGTGGACCAAGTCATGTTGAAGGTCAAGAGTTCACCGACAATGATGTGTTTGAGTTTCAACAAAATGTTCAAGCTGCATCATTGATCCTATCATGCCTTAAGCCTGAAGAAAGCAACAAGGTACATGGAATGGAGAGTGCCAAGAAGATTTGGGACACCCTCAGGATATCATATGAGGTGATGCAAGTGTGAGGAAGTGCAACATAGAGCTTCATCATGGAAAGATTGAGAACTTTGCTATCAAGAAAAGTGAGACCACTCAACAAATGTTTGATAGATTCATGACATTGGTCAATCAGATTAGAGCTCTCGGAGACAAAAAGTGGGATACTACTCAGCTGGAAGAAAGCTATTGAGAGCATATAGAAAGAGGAACAAGACTCTTGCATCAATCATCATGGAGAGACCCAACTATGAGAGCATGAGACCTCATGAGATGCTTGCCAAAATAAAGCATCATGAAGTCTTGGATGATGAAGCTCTAGAAGATCAAGAGGAAAGCCACAAGAAGGTGGTAGCTCTCAAGGCTAATCAAGAAGAAGGAAGCAAGGCCCGAGATGACTCTTCAAGCGAAGGAAGTGAAGACTCCGATGATGAGTTGGCCCTTCTCGTGAAGAACTTTAGAAGATTCATGAGCAAGAAGATGCACAAGAAGGGCAAAGGTGGATACTTCAAGAAGTCAAAGAAGAGGAATTGCTATGAGTGTGGTGCAGATGATCATTTCATTGCCGATTGTCCACAAAAGAAGAACAAGAACAAGTATAGCAAGAGTGATGACAAGAAGCAAAGAAGAAGAAGAGGTGGTGAAGCTCATCTTGGTGAGGAATGGTTCTCAGAAGATGATTCAAGTGATGAAGAGAAGAGCAAGAGCAAGGAGAAGGAGAAGGGAGCGGCCAACATTGCCATACACAAGACCTCTTCTCCAAGCCTCTTCTCCAACATGGCTACATCGACAACTTCATCACGCTTGTTCGAGAGCCTCTCCGACGACGAGGATGACTTCACTCATTCTTGCTTCATGGCTAAGAATGAGAAGGTATCATCTAACTCTCCTACTTGTTCTAGTGATGAATTTAGTAATGATGACATGGATGAATTTGAACTAAGTATCATAAGAAAGTTTGGTAAGAAAGGTGGACCAAAAATATTAAATTGCTTAGTAAGTTGGAAAGTCGAATGAGAGTCTTGTTTTGCAAGGGGACTTGATCTCTCAAGAGAGAGAAAAGAACCTTGCATTGAAGCCTCTCTTGCCGAGGAGAAGTTGAAGGTTGAGAAATTGACCGTGGAACTATCTTTAGCTAACGACTCTAACAAGAAGTTGGCTAAGGAGTGTTCCACGAGCAATGACTCAATTGCTAATCTAAAGAGTAGATTAGCTTGGTTCAAGAGAGCCTCACAAGCTCTCAAGATAAATATCAAACTTTGAACTAAGCTACAACACTCTTTGGAGTAGTACCTCTTCAACTACTTCTAAGGACTCCGACAACTCTAATGCCTCAACTAGTAATGGTTGCAAAAGATGCTATAAAATTGATATAAATGCTTGTGCAACTAACCTTGTTGAGCTAGAAAAGAAAGACAAGGAGATTCATAGGTTGAACATGATCTTGAGGAATGGTTGCAAGTGTAAGGTGCAACAACCAAAAGATATCCTCAAGACCGCAAGACACCCATCCATCAAGGATGGAATTGGGTACAATAGGTATGGTGGTAAGGCAAATGGAAGGAAGATGGTCAATGGGGTACCTTTTGTTAACTTTAACAAAGGGGTTCCTCTCTTTGACCTAACACAAGGCCAACAAGATTGCCAATCCGAAGGCTCCACTTGCTATTGGTAAGATCAACAAGGAGAAGCAAGTGGAGGCCCCCAAGCAACAAAAGCCCATATCAAGAAGCTATACATGTGATTACTTGTGTTGTTGGGGGGATGGCAAGATAGTAGTCAAGTATGTTGGTGCCCTCAAGAAGAGGGAAATTATATGAGAAATGTTGGTGCCAAAAGCTTATGTGACTAACCCCATAGGACCCAATCTCTTGGGTACCTAAATCAAGAACATAAACTTGTTTTGTAGGAATATGCTCCGGTGGGTCAAGTTGGGTGTTGGATAGTGGATGCCCAATCATATGACCGGGGCAAAAGAAATGTTCTCCTCTTTCCAACCAAGCAACGACTCATGCAACAACATTGTGTTTGTGACAATGGAAAAGGAGAAGTGCTTGGTTGGGGTAAAAATTGCTATCTCAACTAACATTCCATATCTAATGTATTACTTGTGCATTCGTTGAGTTACAACTTGTTATCCGTTTCTCAACTTTGTGAAATGGTTACGATTGTTTCTTTACGGATAAGGGGGTGACCGTCTCTAGAAGAAGGGATTCCTCTATTGCATTAAAGGCGTGTTGAAGGGAAAACTTTACTTAGTGACTTCTCAACTAGTAAGGTAGAACCTACAACATGTCTAATGGCAAAATCTAGCATGGGTTGGCTTTGGCATCGCCGACTAGCTCATGTTGGGATGAGGAACTTGGCCCAACTTCAAAGGGAAGGGCACATCCTTGGACTAACCAATGTTCTTTTGAGAAAGATAGGATTTGCAGTGCGTGCCAAGCCGGAAAGCAAGTTGGAGCAAAGCATCCAATCAAGAACATCGTGTCGACCACAAGACCATTGAGCTATTGCATATGGACCTCATCGGACCCGTTGCTTACCAAAGCATCGGTGGTAACAAATACGGTTTCGTTATTGTTGATGACTATTCTCGCTTCACTTGGGTGTTCTTTTTAGCAGATAAAAGTGAAACGCAAGGCATTTTCAAGAAGTTTGCTAGAAGAGCACAAAATGAGTTTGATATCAAGATCAAGAAAGTGAGAAGTGACAACGGGACCGAGTTTAGGAACACCAACATAGAAGAGTATCTTGATGATGAAGGAATCAAGCATGAGTTCTCCGTTCCATATACCCCACAACAAAATGGGGTTGTGGAAAGGAAGAATAGAACTCTTGTTGAAGCCGCAAGATCTATGTTGGATGAGTACAAGACTTCCCATGGCTTTTGGGCAGAGGCGATGAACACGGCGTGTCATGCAATCAACCGCCTCTACCTTCACAAGCTAAGAGGGAAGACGCCATATGAGCTTCTAACCGGTAACAAACCGAAGGTGCACTACTTTAGAGTCTTTGGCTGCAAGTGTTTCATACTTAACAAGAGGGCAAAAGCTCAAAGTTTGCACCTAAGGTACACGAAGGTTTTCTACTTGGTTGGTTATGGTACTAACGAACATGGCTACCGTGTATTCAATAATGCCACCGACACTATTGAGTTAACGGTAGACGTGACCTTTGATGAATCCGACGGCTCTCAAAAGGAGCAAGTCAATGATGAGCTTGTAGGTAATGACGTGCCTCCATCCGAAGCTATCAAGAGGCTTGCAACCGGTGTGTGAGGCCCGTTGAAATACAAGATGATGAAGATGATCCATCACACACTCCACAAGATTCTCATGTCCATCATGTGCATCCAATGCGCATGATGAAGCTTCCGCAACTCCGAATGGTGGTAGTGTGGGTGATGATCAAGTGATACACCAAGTTGATGATCAAACACAAGCTCAACATGAAGTCCGACAAGAAGATGGGGACATCAACACATATGATGAAGATGATGAAGATGGACCCATCCAAAGGAGATCACTTGTGCCACATCCAAGAGTCATCATCATATTCAACGGGATCATCCCGTTGACAACATATTGGGGGAGCATACGGCGTGGGGTAACGACACGCTCTCGCTTAGCAAGTTTTTGTGAACATTACTTGTTTGTCTCCTCTTTGGAACCTCTTAGGGTGGAAGAAGCACTTGATGATCCGGACTGGGTGATGGCTATGCAAGAAGAGCTGAACAACTTCACCAGGAATGAAGTCTGGTCCTTGGTGGAAAGGCCCAAGCAAAATGTGATAGGAACCAAATGGGTCTTCCGCAACAAGCAAGACGAGCATGGCGTGGTAACAAGGAACAAAGCACGGTTGGTGGCTCAAGGTTTCACTCAAATCGAAGGTTTGGATTTTGGGGAAACCTATGCACCTGTAGCTAGGCTTGAGTCAATTCGCATATTACTTGCCTTTGCTACTCACCATGATTTCAAGCTATACCAAATGGACGTGAAAAGTGCATTCCTCAACGGCCCCCTCTCCGAATTGGTATATGTGGAGCAACCACCGGGTTTTGAAGATCCAAAGTTTCCCAACCACGTCTACAAGCTCGACAAGGCGCTCTATGGGCTCAAACAAGCCCCTAGAGCTTGGTATGATTGCCTTAAGGACTTCCTACTCAAAAAGGGTTTTGAGATAGGAAGGGCCGATGCTACTTTATTTACTCGCAAAGTTGATAATGATATCTTTGTGTGCCAAATATATGTCAATATATGTCGATGACATAATTTGGTAGTACTAATGTGACTTTTTGTGAGGAATTTAGTAGGATCATGACTAAAAGGTTCGAGATGTCCATGATGGGTGAGTTGAAGTACTTTCTTGGATTCCAAATCAAGCAACTCAAGGATGGCACGTTCATCAGTCAAACCAAGTATACAAGAGACATGCTAAAGAAGTTTGAGATGGACAAGTCCAAACCCATCAAGACCCCCATGCCTACCAATGGACATCTTGATCTAAATGTGGATGGTAAGTCAGTGGACCAAAAGGTATATCGCTCTATGATCGGTTCATTACTTTACCTTTGTGCATCTAGGCCCGATATCATGCTTAGTGTGTGCATGTGTGCAAGGTTTCAAGCTAATCCGAAAGAATGTCATATTATGGCCGTTAAGAGAATTTTTCGATACTTAGTGCACACTCCTCATCTTGGCTTGTGGTATCCCAAAGGCTCCACTTTTGATCTACTTGGCTATTCTGATTCGGACTATGCCGGTTGCAAGGTAGATCGAAAGAGCACTACCGGGACTTGCAATTTATTGGGAGGTCTTTGGTGTCATGGAGTTCTAGGAAACAAAATAGTGTTGCCCTATCCACCGCCGAAGCCGAGTATGTGGCGGCCGGCGCATGCTGTGCTCAACTACTTTGGATGAAGCAAACACTAAAAGACTTCGGATGTGAGGAAACCAAAATTCCACTTTTGTGTGACAATGAGAGTGCTATCAAACTAGCGAACAATCCGTAAACCATTCTCGCACAAAACACATAGACATCCGACACCATTTCTTGAGAGACCATGAAGCCAAAGGAGTATCGCAATACGCCATGTGAGCACCGAAAAGCAACTAGCCGATATCTTCACAAAGCCTTTAGATGAGTCAAGATTTTGTGCTTTGAGGAGTGAACTAAATATCATTGATTCTCGTAACGTGGCTTGATGTCTTGCACATATTTGTTTTCACCTAGAGACCTAGATAAATGCTTTGACAAAATATTATGTGTGATTTCAAAATCTATTTTGCATGCTTCACTTGTGTCCATAGTTATGTACTGCTGTATGAAATCTGGACATGTTTGAAGTATGTGTAGTATACCACTCAAGGTTCTCTTGGAATAGCCCTCTGTCCGCTCTATTTTTGCCCAGTCGGTGGTACCGCCATAGGGTCGGTAGTACCGACGTCGGTAGTACCGACCCCTATGGGCGGTAGTACCGACCGTGTGGACCCGAGTATAAAAGGCCGTGATCAATCTCTTTCAACCCTATCCAGCCGTTTCTTTTCACCGCAGCCGCCGCTTCCTCCTGGTACCGTGCAGCTGCCGCCTCTCTCATCTCCTCCTTCGATCTCCCTCCTCCTCCTCCACCTAAATCCAAATCCATCCGTGGGAAGGTGCTTTGGAGTGTGGAGATCATCTTGGTGGTGTTCTTGAAGCCCGGAAGTTCCTCCTTCATTGGATTTCGGCCTCTTCTCGCGACGAGTAGCAAGGTACTAGGGTGTGTTCTTGCCCGATCTCTTAATGTACCTTGTTCTAGGTCGATTCCTTTGGTAGGCTTGCTCTATCTAGTGTGTAGAATACTTCTAGGATGTATGGTTTGCAAGTTCATGGACGATTTGTGTGATTGGATTGAGGGGAACCGCACACTGCTGTGCGGTCGGTAGTACCGCCCCCTGGGTCGGTAGTACCGACCGCGCGCAGCGAGGGGTTTTTCTCCCCGATTTCGATCGTCGTCTTTGCTACATCCTTTGAAGTTGTCTTTCTATCACCTTTGTCTCACTTCGGTCAATGCTATCTTTTTCTAGATGTCGCATAGCCGGAGGCCCTCTCATGCTCGTTCGGCTAGGATTGAAGATGAGGAAGAGGAGAGTATGTGGGGTTGGAGCAAGGTGGTGTGCAGCCCGGTGGGCCACAGCGGCGCAATCCTGCGCGCTGTGCTCGGTCTGCCAGTGGGAGTATGGAGGAACTCCCTCGTCACGTCCGTGGATGTTCGTCCGGGGGCCACTTGGGACGTCGCAGTGTTGATAGTGCCAGGGGAAGTGGGAGCGGCCATGCCGGTGGCAGTGGGCATGCTGCTCCTCCGCCTCCTCCGCCCCCTGTCACTGGTCCGGCCGGGTGCCTGCATAGCGTCATTGTGAATGGTGTGGCTTAGGCGGCTGGTGCTGAGCGTGAGGGTCGTTCTATCGATCCTCGCTTTGGACCACCATCTCCTCTGACATCCGGATTGTTGCTTATCAACTGGGAATTTCATATGCACCCCGAAGCCGGTGCCGTGATGACTGCCCCCGCACATCTTGATAACACCATGGACTACTCCGACAAAAAGAGGGGGAATATCGTTGAGGAGGCAGCGTGAGGAGAACCCATACCTTTTCATCAGAGATGTTTCAATGGATCGGAGGTTTTGGTCGAGGTTCCAGCAGGATTACTATGTGTCTGTCTGCTGGAAGAGTCTCTGTGCTAAGGGCCATCCCCCTATCTTTGAGCACAAGCGGCTGGCAATCCGCTCCTTGACAGACAAGGATTCAGAGGAGATTCAGGCTTTGGTGTAGAGGCTAGAGGAGTGGAGGATCTTGGGGCTGATTTCTGGTGAGCGCAGCTACAACCAGGAGGAAATTATCTGTCAGTTTTGGGCCACCCTATTTATTGATCAAGAAGCTCAGGTGCTGCATTGGATGACCCAGGGGGTCCACTACCGGTGCAACTTTGTCACTTTCGCCCGGTTGTTGGGATTTGACCATGTAGACAGGGATGCTCCTCGCTTGTCAGAGATGTATGGTGGGGGCATGTACATAGCTCAACTGCAGAGTTCAGGTGTCTACATGGATGGTGCAGTGACAAACTTCAAGGTCCCTGGCCTGAAGCCTACCTTCTTTGTGCTCAACAATTTGATGCGCCTGACTCTGGATCCTAAGGTTGGAGACCAAGACAACTTGAGAGATGATGCTGCCAAGGTCCTTGTTCAGTTTGCTTTGCTAGATGGACGCTTTAGCATTTCACATTTTCTCTGGCAGAAGATCTCAGATGTGTACAATGACCCTCACAAGAACTGCCTTATGCTCCATATCTTATGCATATCATTGAGCATGTGGTTGGAGCCACCTTCGAGTATGATCGCACCGTGAAGGAATACGGTGTTCGCAAGTTCTCCTCCATAAGCTGCGCGGGCAAAGAAAAAGTTGATGAAGGTGGTGACATTCCAGCAGCAGCAGCAGCAGCAGCACCTGGCGAGGCACATGACCTAGAGCAGGCTCGTGGGGATGTACCTCCTGCTACCGCTCCTCCTCCGCGTCGTGAGAGGCGTAGGAGTGGCGGTCTTCGCTCCGCTCTCGGCAAGATCTTCGAGTGGATGTGCTACAGGGCCAAGCGCGACGAGCGGCATCACCAGGAGGTGCGTGAGCACCTTGGTCTCCCTCCGCGTTCTCCGCCCCGACCCCATCCAGATCCTTTTGCCGAATATGACGCTCAGCCCCAGCATGATGATGATGATGATGATGACGATGACCACCACCAGCAGCAGCAGCAGCCCCAGCAGCCCGGTGGTGGTGAGGCTGGCTTTTATAGCTCCATGATATTCCAGCCTCCTCAGTTCTATCCTCAGCCTCCACCACAGTACCAGGCTCCTCCCTACTACCCTAACTATGGTGCGGGTACGTCCTTTGCTGGCGGATCCACAACATATCACGGTGGTGGTGGCGGCTCGTACATGGGCTTTGCTGGCCCCGACGCCGATCCAGCTGGGAGTGGTGGTTTCCGCGACTCTACTCCTCCGCCGGATTCTTCTGCTCCGTCGTCCTTCCCAGGTGGTGATGTTGGTGAGAGTGCTTACTCCTCTCTCTTCGGTGGTCCTTTTCATGGTGGGTCTTCCAGCGGCTATTACTAGTTCTTTGCTTATCTTGGCCTACCCGTTTTGGTACTTGATGCCAAAGGGGGAGTGTTAGGCTTTATCTTGCTGTAATAGCTAGCTGTGAGAGAGGGTTCAACTTTGAGAACTAAGTGTGGTATGCTACTTTTAAATTTGTGATGTGTTGATGAGGATGTAAAACATTTATGCTTAATGTTATATTCATGTATGGGTTCCTCTATATTTATGCTCTTGTCCTGGTGATTGTTGTTTTCGAGATGGCTATGTGATTTGAGTCTTTCTTTCTTCCATAGCCATTCGCTTTTCTTATTACATTGTTATGTGAATCACCATGCCATATTGCTTATGCATCACAACATTGATATAATGATGTATCACACACTTAGGCACCCCACGGATTGCAAAATTTAGGGGGAGATCTGGTTCTTGTGTATGCAACCTTGTTTTTAATCAAGGTTTGAAATTCATATCCAAAGCATACACTAGGGGGAGCTTGAACTAAATTTTGGAATTCAAAAGCTTCAATTCTTTCTATCCTTATTGTAAGCCTAAGTTGGTTGTCATCAATTACCAAAAAGGGGGAGTTTGTAAGTGCATTTGCCCCATTGTGGGTTTTGGCTAATTAATGACAATCAAATTAGGGACTAACCGTTTATAAAAGCATATGCAGGTGTTAGTCCTAAGAAAGATTTGAAACGTTGAAATCTCGTGAACAAAGCACGTTGGATACTTTTGGACATAAAGATGCCTAGCTCGAGTGGTAGTTTAAATTTCAATTTTAAACTTGAGTTATAGGTAAGCCGGACTATCAAGAGGGTCACAAATTATGTGGGCTAGATGTGAGAAAAGTGCTCAAATCGACTAACTATAGTTCGGTTGAGAGACACCGCACAATCACGAACACATAGAGGGTATTTTTATATGGTCGGTGGCACCGACCACGGGTGGTCGGTAGTACCGACCACGGCTTCTCCGCGCAGTGCTCAAACACCCTCTCTGTTTTGGTTCGAAAATGACCTAGCGGTAGTACCGCTATTACGTCGGTACTACCGCCCTCGGTGGCACCGACCCAGGTCGGTAGTAAGCTTGGTTTCACAGACCTCTCTGTTCGCGCTCAAAATGACCTGGCGGTAGTACCGCCATTATGTCGGTACTACCGCCCCCGGTGGTACCGACCCTGGTCGAGAGAAAGTCAAGTTTTACAGAGGCATCTGGATGGATTGTTTTTGGCCTAGCGGTAGTACCGCCATTATGTCGGTACTACCGCCCTCGGTGGTACCGAGCCCTGGCCGGTAGTAACCAAGTTTGCAGGGCTCTCTGGACTGATGCGCTTTTGACTTGGCGGTTTAGTACCGCCATTATGCGGTACTACCGACCCTCGGTGGTACCGACCTTGGTCGGTAGTTTTCGAGGGACAAGTCTCTAACTGTGGACCTCTCTGTTCGCGGCCAATTTGGCCTGGCGGTAGTACCGCCATAAGGCCGGACTACCGCCCGCGGGTGGTACCGACCTGTTGTCGGTAGCTGACCTTTTTTGGTTAGATCTGGATCTGTGCGACGTTATGACTGGTCGGTACTACCGACCATGGGTGGTCGGTACTACCGACCAGCCTCGGGATGAGGGGAGATAAATGCTTCCTCTCTTCACACTTTTCACGGTCACCCATTCATTCCACTCACTTATTGCTGACCTAACTTGAGACAAACTCTCTCCAAGCATTGACTCCTTCCCTCTCTCTCCCCCTTTGCTCCTAGATTCACTTTCTTGCAAGGATTGAAATAGGGAAGTGAGATTAGAGAGCGGGAAGCTTCGATCTACGACTTGAGCACTTGGTTTCCATCTAGCTGGCTTGATTTGTGTCTTTTACTCTTGAGCTCTTTGAGCTCTAGCCGGTTAGGTGTTCTTCGTGGTAGCCCGTATTGATTCACTTGTGAGGGCTCCCCAAAGCGTTTGTATTACCCCTGAGATTTCTAGTGGAGAAACTCTCGTAGCCTTTGTGGTTGCTTGAGTGAGGCAAGGAGGTGAAATAGACTCCGACCTTTGTGGTCACCTTAACAACGAGGAAGTGGGCACTCCTTAGTGGATTGGCCGAACCTCTGGATAAATCGCGTGTCCCGTGCTTGCGTTGTTGTCTCTACTTTCTATATTACGCTTGTTGTTGTGTTCTTCGTGTTCTTCCTATCCCTATCTTCTTTTGGTTGGGAAGGCTCGATCTACATCAAGGGAAGCAACCAAGGCTCGGTGAGAGTAGATTTACTATCTATCATACTTATGGAAGGCGGTAGATTCTTGTGTTACATTCATAGTTACATACATTGGATTTGTAGTTCCTTTTAGGATCCCGGTTGTGCCGTTTGTTTGTGTCGGTAGTACCGATGTTTTACACCGGTAGTACCTACCCAAACAAAACAGCTCTCCGGTTGTTATCTAACTACATCTTCTAGTTTGTGAAGTTTCAGATTATAAAAATCACCTATTCACCCCCCTCTAGGCTGATTTGATCCTTTCAATTGGTATCAGAGCCTAACCCTTGTGTTAGCGCTTCACCGCGTAAGGAGAATCATGTCGACCCTAAGTCAAGAACAACTTGATGAGCTTGTGAAGAAGGTTTCTGCTCAGGTAATTGAAGATCAAGCAAAGAAGCATGAAGATGAAATGAAGAAGATGAAAGATGAGTGAACGCATCTTGGCCCCTAGTGGTTTCGGTGATTGGATGAAACACAAGATTACTGTGACTAACGTGTGTTTTGCAGAAACAGGATTGAGTTAGGTCACGGTAATGGCGACGATACGGGCATATGGAGTTCATGTCCCCTGGCAATGGATATCATTTCAGTTTTCAAAGGACGGACGACGAAGACGGTGGTAGACTAGGCTAAGTGTCATATGGTGTTGGAGGACAATTAGGTAGTCTTAGGTCTTTGTTTTTCTTTGGCCGTACTATAAAGGGAGTGTGAATCAGTAGCTTGACCTAGATGAGTCTATTGAGGTAGGTGTGGTGCACACTTGTTATTTCATAGCCCTAGGTAGCTCAGAGAGATGCCTTAAGTCGAGAGGATCAAAAGTCGTTTAGGCCGCGTCGCGATTTGAGTTTGCCCTTGTTATGGGCATCGGACGCTGGCCAGGTGGGCATCAGACGCGTCCGATGCTCACCCCGACTAGGGTTTAGTCTGCTGCATGGCGTCGGACGCGCCGATGTGTTCATATCGGACGCGCCCATGCCACTGTTCACGTGCGCGTGAACTGGAGGCCGCATCGGACGCAGGCATCGGACGCTGAGGGCCAGCGTCCGATGGCCATCAAGAGAGGTTCCAGAGAGGGTAAATCCACATCGGACGCGTCCGATGTGGTGGCATCGGATGCTTCCCAGCATCCGATGTCCCTTTAAACAGTCTGACAAGAAGGTATAGTAGACCGTTGGACGAGGTCATCAGAGCGTCCGATGCTAGGCATCGGCGCGTCCGATGCCCCCGCAGAATGCCTGTCTTGTGCTGTTGTTGGATGGCCGGTTGGGGGAGTATTGTTGACGATCCTTAATGTCAATATTATACCATCAACTAATGCATAGAATGACATGAAATGAACCATAAAGCATAGTTGTATGGTTTGATTCTAACAAGTTCCACGAGTTTTGATGCTCTCACTTGTTTTGCAGGATTATCAATATTTCACCATATAAAAGTATCTCAAGTGATGAAACAGAGCACACCATTATGAAGAGCTCGTCGAGACGATCGAAACAGACATATGGTTTGCTACATTTGGAGTCCCGATGAGAGAGTCCTCGATGGATACGACTTGGAAGATTCTAGAACATTCCAGAACATTCCAGAAGACACGAGAAGGCGACCCACGGAAGGCAGGGCCCACCTGTCGTAGGGGGATACCGACCGGTCTCCTCCCTAGACCGGCCGGTCGGGTGTTGGGCCCAATTTCGACCCCCTTCGCGTGACGCACTCCAACCGACCTCTCCAACACGTTTTGGCCCATTTAGGCCCAAGTGCATATGACGAAGGATTTAGTACCACATCGCTTGCTCAAGGTGGAGGGGAGGCCAGGAGCCCCTATATAATAAACCCAGGACCCCCCTAAGACACCATCATCATCTGGGAGTCTTTGTAGAGGCGTCCCTCAAAGGACAACCTCTCCTCCCTAGAGAATTAGGTTTAGATTTTCCAATGTAATAGCTTAGCTCTAGTCAGGAGTTAGGGAGAGCGGAGCTGCGCTCCGGTTCCGGAGGAGTCTTCAGAGTTTTGGTATGTCTTGTATCTTTTCTTTGTAAGACTTATGCTTTAATATATTTATCTTCTCTATTTACTTTATGCTTTATTATATGATTAGTATAGTTATTATATTTTGGCATGGGATCTTCGCGTATTGAGTGCTCTAGTTATTCATGGTAATTAGAGTAGTAATCGATAGATTAGACATGGTGTTTAGTCTATAGGTTACCTGAGGTTGCGCTCAATCCCACGAATAGTTGTGGTAGCCCCAGGGGTGACAGCTTGTTAGGCCTTCGTAGTCCACCACGTTCGAATTGATGTTTCGTAAAGCTTTGGCAGCCCGCTCGCTCGACTACTTTCTTCCTAGACTACTTTCTTCCTAGTTTTCGGAGTCAGAAAGTATTGTTGCTCCAAAGTGCCAATGTTTATGACTGCTATACCTTTCATCTTTGTTACATTAGAACCCAAGTAATAGAGAAGAACATAGGAACCTTGATCTCTCTCGTTGTCCTCCCACTATAGTTATCTTTACATTTATCATGAATTTCTCTTTGATGTGCTTTCATTATTATATCATATATCATTTACTCCTGCTTTAGTCTAATTAGTACTCTGAGTTAGTTGATGCATGATAGTGAGTTATCAGATTCTTGACCCTAGCTTCCCAGTGGTAAAATATAAATAACGATCCTGGAATACTCCCGGTAAAATGCTACAATGATGTTCTGTGCGCTTGCAGAATCTTTCATATTCTTATTTGCGTTAACAAACGTCAACAAGCATTTTTGGCGCCGTTGCCGGGGAAGCAATTGGTGTAAAGATTTTGATAATGATCTTGATGTCTGCTAATTTAGTGTACCACTAGCTTTAGTAGGATTACCCCTTGTTCTGTTGAGTGTGGAATAGACAGGACATCAGATGTCGTTTCAACCTTATGGCAAGCTTCCACAAGAATGAAGAACCCAGGGTGCCTGAACATTCAAGATCCATCATTAATCCTGGAACCCTGCCATCTCACAGGTTTGTGCATACATATATATTATTCTAACTATGTGTAGATTGGAGAAAAAGTCGCCGTCACAAGAATTCAACTCTCATCCCATGTGACGGATATTTATGCTGCACCACTCACAACTCCCAGTTGTGAGACATGGTAAGTATGATCAAGGTGAGACTGTCTTGCTCATGGACTTTAAACTTTATGAGTAGTTATCTTTTTTAATTCCTTGCATACCACTGCATATTTACTCTTAATCATTCATCCACTCCATTTAGTTTATGTTTTCTCATATCAAGTTCCTTGCATGCATTCATATCATCTGCATCTAAACAAAAATATATATATTAAAAAAAGAGAAAAAAAAGAAAAAAATACTCCTCACTGTGATCATACTCTTTCATCTCTTTCTGAATAAATCTCTTTTTATGCTTCCATGCTACCTTTGTTTATGCTAGTATATTTTGGTTTGAAGGTACTTTCCTGGTGTACTTTCATAGGCTTTTTAAGTTAAGCTTGGTGCTTAGGTAAATAGTCTACCTAATCAAATTAGACACGGAGTTTGGTTTGATTATTGATCTGAAATTAGCTTGTGTAGACATTGGATATTTTGTTGGACTAACCCCTGCAGAAAACTCTAAATAAACTTTGGGAAGGTCCTGAGATGAATTCACATCAGAGATGAAGCAAGGCATATGATGAACTGCACAAAGAAGACTCAGCTCATTCATCATGGATGACAGAACTGTGAGTATTAAAGATTATTTAAGTTTATCTTCTACTACAAGTTATCTTTTGCCTTAAACCATGTTAAAATGTAGCCAACACATAAAACGCTAGTCTATGCTATCATAAAATCATCTTTTTCATTAGCACGGATGAATAAACATAAGTGTGGATAAGAACCCATGTTTTAAATTCAGTGCAATCCTTCGGGTATATGTCCACTAACATTTTGTAGGAGATGAGATTTGTCTGTTCATGGTGTGAACTTAAAGATCCAAACTCAACCCGTGGATAGACAAAACTCATCATCAGACAAGTCACAAGTGATGTCGAAGGCAGCCAAGCTTTGAGCCATCCCAAGGCCTAAGCTAGGACACTGATGACGAATAGGATGCAACTCACCCCGTATGGGTCAATCTATGCCTACACTCATCATTGTCAAAAACATCAACACCGACACCAACAACAAATATCAGGGTGACGATATGCCACTACATTATAACATCTATGTGTCGTCTGAAGGAAGTCTGTTGGTGGTTCGCTTTGAAGACAAGCAGTAGAAGTTCTCCTCACTTCTAACCATTGCAACACAAGAGCTAGTTTGGGGGATGAGGTGGAACAACTTCAACAACAACAAGGTCTACAATTTCAACTCATGAACATGTTGCTGAAGAAATTTGGATATCCAATTACTTCACAAGCCAACTTCGGGGAGACACAATTTCGTTGTCTAGATTTGCTTCACGAT